>CM042841.1:22843393-23308393 GCA_023653725.1 Bungarus multicinctus
AAGTAGTAAGACAAGCTAGGGGAATCCCAGCACAGCTGATCGTATGAAAAGCTGATTGTTGGGAGGGGAAAAAAATAAATAAATACTTTAAGGGGCAACCGTCAGGCGGGGAGGGTCAGCGAGCATTGGGTGGGCGGGGCAAACGAGCCAGTGGCGACCGGGCGACCAGGTTGGGGTGTGGCCAGCCAAAATTTATTACTGGTTTGGCGACCCACACCAAATCTGTGCTACCTGTTCGTGTGAACCGGTGTGAACCTGCTGAATACCACCACTGGTTGAATCCCATTTGGAGGGTAGATGGTCCACTTTCAATGGAAAATGGAGAAGAGATTTCTGTTTTATCCCCAGGACTTCCTTCTTTGAAGTTAAATCCCTGGCATGTGGATGTTTGTGCCAGCAGTGATGTCAGGGGTTGATTGCATTCCTGCAGGGTGTTGTTAGGAAAGGACTTATTATTAGCAAGGAAGAAAAAAAAATATTCTCAAGAAAAGTTTCCCTCTCGTGATCTTAACATTCTAGATTTTTTTGGTCTTTGAGAAGAAAAGTCAATTCTTCTGCCATTTTTATTCATGATAGGCCAAAGAATTCTCCTGCCTTTTTGGGGGGGAGGAGGTCTGGGCCTTATTTACTTTGGTAGAATACATAAGTAGCTTTCGAATTTTCTTCCATAGGAAAAGAGAATTGCAATGGCATTCCTCTGGGATAGATAACATTCTTGAAAGACAGAGTGATGGGGAAATCTGTATTTCTGACTGATTCCAGTGATTAAACCTGGAACACGGAAAGCCCTCAGAGCTATCAAATATGAAGTCTGGGGATTCACTCCTTCTCAGTATTTCCCAACCACCAATGTTTTAATATTTCTCCTGTCCATAAATATCCTGGAAAGCAACAGTATGCTTGCCCAGAAAACAACATAAACAGCAAAAGTTGATCTCAACTCAACTTTTTATTCAAAAAGCTAAGCCCAACCAAAGTTGGGTATGGTCCATGCTTAAATAGGAGAGACAAGATGGCTAAACTGATTTGTTGAAAACCATATCTTGGAAGCATAAGATAATAAACTACTTCCAACTGTTGCCAAGGAACTGCACAGATATTTATATGAAGTCACCAGCAGCTGAGCTGACTCGAGGGAGGCTTTATTTTTGGCCCCATGTCTGTAAACACGTGACGAGAAGAATTTCATACTTGCAAGCCTAGCCATGTTGATAAACCTGCAGTGTGTTTACAGATGCCATCATTCATAGGCAAGATGTATTTGGATCGTTCCCAACATCCTTTATACTTCCTGCTTTATCTTCACTTGCTTCAGGTGCTTCAAAATATTTTGGAAACGGAGCGAGAGTACGCCAAGGAGCTACAGTCCCTTTTAGGAACGTACTTGAAGTCTCTCCAGTCTTATGACAAGTAAGTAAGATTGTTTGAGATGATCTCCATTGATGGGGAGGAGGACAGAGGCAACTTCTCACATCATCATTGATGACTCCCAACTCTACAGCCCATTCTTTGGATACTGGCAGTTTTGAATGCTTTTTTCATTGACGGGGTTGGTCTTTCTCTAAGGAAAGAGCCACACTCAAGGGCATAATAGTAGTTGGGACAACTAAGGAATAGATGGTTTGTGATGAGAACGTAAGAGTGGTCATTACAATGGGATGAAGACCATAGTCAACCTTCAACGTGGTCCAAAGGTGCTTTTTCAAGATGCAACTGGACTTTCTGGTTTTTCTTTGAAGACATTTCGCTTCTTATCCAAGAAGCTTCCTCAGCTTCTCTCAGAAGCTTCGTCATCTTCTCTCAGAGCTGAAGAAACTTCCTGGATGAGAAATGAAAGGTCTTCAAAGTACAACCAGAAAGTCCAGTTGCTTCTTGAAAAAGCACCTTTGGGACAACCAGGACCTGGATGACTAAAAAACTCCATAGACATTGAACCTTCCACATGCCCCTTAAGCCAAGATTCCCTTTCTCCGCTGAAGGGTATCTATCTTTCTATGATATATTTATTTCTAGGCTGAGCACTACAGACATTGCCTCTCTACTTGGAAATGTGGAGGAGATCTGCAACTTTCAACAGACACTCAGCCAGACGCTGGAAGAGTGTGCTAGGTAAGTCCCGAATGTGTTTCTCCATGGACAGTTTTCTTATTTAAGTTCTTCTCTTTGGAGGGTACAGAGGAAGGAAACTCCATGTAGCAGCCTGAGACCCTTAAGTTACTTAATGGATGTTCTCCAGACTCTGCTTTGGATAAAACGTTCTGTGTTGTTATGGTGTTGTTGCATTTTGTAAGCTGTCCAGATAGTCCCCAGTTTATGACCACAACTGATGCTAAAGTTTCTGTTGCTAAAACTCTTAAGGGTGTTTTGCCCTATTTTACGGCCTTCCTTGCCAGTTGTTAAGCGAATCACTGCAGTTGCTTTGTCAGAAGGTCACAAAAGGCGACCTTCTGGGCAGCGGTGGTATTCAGTCAATTCTGACCAGTTCTGAAGAACCAGTAGTGGAGATTTTGAGTAGTTTGGAGAACCGGCCAATCCCACCTCTGACTGGCCCCGCCAACCCCATCTCTTCTCTGCTTCCCATTGAGTCCCAGCTGATCTGCTGGGTCTTCTTTGGTTGCGCTGCACAGGAGAACGGAGCTGGAAAGTAGGTTAGTGGGGTGGGGAGGGAATGGGGATTTTGCAATAACCTTCCCCTGCCACGCCCACCAAGCCACACCACGCCCACCAAGCCACGCCCACCAGGACCAGTAGTAAAAAAAATTGAATCCCACTCCTGCTTCTGGGACATTACAACCACCGTAACTATGAGTCAGTAGTCAACTGTTTGAATTTTGATCATGTGACCACGGAGATGTAGCAACGGTTGTAAGTCCCTTTTTTTCAGTGCTGTGGTAACTTCGAACGGTCATTAAAGGAACTCTTGTAAGTTGAATACAGATTGGGACAGACTATACATCTCTATAAATAAACGTTGGCGGGAAAGTTATTTTCCCTCAGTCTCTGATCCTCTTGGCTCAGATAAAACTAAAAATTTGAAATGCCAACCAACAGCTTCAATTTCTTTCATCTCTGACCGACGTGTGTCTCTCGCAGACTTCCTGAACACCAGCAAAGAGTGGGAGGTTGCTTCCTAAGCCTGATGCCCCAATTTGCGTCTCTGTACCTCACTTACTGCACTAACCACCCATCTGCAGTCAACGTCTTGACCCACCACAGGTAAAAAATAAGGACGCACCAAACCCTGCCCTAGGGAAAGATCAGCTGTGCCCAGTAGGCTGGTCCGCTTCTCTATCATCAAGGATGCTTCTCTTCCAGTGATGAATTGGAGAAGTTCATGGAGAACCAAGGGATAGACTCTTCTGGGATACTGACCCTGACCACAAGTCTCAGCAAACCATTCACACGGCTGGACAAATACATTGCCCTTCTGCAGGAACTTGAGAGGCACATGGAGGTGAGCTTTGATGAAAGACCAGTCATCCCTATTGGTTGGTTCCATCATTGTTCAATGATGGACTCTTCTTCTCATGGAGGTGAGCTTTGATGAAAGACCAGTCACCCATATCGGTTGGTTCCATCATTGTTCAATGACGGACTTTTCTTCTCATGGAGGTGAGCTTTGATGAAAGACCAGTCATCCCTATTGGTTGGTTCCATCATTGTTCAATGATGGACTCTTCTTCTCATGGAGGTGAGCTTTGATGAAAGACCAGTCATCCCTATTGGTTGGTTCCATCATTGTTCAGTGATGGACTTTTCTTCTCATGGAGGTGAGCTTTGATGAAAGACCAGTCATCCCTATTGGTTGGTTCCATCATTGTTCAATGATGGACTCTTCTTCTCATGGAGGTGAGCTTTGATGAAAGACCAGTCATCCCTATCGGTTGGTTCCATCATTGTTCAATGACGGACTTTTCTTCTCATGGAGGTGAGCTTTGATGAAAGACCAGTCATCCCTATTGGTTGGTTCCATCATTGTTCAATGATGGACTCTTCTTCTCATGGAGGTGAGCTTTGATGAAAGACCAGTCATCCCTATCGGTTGGTTCCATCATTGTTCAATGACGGACTTTTCTTCTCATGGAGGTGAGCTTTGATGAAAGACCAGTCATCCCTATTGGTTGGTTCCATCATTGTTCAATGATGGACTCTTCTTCTCATGGAGGTGAGCTTTGATGAAAGACCAGTCACCCATATCGGTTGGTTCCATCATTGTTCAGTGACAGACTCCTCTTCCCAGGGTTGTGTTTGGCTTTTTCCCATGATTCTCTGGGGTCACCAAGGGTCTTCCTGGGTCGACATCCTAATAGGTGAGCTCCTGAAAGAAGCCTCTTTTTCTAGACCCCTCTCAAATCGATGGTTTGCCCAACGCTTGTGATGGTCCAAAGGGAGCAAGAACCAAACTCCAAAGGTGGAGCCTAATCCAGATGTTTCCCCACTTTAAAAAAGGAGAGAAAAATGTCTTTCTTTCAGTTCATGCTACCTATACAAACAGGTGAACCATCCTTGATCACAATAGGCAAAGTTCTAGGAGAACATCTTGTTCTGCATCTGAAGGAAGTTCTTCCTTCTCACCGTTTCCTAAAACTGATGACCCATTTTGTATCTCTGTACCTCACTTATTGCACTAACATCTTTCTAACCACCATTCCCTCTTGGTTCTAGTATTTTGGGAAGAGGGAAAACAGTTTCTCTTCGTCTAATTTGTCCACTTTTCCTCCCTTAGGAGGCACATCCTGATCATGAAGACATTTTGAAAGCCACAGGCTCCTTCAAGTCTCTTGTGGTAGGTTTCCAAGCAGACATTAAATAGCCCTCAAGAGGGCGCTGTTGTCCAAAGCAAGGTTCCAAATGTGATTTATTTTTAAAAAAATTTTTTTGGAGAAAGTGTTGTTTTCCTTGTAAGGCCGATCAGTATTTTTTCAATCAGCATCAACAATCAGCATTTTTTCTCCTCAAAAAAGGAGCAATATTTTTGGGTGGGAGAGGAAGAGCTGAGGCCAAGGAAGGAGGGAAAAACATTTGTGAAAGTAGGATAAAGAACATAGTAGTCTAAATGGAAACATTGAGGAAGCTGTAGCTCTTGACTTGAAAGCATCTGGGATCTGATGATCTGAAATGGAAATTATAGCAGAAATCTGAAGTAAGATTCGAATGCATATCCAGGTAGTCCTTGACCACAGTTGGAACCAGCATTTCTGTTGCTAAGCAAGGCACTTGTTAAGTGAGTCTAGCCCAATTGAATTACCATTTTGCCATAGTTGTTAACAACTATGTTATTCAACAAATCTGGCATCTTCCATTGATTTTGCTTGTTGGAAGCATTGTGGGAAGGTTGCAAACGGCAATGAGTTGACCCCTGAACTGTCACAAATAACCTATGCCATTTGCCAAGCGTCCAAACTTTGATCAGGTGGACCTTGAGGATTTTGTGCTGGCCGTACATGCGAGGAGCAGTGGGTTGTAAGTCCCGTATACATATTTATGCATGTAGAGGCAGATATTTCTCTCTCTGGGCACAATGAGATTATATCTGCTGAATGAAACACCACATTGGCAACAGGAAGGGCATCCGGCCACTAAACACTCAGCTCCATTCAGTTTTCCAGACTCCACGCCACAAGGGGTTACGGAATCATTAAAAGAAGATGATGATTCGTTGTCTTATATGCCACAACACAGCAGTCCTTTCTCCAGTACACAAACAACTTGGTCTTATCTATGATTCTCCTTGTAACCCAGTCCCAGTGCCAAGAGATGAGAAAGAGGAAGCAACTTGAACTGCAGATCCTTTCAGAAACCATCCAAGGTTGGGAAGGAGAAGACATCCGATCTATGGGCAGCGTCCTCTATATGTCCCAGGCCATGGTCCAATATGGAGGGAATGAGGTGAGAACCACGATGCTTTTTTTCATAGTATTCCATTGTCCTCTTCTTGGTTCAACCAATGTGGGGCCTACAAAAGCTCTATCTCAAGAGGTTTCCAATCATGGCTATCACACACATTGTGATGTAACGAGCATCATGTTCTGATCAAGGCCTCCTAGACCGTAATTACGCACACGTTTATTTTAAAAACAAGTCTTGTTTTATTGCAACACTGGGAATTATTTTCATTTCCAGCCAGTAAAACAGTCCCTCGAAATAAACACCCACCTTTCTCTCCTTTGAATTGCTGCCAACAACTAAAGTGCCAAATTAACTGAAAAAAAACCCAACCGAAGTACAAAGTCCACACAGAGCTTCAAGGTTTAATCTGAACAGAGCGAACGACTTTGCTTCCTGCAAAGGTTTCTTCACCTTTGCCTGTCCTTTATCCCTTAGGGGAGGGGCAATCACTTCCCAGCCTTACTCCCAAGTGGCCCCTTTTGTCTCAGCTGCTCTTGCCTTCTAGCAGCTCTGTGCACACGCGGACTGGGAACAGGCTCCCCTTACTCCTCTGCCTCGCTGCTGCCAGATTCTGGAGGATCCGGAGGCAGCACCCCACTCCCAGATGGTCCTGGCCCCATCTTTGCATCGGATGCAGGACCTCCATCCGAGTCCTCTCCAGACTCCCTGACCGGTCCCCGTTGTTCCCCACTGTCCGATTCCACTGCCGTCTGCACAGGCTGCCGGCGATCCACAACACGTGAAGTGATGGGAAGGATTGCAGAACTGCTCCTTTCCGCAATTGTTCATGCATGGTGCCTCTCTTCCTTTATCCCAGGAGAAAGAGGAAAGATACCTCATGCTGTTTCCAAGCGTTCTGCTGGTGCTCTCAGCCAATCCTTGTATGAGTGGATTCATGTACAAGGTGAGTGGGTTGCACATAGATTCATGTACAAGAATTAAGGTGGTGGGGGTTTTTTTTGGGGGGGGGGGTTGGAGAAGCAGAGATGATTCTCCCCCAACCATGAAAATATCCCCATCTGAAATCAAGAGAAGGAGACTTTTCCCATTGCAATTTCTAGTCTGGGGTATGGTGCAGGTTGAAGCTAAAAAACATGATTTGATTTGATTTTTAATCGGCCGATTGGTCTGTCATTTTCACATTGATCAAGATTTTTTTGAATACTTTTCATATCATATTTTTTCCCCTCCCTTCTTGGGGAGCAGGGGAGACTCTCTTTGATAGGAATGCTGGTGACCAAATCCGAAGATCTGGAAGGAAATGATCACGCTTTTGAAATTTCAGGTCAGTGTTCTTAGATTCTTCTTCTTGTACCATACCTGTCATCGGACGCTGGCGATTATCTCCTTAGATTAACTTTTTATAGATATTTAATTTTTTTTATATACAAAAAATCCATTCCATTTCAATCGTGCGTCGATTAGATACATATTTCAAATTACTTATCCATTGTTAATAATATTCTTCTTATTCATCTTAACAACATAACAATAATCACACTCCCATATACATAATATAAGTATAATCTAATATATCTATTGTATTCATTCCTCTTATTACTTTATAGATACGTCTAATCCCTTTTAGTTTATTCTATTTTCTATCCATTGGCAAAACAAATCCCATACCATGTAATATTCAGATTCTTCTTTTTCTTTAATTTCTAGGGTCAATCTATTCATTTCTGCACGTTCAAATATTTTTTCAATTATTTTTCCCTATTCTTAGATTAACTTTATCAATTATGATCAGGATATCATCCTACGTTGGGTACTTAGGAAACTAAGATTAGAAACTGATGAGTGTCCAGAGAATCTATTAATAATCATGTTATTTATACGTAATAAAGGTTATTAGTCCCCTATAAAAGTTTCATGATGCCATTTTTAGAACACTGAGATTGATTGAGCCAATTGATGAAGGATAAAAAAGGACACAGCTGTGCCAGGCCAGGCGGCCATGTTTTTCTACCTTAGCAACTCTAACATGTCTGCCCTTCAGTTCCCAGAATTCCCCTAGACAACTGTGCTGGCAGGGGAATTCTGGGAGTTGAAGTCCATACGCCTTAGAGTTTTCCAAGATTGAAAAAGATTGAGTCATGGTTGATGAAGGTTGGTTATGATGGAAGTCCCTTCTGGTCCAGAGTTCCTCCATTCCAACTGGCAATTGGATACATTGGAGAAGTCTACAAGCAGGATGTGAAGATAACATAACATCCACCCCTGTTGCTTCATGGGAAGCTGAGTCTCAGCGGTGAATTACTTCCACAATTGGAGGTGGCCTTCTAGATTTATCCTCCTGGATTTATCTAAGAACGCCTTCCCTAACCTGGTCCCTGTTCAATGTCCCATGGCTATAATTTTGAGGATTTCTCTACGCCAGGGGTCTGCAACCTGAAACACTCAAAGAGTCATTTGGACCCGTTTCCCACAGAAAAGAAAATACTGGGAGCCTCAAAACCTGGGTGGGCGTGGCCAATTCAACATCACTCCCACCCAGTCAAATATCACACTACTAACTAGAGCGTACAAAACATTTGCTAGATCAATATTAGAATACAGCTCATCAGTCTGGAACCCACATTACGTATCCGATATTAGCACAGTTGAGAAGGTCCAGAAATATTTCACAAGAAGAGTTCTCCACTCCTCTACTCATTATAGAATACCTTATACCACCAGACTTGAAATTCTAGACCTAGAAAACCTTGAATTATGCCGTCTTCGGTCTGATCTAAGTGTGGTATGTAAAATCATACATTGCAATGACTTACCTGTCAATGAATACTTCAGCTTCAACCATAACAACACAAGAGCACAAAATAGATATAAACTCAAGGTTAATCGCACCAAACCTGGTTGCAGGAAATACAACTTCAGCCACAGAATGGTCAATGTCTGGAATATTCTACCTGACTCTGTGGTTTCTTCCCCAAACCCCAAAAATTTTAACCTTAGACTGTCTACTATTGACCTCACCCCTTTCCTAAGAGGTCTGCAGGGGGCGTGCATAAGCGCACCAACGTGCCTACCGTCCCTGTCCTATTGTTTCTTTTATTTTTCTTATGTATACCCATTTCATGTATTCATAACTATGTATATACTTACACCTATAATCTTGTAAGTGACTGACAAATCAAATAAATAAATAAAATAAAATAAATAAATAAACAAAAATGACACACACACCAGCCACGCCTACCCAGGTTTGGTGGCTCCCAGTGTTTTCTGTGGGAAATGGGTCCTTCTCCCTCCCTCCCTCTCCTTTCTGTTTTTTGTGTTTTACCTTCTCAGGCCAGGGGAAGAGTGACTGGGATGGGAGGGCGAGAGGTGGGGCCAGCCAGGGGTGGGATCACCCGACAGGGAGCCACAGCAGAGGGCCCAAAGAGCCCCATGCGGCTCCAGAGCCTCAGGTTGCTGATACCTGCTCTAGGCCCTGAAGGCTGTCAATTCAAGGAAATAAAATCTAAACCATCTGGAACGTTCAAAGATGGGTGTTGGGTAATCTCATTCAGGGGTGGGCTTCAAAAATTTTAGCAACGGGTTCTCTGCCCGGTTGCTGGGTGGGCTTGGCCTAGTCAGCCTCCTGCACCATGGCGGGAGGCGGGGGCGTATTTGCCCTCCCCAGCTCCGAGGCTCTTTGGAAGCCAGAAACGGGCCCATTTTTGGCCTCCCCAAACTTCCGGGTGGCCCATTTTTGAGCTTCCACACGTGCCCTGCACTTACCTACATCCAAAACGGGCCTCAGGGGGACTCCTGGGAGGGGCAGGGCAGGGTGGGTGGGGCCAGCCAGGAGTGGGATTTGGGGGATTCTCCGAACTGCACAGAATCTTAGCTAGAGCTCTCCCGGACCCTTGCAAACCCCCAGCAGCCCAGCCCTGACCTCATTCCAGGAAGCCCCCCTAATTCCATTTTGCCCCTCTTTGTGCCCCACGTTCTAAGCCAGTCTTCAATCGAGTGGCGGTTTGGGTTTGTCTTCGTCTTGCAGGGAGCATGGGAGACCGGCTGACGGTTCACTGCAGTAGCAGCCAAGATTTGCACGAATGGCTTGACCACCTCCAACGGTTGACCAGAGGAACCACTTTCAGCGGTACCCTCTCGAAAACCCAGTCTTGGGGCTCCCATTCGGTGAGTAGCTCCCCAACTAGATCGGACCGAAGGCCCGATCTAAGTATAGTATATAAAATCATACATGCAAACGAATACTTCAGCTTCCACCATAACAACACAAGAGCAAACAATAGATACAAACTCAAGGTTAACTGCACCAAACTTGATTGCAGGAAATACGACTTCAGCCACAGAGTGGTCGATGTCTGGAATACTCTACCCCAAAAACTTTAACCTTAGACTGTCTACTATTGACCTCCTCACCCCTTTCCTAAGAGGCCTGTAGGGGGCGTGCATAAGCGCACCAATGTGCCCACCGTCCCTGTCCTATTGTTTCTTTTATATTTTATTTTTCTTATATGTATCCATGTATTCATAACTATGTTTTACTTATACCTATTATCTTGTTAGCAATTGACAAATTAAATAAATAAATAAATAAACTAAACCAAGCTGAGCTTCCAAGGAAATGTGGAAATGTCTTTCTTCCAGGTCTTGCCCAAATCTACCTTGATCCTAAACTCTGGGCAGGGCTCACCAACCTTTTGGACCTCAGGGACCACCAAACTCAATTTTAAATCCCGCGGACCACTAATATGAATTTTGACTGACGGTGGCTTGTTGACATTGGTGGGAAAGTCGGTCCCATATTCCAGAGCTGCAGTGGTCACAGGACTGGCCCTTTGGTCATCCCGGAGCAGCTGCTCCTCCACCCAGGTGCACCAGCCTGCCATGGACTGGAGGAGCTGCTCCAGGATGACCAAAGGGCCAGTCCTGTGACCACTGCAGCTCTGGAATATGGGACCGACTTTCCCACCAACATCAGCAAGCCACTTCCGGGGCGGATTTCCCTGTTGGTCTTACCTTCCAGTTCCAGCTTGCATGGCTCTACTCAAGGTAAGGTTTGAGCTTAGCCAAAGGGTGGGGGCCAGTGGGTGGGTGGGCCGTATGGGTGGTGCAGCCTTGTGTTCCTGTGTAGCCTGGATTAATTGCTTTGGGGGAGTGCTTTGAGGAGTGGACATTTCTCTGCGGAGCACCAAAATTTTCTCATGGACCGCCAGTAGTTCTCTGAACTACTCAACATTTCAGCTACCGGTTCTCCAGAACTGCTCAGAACCTGCTGAATACCACCTCTGGGCCCAACCATCTGTCTAAGGTTAGGGCCACACAATTCACTCCTTTCCAGCTGGAACACTCCCAGGTCGTCCTCCTTCCTTCCAAACCATCTTTTGAGAGGGGGGAAAAATTAGAATGTTTTGCTGTCGTTTCGCTGTGGTTTGATCCAAAGGTGATGGGAAGCCACCAATGGGGTTCTACATGGCTACCTGAAAACCAGGAGCTGATTGTTCCTCACCTGTTCTAAGGGTTGATGTCCTTGTGGGTGAGCTTTGAGGTGATCAGTGGAGTTAAAAGCAAGGAACTTAGTAAACTGTTTTTTTTTTTCAATCAGACTTTTAGCTCTACTGGACAATTCCGTGGCCCGCTGGAACCACCCCAGATCCTCAAACCTTGGACCTTGAGTTGCCTCCGCCCAGCACCTCCTCTCAGGCCATCAGTGGCCCTCAGCTATAAAGAGGTAAGGTTGTATGACTTTTGCATGAGTGTCTTTCTTGTGTTTCCTTGTGGCAATTTGATGTCATGGTCCTTAATTCTGTGATGACACATTCCAGGTTGAGCAGCAGGATGTCACATGAGTGGAAACATAGCCATGGAGAACCACAAATTCCCACACAGTTGAGTGGAATTTAGGAAGTTGGATTTAGAATAGAATAGAATAGAATAGAATAGAATAGAATAGAATAGAATAGAATAGAATAGAATAGAATAGAATAAGGGAAGTAGAGTAGAGTAGAGTAGAGTAGAGTAGAACAGAACAGAACAAGGGAAGTAGAGTAGAATAGAGTAGAGTAGAGTAGAGTAGAATAGAATAGAATAGAATAGAATAGAATAGAATAGAATAGAATAGAATAGAATAGAATAGAATAGAATAGAATAAGGGAAGTAGAGTAGAGTAGAGTAGAACAGAACAGAACAAGGGAAGTAGAGTAGAATAGAGTAGAGTAGAATAGAATAAAATAGAACAGAACAAAACAAGGGAATTAGAATAGAATAGAATAGAATAGAATAGAATAGAATAGAATAGAATAGAATAGAATAGAATAGAATAGAATAAACAAAATTGGAAGGGACCTTGGAAGTCTTCTAGTCCAACCCCCAGCTTAGGCAGGAAACCCTGCACTACTTCAGACAAATGGTTATCCAACTTCTTTTTAAAAACTTCCAGTGTTGGAGCATTCACAACTTCTGAGGAAAGTTGTTCCACTGGTTAATTGTTCTAACTGTCAGCAAATTTCTCCTTAGTTCTAGGTTGGTTCTCTCCTTGGTGAGTTTCCACCCATTGCTTCTTGTTCTGCCTTCAGGGGCTTTGGGGAATAGCTTGACTCCCTCTTCTTTGGGGCAGCCCCTCAAATATTGGAAGACTGCTATCATGTTTCCCCTGGTCCTTCTTTTAATTAAACTAGACATACCCAGTTCCTCATACGTTTTTCATATGTTTTAGCCTCCACTTAGTTTGCAAGCTTTGGTGTTCCCTGCCACAGAAAACCTAGTTCATTCCATCATTGTGGTCCTTCTCTCCTTCCACCAAACCCATACCCATTTAGAAATAAATTCGGCAGATTGGTTGGCAAATGAATTGTCCTGTTTAATTGACTTAAGAATTAATTCTGGGTTGAATTAGGAATTAACAGAATTAATTCTGCTGAGTTTGGAGAATTTATTTGCTCATGTTTTATTTTCTGGGGGAGAAAGAAGTCAGAAGTTAACTAAAGATTCGTTTCTGTTCCAGAATTGTAGGGAAGAAAGATTTTTCAAACCAGCTGCTAATTCCCAACTCCATCCAAGCTTCCCTTTTCAGTCCCTCAACGCTGCAATTTTGCTCATTTGAACCTCCAGTTTCCAATCTTTCATCACCATCTTTTGACCTGTTTTTTTTCCCTTAAATACTACAGAAACTGGAACCCCTATCAGTAAAATTGCTTTTAAAATTTGTGCTCCGGAAAGCTAGATTTATTATGGAGCCAGCTCATTCTTCTCTTCTTCCACTGATTTGTCATCAATCCCTGCCTTATCAAAACACAACATTATGCAAATGTAGGCCCACAGGAAATGGGGGTGAGCAGTTATTTGCATCAGTAAGGAAACTTGTATCGCACACACCCCGAACTCCGTAATTTTAAACAAAACCACCCATTTTATTTTTATTTTTTGCTTTTGTGACTCATTTTTCTGCACAAATCAAATCAAGATGAGATTTACTTCTTGGTATCGCAGGTTTGGCCTCTTCTGTTCACCTGATGCTTATCATAGGAGGGGGAAATACCTTGATTCCACCACCCTCCTGGCATTTCTCATACTCAACTATTTTAGTTCTGGTCCTCCATGGATTCCTGGAGACAATCACTTGAGTAGGTCTTCTCTGAAGGAAGTCAACGCAAAGAACGTTGGAACTCCATCTCTGAAAGTCGCTTCAATGTTAGGTTAGGCTGGATTGTTGTAAGAGATGAGAACTTCCCAGAAAGACCCTAGTACAGTTTACAAATCTGATATTTTTTTTTTGGGGGGGGGGGGTTTCCCAGCCCCATTGCTCCCCACAAAGACCCACGCGGGTAAGGGGCAGATTCTGATAATCAAGATGATAAAACTTGGATTCGTTATCTAACCTTTCCTCCACTCCTGTTATGATGAGGAAGCAGGGAGAAGGGCTTCTTCAAATAAGAGACCCCATCCTAGGGGTGGGATTTCTTTTGGTATAACAACCGGTTTGGTGATCGTGCGTGAGTGCGCCAAACACACTCTCCACACACGCGCTCCACATTTAGAAAAGCTCTAATACTTACCTTCTACAGCAGTCCCAATGTGATGACCCAAAGGGGCGTGGCACAAAGGCAACACAGTCAGATAATCAGTAGGAGTCCCTTTATGAGCTCCAACTTTGTCCCCAATGTCCTGGTTACCTTCTGGGCTGGAGAAAAACTCTCCCAGGAACAGCCTTTGGCTGCAGAGAATCAAGTCCAAAACGTGGTCAACACAAACTGTAACTATAAGTCCAATCATGGCAAAACGAGATAATTAGTCCAGTAGGGCAGGAGAAGGAATTCCAGAACGGTAGTAATTCAACACGGTTGGGAGGATGCCAGGAACACAGATAACCAAAGTCAACACGTTTGTTCCCAGCAGCTGCCACACTCAGCGTGCATCTCTTTTAAACTGTCTTCCCAGCTGCAGCTAATGAAGGGAATCAGGGCCCTTTCCTCTCCCGTAAGTCATGCAACCCATGTTGCTCCCTTCTCCGTTCCTCCCTGCGTAGGACGAAGAGGGGGTGAGCCTGGGTCTTTCTTTGAACTCCCTCCCCCTTGTTCTACCTCCCCCCTGCTCTGCCCAGCTGGACTTTGCCCTTCCCCAGTTTCCTTCATAGCCAACGGAGCCACACTCCCACTCCCTGTCGGCTGTTCATCTTCCTCCTCGGATTCAACTCAGTGACTAAAACAGCTGAGGCATGCCAAACCACTCTGCTGCATGAATCAGCTGTGCTGTAAACGAACCGGTTCTCTGCCAGCTGATCTTTGGCACAAGAGGTTTGCCCGAACCGGAGGAATCCCATCCCTGCACCAATCCACCGCCTCGCACAGAACAATACCGGCACTCTTCAATTTACTACAGTTCACTTAGTGATCGTTCAAAGCTAAGGTACAACAGCGTTGAAATAAAGTGACGTGACTGTTATCACATCCCCATGGTCACGCGATCAAAAATTCAGATGCTCGGCCACTGGTTCCGATTTATGACAGTTGTGGTATCCCGGGGCCCTGCGATTCCTCTTTTGCAACCATCTGACCAGCAAAGTAGATGGAGGAAACCAGATTCGCTTAAACAATCAGGGTTACTCATTGAACAGCTGCAGTGATTTGCTTAATTCCTGTAGCAAAAACGATCACAAAACAGGGCAAAACTCACTTAACAACAGAAATTCTGGGCTCAATTGTGGCCGTACGTTGAGGACTACCTGTATAAGTTACAAGATTCGTTTTTTGGGTTCAAAAGCTAGAGGAGAGCAAACCCTTAGTAGCCTGTGATTTATTTTGATTGGGAATATCATAAGTGTGAAAGTGCGTTCTTTACGGCGGGGGTTTGATGGCCAGCTTCATCTTTTCATGCTTGTCTTTTCTTTCTTTCATGCTCCTTCCCAGCGGATGTCCTACATCTTAAAGGTAAGGCGAGAAACCTCCTCTCCGCGACATGTTCCCTTGCAACGTACCGAGTGTTTTAATGCACAAGCAGGGTTTTTCCCCCAGTGACAAATTTCTGCACCCGGGTTTGAGGTCATATTTTCCCAAAGCTCATCTCACGGCTGTTTGTTTGTGCAAACTGGTTGCCTGCACATTTACCCAGTAATGAAAAGGAGATGTGCTTCAAGGCAGCCTCTGACTCAGGGTTTATTTATTTGTGCAACGATAGCACTGAAGCTGGAACAATTCACCATGGCTTATGGGGCAGGGGGGGGGGGATTGTAGGCATTCTATAAAGGTATTTAGAGAGAGTTTGGAGGAGGTAGGAGTGAGCCATTGGAGAAGAGATTGCGAAGTCTAGAAGCGGAAGGAAGTTTGAGAAAGAAACTCAAAACAAGCCCCCTTGATATATATATTTTTTAAACCCTAAGATGGGGCAGAGAAAAACTGGGACAGGCTTTCAAGATTTCTGAAATTCCACCTGTACTCTGATGCAGAGGGTTTCCTAGAATTCTTACAGCGTCTCTTTCTTGACCTGATCTTTGAAGTCTGTCCCAGTTTCTCTCTTTGTCCTGTTTTATACTAAAACAACATCGAGACTCAGTTACTTGAGTTGAGTTATTTCTCAATTGTCTTTTTATCTCTGGACTGGGTATAGTAAGATCTCTGTTGTGGCCTGTCAGCTGTTGGCCCCTCCAGCAGCCAAATTAGAGGAGGAGGAGGTCAGGGTCAGCATGAAGACAACCTGAGAACTCTGAGGGGGAAGAGGGAATGAGCTGACTGAGAGAGAGACAGACAGACAGAGGCAGAGCCTGGGCCATCCATCAGCCCTTAGAGGGGGAGTCAAAAACCCCTGGGTCTGGAGGGGGCTGATGAGGAAGAGGAGGAACAGCTGGGTCCAGTGCCTGACATGTGGATGCACAGAAAGCAGAGGAGAGGAGAGCAGTGGAAATCTATGGGCCGGTCCATGTGATGGAAGCGAAGCCCCACCCTAGCTATAGGGATAAAAGGCAGGGGGAAGAGATGAATAGATGTGGCAGACAGCTATTCATCTTCCAGCCAGACAGACTTATTAGCTTGCAATGAGAGAGAAACTTTTTGCCGAGGAGAGGAGAGCAGTGGAAATCTATAGGCCGGTCCTTGGGATGAAAGAGCCTCCGCTGCTAGCAAAGCCCCACCCTAGCTCTGGGGATAGAAGGCAGGGGAAAGAGATGGATAGATGTGGCAGATAATTATTCATCTCCCTTCCAGACAGACTTGTTAGCTTGCCTTGAGAGAGAAACATTTTGCGGGGGCTGCAAAAAGACTTCAAGGCATGGCATTTATGGGACAGTCAATTGTCCATTGCCTCACATTAAAAAGGTGCAACATCACTATTGTTGGTAGCTGGGCCAATGGCTCAGAAGAAGAAGGGCATTGAGAATTGTGGGCCAACACAATTTATGGCTACCAGATTAGCCCTATCTGTCTTCGTGTCGTATGCCCAAACAGGCCACCTATCAATACAATTGCTTGACCCTCGGGTATTTACTCTGCAAACTCACAAATATTTGAGTTTGGTCCTTGGTGAATCAATGGAAACTTAGATGCATCATGCGTGCAGATTATTTTTTTTCCACCCAGGATATAATCCTAATCGATGGTTCTATCTTGACAGGATGCCAGCAAGAGTCCAAAGACAATGAAAAAGTTCCTGCCCAAAAGAAAAACAGAGAGGAAGGCATCGGATGAGGAGTTCGTTATTAGGAAAAGTATGTTGGCTGTGTAACTGCTGTCTAGAATAGATTTTCTGGAGTATCTGTAAGGTAGAACACTCTGTTTTATATTCGTTGGTTAAAAATGACATTCTCCTTCCATGATGTTTTATGAAGTTGCACATCTCTACTAAGGGAGGAGAGGCAAGGTTGTCTCCCAGGAAAGGCATCCTTGAAGATTTTAGTTCAATTTCCAAATCGGGAGAATTAGTATTTCCACTGCCAGGATTCCGACAATCGCCCTAATTAAATCATAAGCCTCGAGCCAAGCTTCAAAAAACTTCAAAAGATTTATTAGGAGTGACATGACCTTGGAAACAGGCATAGGAATGTTTTACAAGTTGACTTCCAGTGTATCTTCTATTAGTCAGGGCCCATGTGTTTAGTGCTGGATCCAGTTTAAGGTTGTCCAAATTGCAATGGAAGAGGTCCATAAAAGGGCAAGGAGAAAGGCCAGGAGATGGTCTACAAGATGTTGAGGAAACTCTTTAGCCGAAGAGAAGTTGACTTAAGGGAGACCCAATAGTCTCTTCAAGTGTCCTGCAGATCAAGGACCCATCTTGTTCTCCGGTTACAAGTCCAGTCTTGCAGATTCTTCTAGGAATTAGGAGGAACATCCGAACTATTTAAGCCAACTAGACAACAAAACCAATGAGAACCCAAAGAGGTTATGGATTCTCTTCCATTGGATGTGTTCAACCAATATCTGGACCACCACCTGTGAAAGATATTTTGATTCAGAATCCTGCATCAAGCAAGGGATGAAGTTGATGGCATGGCCCCGATGGACTATTTTGTGATTCTAACAAAAGTCATTAGAAGGACACAAAGGATAGCCTTAGAGTAATAAGTAAATAAATAAAGCGAGGTGTGAAAATGGGACTTCATAACCCATCGGTTTATTATCTTAGAAGCTTTCATGGACCTTCCTCAAAGGTCTTGTCTACACTCTTGCAAAAGGAACGTGAAGGAGACCTATTGTGGAGAAAGGACAGAGGACAATAGATGACAATGAGGGGCACAGTGAAGATTATCAGTCGATAATGACTGCTCCCTGGTCAATAATTAACTAGTGTCCAATTGTCTCACAATATGTCTGGTCAGCTCGAAGGCCTAATAAACAGGCTAATGGACAAAAGACAAAGAAGGCAGTCCTTCTTCTAGCAAAATTGGGGATGGAGATCAGGGGTCTCAAAACTGGGAAACTTCAAGGCTTGTGGACTTCAACCAGGAGTGGGTTGCTACCGGTTCGCACTGGTTCGGGCAAACTGGATGTTAATTTTACATCTGGTTCACCGAACCGATTGTTGCATCGATTGGCTGGCCCCGCCCACCCCTCCCCTCTCGGGAGTCTCCAACACAGCCCGATTTGGATCCCAGGCAAGTGCAGGGCCCACGTGGAGTCTTGGGGAGGGCGAAAAACAGGCCTCCCAGACGTTCCAAAGTCTCCACAGAGCCTCTGGAGCATATTTTTTCCCTCCTGGAGATTCAGGAAAGCCTCCTGGGGAGAGTGAAAACGCTACACCCCTCCGCCATGGTGCAGGAGGCCAACCAGGCCACGCCCACCATGGCCACGCCCACCCAGCAACCGGGTAAAGAACTGGTTGCTAAATATTTTGAAGCCCATCCCTGACTTCAACTCCACGTTGCCTGAGGGTTTCTGGGAGTTGAAGTCCCCAAGTGTGAAGGTTGCCCAGTCTGAAGACCCTTACTCTAGAGCAGTGATGGGTAACCTTTTCCAGGACCAAGTGCCCAAAGCGCGTGTGCGTGCACCCCCAAAATGCAACGCGTATGCGCGCCTGTGCGTGCACCCTGCCCCCATGCATGCACAAGTGACCCTGCCCCGTGTGCACCTCGCCCCACACATGCATGGCAGAGACCCGAAGACCAGCTGGCCAGCGGGAGGCAAGCGCATGCATGCATGCATGGCAGAGCTGAGCTGGAGTGACAACTCGGGTGCCCAGAGAGAGGACTCTGCGTGCCACCTCTGACACGCGTGTCGTAGGTTCACCATCACAGCTCCAGAGTCAATCCAGAGCCTGTCCTTAACGTGTGCTTGCTTTTCAGGCACGGTTGCCTTAGAGGAAGACGCTCAGATCCTGAAGGTGATTGAGGCGTACTGCGCAGGGGCGAGTCTACAGCAGAACGTCACTTCAGGTGAGCGGTTGGAAGCCCAGCCAGGTTTCTCTTAGGGGTTTTTTTCTCGCTGTGTCTTTGATCAAACGTTAATAATTTCCCCACCACCATCACCAAAATTAACATCCCGGGAGGGGCGGGAAAAGAGCTTTTTCGTAGGTCGAATATATATCTACCTCCCATGTGATCATTTCTAATTCTGGTAGTCCTCGATTTACAACAGTTCATTTAGGGACTGTTTGTACCGCCCTCGAAAAAAGGGACTTATGACCCTCGTTTCACACTTACGACCCTTGGAACATCCCCGCGGTCGCCTGACCAAAACTCAGGCGCTTGGCAACCGACTCGTACTTACGATGCTCCCCGGAGTCAAGCGATTCCCCTTTTGTGACCAAGTCCAACGGGGAAGACGGATCCCCTGAGCGCCGCCTCTCGCTCCTTTCACGACCGTGAGAGATTCGCTTCGCGAACGGGACGAGACGAGAACCGTTAAAAACGGGCCAAAACGTGCTGGGCATATGTCTCCCTTAGCGACCTCCATGTTGGGCTCGACGGCAGCTGTAAGTCGAGGACCCGCTGTTTTTTGCTTTCAAAAAGGAATCGACGCATCTAGCCCAGCGCGGAGGAGTCGAACCTTTGAAATAAAGCTGACTTGGGAGATAGCGAGATGAAGGTGAAGGAAACGGCGAGAAGTTGCAACAAGTTGCTGTTGACTTTGGTTTCTTCCAGCCTCCCGAGATGCTAATCTCCCAAGTCACTTGTCGCTTCTGAGGCTTTTATCGTTCAATCTGCTGCGCGTTTCAGAAAAGAAAAGAAGCTGCCTGGTGGTTTTCTATATATATATATATATATATAATCTATGTATCTTCCTTTTTTCTTCTTCTCGCTTCTTTTGAAGCCATGAATGGAAACACAAGTCTCATGTCGGTGGCACTGAGGTGGCATTGGCAATAAATCAGTGCGTCTCGGGGACAGGAGGTGGCTGCTCTCTGCTTCAGCCTGGGGGAGTTTAACAGATTAACAGATGAGTTGGAAAGGGACCTTGTAGGTTATCTAGTCCAACCCTCCCACTCAAGCAGGAGAACACTACACCATTTCTGACCAATGGCAGTCCAGTCTCTTCTTGAAAGGCTCCATGGGATGAAGCTCCCACAACTTCTGAAGGCAACGTTGGTTGATTGTTCTCACGGTCAGAAAATTCCTCCTTTATTTCTAGGTTGAATCTCTCCTTGGTCAGTTTCCATCCATTATTCCTTGTCTGGCCTTCAGGTGCTTTGGAGAATAGCTTGCCCGTTTCCTCCTCTTTGTGGCAGCCCCTCAAATATTGGAAGATGCTATCCTGTCTCCCCTGGTCCTTTTGTTCACTAGAATCAGATTAAAGTCAGATTAACAGAGTTGGAAGGGACCTTGTAGGTCATGTAGTCCAACCCCTACCCTCAAATATTGGAAGGCTGCTCTCCTCTCTCCCCTGGTCCTTCTCTTCACTAGACTAGCCAGGCCCAGTTCCTGCAACCATTCACCGTATGTTTTAGCCTCTGGTCCCCTCATCATCCTGGTTGCTCTTCTCTGCACTCTTTCTAGAATGTCAATCTCTTTTTTATAGTGTGGTGACCAAAACTGGATTGAGTATTCTAGATTAAATGTCTGTGACATTTAATTTGTATTTTAATTTTTTGAAAACTTAGTTCTATCCCAGTTTTTATTATTTTTACAATAACTCAAGGCTGGGAACTTATCCTACGTGCTTTCCCCCACCTGTTTCCCCCACGAGAACAATCCTGTGAAGTGGATTTGGGCTGAGGGAGAAGAGCTAAGTCAAAGTCATTCAGCTGTCCTAAGGCAGGACTAGAATTCACTGTCTCCTGGTGATTAACTCAAAGTCACCCAACTGTCTTTGGGGCCTAAAGTGGGGCTAGAATTCACCGTCTCCTGGTGATTGGCCCAAGATCAGTCAGCCCTTTATGAGGCCTTAAGGTGGGATGTCAGGAGTTCTAGAACTCCCAAAGTCACTCAGCTGGCTTTCATGCTAAGGCAGGATTAGAACTCATCATCTCCTGGTGATTGGGCCAAAGTCACCCAGCCCTCTATGATGCCTGAGGTGGGACTAGAACTCCCAAAGTCACCCAGTCAGCTTTCATGCTATTGCAGGATTAGAACTCACAGTCTCCTGGTTATTGGCCCAAAGATATTCAACAGTCTTTTGTGCTTAAAGTGGGACTAGAACTCCCCATCTCCTGGTGATTAGGCCAAGATCAGTCAGCTGTCTATGATGCCGGAGGTGGGACTAGAACTCCCAAAGTCACCCAGCTGACTTTCATGCCTAAGGTGAGACTAGAACTCACCATCTCCTGGTGATTGACCCCCAAGTCACACAACCATCTTTTGTGCCAAAGGTGGGACTAGAACTCCCCATCTTCTGTTGATTGGCCCAGAGTCACCCAGCCACCTTTCATACTACAACTAGACTAGAACTTACCATCTCCCAGTCTGGTGCCTTCACCACTCAACCAAAGTGGCCTCAGCCTCATGGAGGCAAAATTGTACCCCAACCTTGAATTGTCCTCTCTCGTCCCCAGGGTCCCGCAAAGATTCAGTCCCCCAGGTTCTACTTCCGGAAGAGGAGAAACTAATCATCGAGGAAGTGCGGAGTAACGGGCAGACTGTGGCCGAGGAGAAGTGAGTGAGACCACAAGCCGAATCTACGAAAAAGCTTTAGCAAAACCTCGTGGGGGAACTTCTCCTCCCATCTCCATTCCTCCTTGAGAATTCTTTGAGGGCTTCCTTCCCTCGTGTTGAGTCTTCTGTTGATGACCCAACCACGAGCCCCAACATTTTGATTCTTAGGGAGTCTTCTAGGGCACAGGTGACCCATCTCAACGTCTTGTCATGAAGGGGGTGCAAGAGACACAACGGGAGCCCTTGTAGGCAAGATGGTGTCATCCTCATAGGCAGGGGTGGGATTCAAAAATCCCAACAACCGGTTCTCTGCGCGGTTGCTGGATGGGTGTGGCCTACCAGAACTTCCAGGAGGGCCGTTTTTTGCCTTCCCCAGAGTCCGGAGGCTTCCCTCAGGCCTCTGGGAGGGAGAAAATGGCCTCCCCCGGGCTCCGGAGGCCCTCCGGAAGCTAGAAACAGGCCCATTTCCAGACTTCTGGATCTTCCACATGGACTCTACACTTACCTGCATCCAAAACGGGCCACGTGGAAACTCCTGGGAGGGGCAGGGCAGGGTGGGCGGGGCCAGCTGGTCGATTCAACTACCGGCTTGGCAAACCAGATGTAAATTTAACATCCTGTTCTCCCAAACCGGCTGAATCCCAGCCCTGCTTGTAGGTGCCGATGGGGTGTCCTTCACAACCCGCCACTGGTTTCAATTTGCTGGTTGTAACGGTGCATGTTTTCCTGGTGGCAGAAAATTGTGTGGCCCAGTTTTGCCAGCAAGTGTGTATGTGTGTGTGTCCCCAAATCCAGAGCCAAGTCAGATGCAGGAGGCTTAGAAGCCCTTAATTGTTGGGGCGGGGGGTATGCCTTAGGGCCACACAACCCCTGAAAGGAAGAGAAAGAGTTTTGTGACCATGAACACGTTGGAGGTCAGGAAAATGGGAGTCTCCTTCATGATTAGAATAGAATAGAGCTAGAAAGGACCTCAGAGGTCTTCTAGTCCAGCCCCCCCAGCTCAAGCAGGACAACCTATGCCATCTCGGACAAGGGACTGTCCAGTCTCTTCTTAAAAGCCTCCAGTGATGGAGATTATCTTTTTATTCATTGGCTATCCAAACCATTTTTATTTATTTTTTTTGCATTTATTGCAATATTTCTCTTTTGCCCAAAAGCCAGCGCTCTTAGTTAGGATAATCCAGGATAATCTCTGGAACGCTGACACTCGATTTACAACAGTTCAGTTATTGACTGTTAGAAGTTACAGCACAATTGAAAAATGTGACTTATGACCATTGTATGACTGAACTTACGACTATTGTAACATCCCCTTGGTCTCGTGATCAAAATTCAAACACTTGGCAACTGATTCATATATCAGGATTCCGGCAATTATTCCCAATTAAATCATGAGTCTCAAGCCAAACTTCCAAAACTTCAAAAGGATTTATTGGAAGTTAATATGTCTGGCACTGCCTGGGTGTAGCCGACTCTGAGACACATCATTCATTGTCACCCTTGACCCTGGTTTTCCCCTCCCACCCCCTGGGTGTATCGTAATTCATATTCTCCAATGGGACACCTCCATAGCCCAGAGTCATCCATCATGCCCTCCAGTTAGAACTTTGCATGGCAGAAACTTCAGTTACCTAGTTACTATCTTTGAAAACATTTATGGAATGCACTTTCGGTTTCCAAGCTGCCCCTCCCTTTCTGTTGGCAACTCTAAAAAGACCAGAGAAATATTTTATGACTTGACATCATATTTATGATGACGGTTGCATATCCCAGGGGCACCTGATCTGCTTTCGTGACCTTTTGACGAGCCAGATTCATTTAACGTCCATGTTCCTAACTTAACAACTGCAATGATCTGCTTAACAACGGTGGCAAGGAAGGTCATAAAGTGGGGCAAAACTCACTTAACAGGCACCTCACTTAGCAACAGAAACTCTTTGGCTCAATTGAGGCCTTAAGTCAAGGACCACCTGTAGTTTAAGGGGGAAGCTGAAAACCGTAAAATGAAACATAAACCTAATATGAAAATCTTTTTTAAACATTACAAGAATAGATCGCCGCGGTACAAAACTTTAAAAATGAAATAAAGCAAAAAGCGAAGGAAATCTTTTGTCTATTATACTGATGGATTATTATTTTTATTATTATTATTTTGGCCTTTTTCTGCTGTTTCCTAGGAGTCTGGTGGATACCGTCTATGCACTAAAAGACGAAGTCAAAGAACTGAAGCAGGTAATCTGGAATAATTGCATCAGGCTGGGCAGCCTTTAGAAACAGTCTTGCAAAAAGATTACAGATTGCAATTGGGGGCTCCATAATCTTACTGACTTCCCAGTGGGTTTTTTGTTTGTTTCTTTGGAAAGAAGAAGATTGATGTCAGGGCTCCGGCAGTTGCCCCCATTTAAATCATGAGTCTCTAGCCGAACTTCCAATACTTAAAGAAGATTTATTAGGACTAAATATGCCAGCGCTGCCTGGGTGCAGCCGACTCTGAGGCACATCATTCACTGTCACCCTTGACCCTGGTTTTCCCCCCCTACCCCCTGGCTGTATCGTAATTCATATTCTTCAACGGGACACATTCCTAGCCCATTCCAGTTAGGTATTTGCACAGCAGAAACTTCAGTCATCTAGTTACTATCTTTGAAAACATTTATGGAATGCACTTTCGGTTTGCAAGCTGCTGCACTTCTTCCCCGCTCCCTTTCTGCTGGCAACTCTAAAAAGACCACAGAAATATATTATGAGTTGACAATTGAATTTAGAATAACTTCATTGTCCCTTTGAATGTGCATGAATCGGCATAGGTTAAAATGAAATTTTGTTGTGTCCAAATGGGCCAACGCACCCCTAACAACTGCCTTGCTTCGCCGTGGAAATTTGGGGTTCCATTGCAGGCGTTAGGTCAGGGCTGCCTGTACCCCAAATACAGTTTACAGAAGGAAAACCGTTTTAATAACGTGCAAACACGGCTGTCCCTTTTTCCTCTCTTCCCTTTTGCAGGAGAACAAACGGATGAAGCAATGTTTGGAAGAAGAGCTGAAATCCAGGAAAGATTTGGAAAAATTGGTCTGGAGGTTATTGAAGCAAACGGACGAAAGTATCCGAGAAGAAACCGGCCGCCGTTCCTCAATGTTGGCCTGAACCCCCAAACCCCACTCAGGAAAGTTTTCAGCCTCCTCTCCCGGGCTCCCTCGCTCCTTCGTCGGGGAATCACGCCTCTTTCGCTTCTCCGTCACAGAAAAGAAAAGATAAAAACAAATAGCCCAGCTGGTTTTTTTAAAAAATTTTATTCATCCTCACCTCGTTTTGCATGCTGCTCACGGCCGGCAAAGATTTGCTCCAAAACGGACATCACAAAAGTTGCAAAAAACTTTTCCGGGATTTCTGATATCGTTCTCCACCCCTCCTGTGTGTCTCATCCTAAGAATATATTGCTCCTGGCAAGGGATGGGTCACCACTCAGCGTGAAGAAGGTTCCTGAGTGCAAAACCCAGTTGAGAGGAAATGCAGGGAAGAAACAACCCCCCCCCTAAAAAGAAACCGCCCGTACCTTCTTCCGTTCTCGTTTTGCTTTTAAAGTGTGTGTGTTTTTTTAATTTATTGAGGGGGAGGGAAAAGCAAACTCGGTTTCCTGAATTGCAACCGAGGGAGAAGCCAAATGATCATTATTATCATTTTTTTTTTTTCAGGGAATTGGGAAAACGAGCGCGAGATTTGCCATCCTCTCCTCGAGACTGCGAGCATCCCCCTCTGCGGCCTTTCTGGAGAGGATATTTATGCAAAGGATCTCAGGTTTTTGGAGAATGGATCCCTCTGGATTCACAGCTTCCGGTTCCTTGCGCGTTAGTACGGATCCCTCAGGAAGTGGGTTCAAACGAAGAGACAGCAGCCAATGGCAGGTTCACTTCTTCCCAGTGGTATTGTCTTTCCGGTTTGAGCTGAGGAAGGGGGTTGGACTAGAAGACCTCCAAGGTCCCTTCCATCTCTGTGATTCTGGTTTTAGCATTAGCCGAGGTGGCCTGATTACAGGTCCGTCCTCGCCTGACAACAGTTCCATTTTGTGACCCTTCAAAGTTACAAAAGAATGGGGGGGGGAAAAGTGACTTACGAACATTTTTCAAGTTGCCAAGCGCCCCAAATTTTTTTGATTGCCTGGCCATGGGGGATGTTGCAACGGCCGCATGTTTGAGGAATGGTTGCAAGTTAAATTTTTTTTTTTTGAATGCTGTTGTTGCTTTGCATGGCCACTAAACGAAGAGTCGTAAGTCGAGTTACCTGTGCTCTGAGGGCTTGGGTTTCTTATACTGGCAGAATTATTTTTTGATAGCTGCCCTGTAGCAAGAGTGAGATTGACTCCGAAAAAGTCCAGTGGGAGATAGTCTTTGCGTTCCAACTGTTAGCGGCTGGAGGGGAAAGTTGCAGTTGCATTTGGACAGACAAAAGCTCTTTGGCTGCAGCAGGGGGATGCATTTTGAGGCAGTCAGGAAGGGCCGAGACAATCAGATCGCAAGAAGAGGCAAAACGCAGGCAGACTGAGCGAGGGATGCATTCTTGGGTTGGCCAACTTTGTGTGGAAGCTTGTTGCAAAGAAACAGAATGGAGATGTTACCCCTAGAAGATCTCCCTCAAGTCTGCATCTAAGCAATGGACTTTTCCCCCTTCAACTGAAAAAAGAGTGAACTTCTGA
This sequence comes from Bungarus multicinctus, assembly GCA_023653725.1. Classification (NCBI taxonomy): domain Eukaryota; kingdom Metazoa; phylum Chordata; class Lepidosauria; order Squamata; family Elapidae; genus Bungarus; species Bungarus multicinctus. The sequence goes on from CM042841.1 coordinate 22,869,937, forward strand.
AAGCTAGGCATTTCAAAAGGAATTCTTTATTGAAAGGAAGTGGTCCCGTACTAGTCAAAGCAGAATCTAAGATGCTTCCAGGCATACAGTAACAGATAAAAGGAGTTAGTACCCCTCCCCTTATTCTGAAGTGGATTTAGTCAAACAAAGAATTCCCCCCACCCCTTTTCTGGGAACGTATCTTAGAAGAGTTTCCCAGAGATTACCTTTCAGAGCTGGAATTTTTATGGTCCCTTCTTTTCTTGCTATCTCTCCAAGAGGTGACAAGTTTCTAGCCATCTGGCTCCAGTCCTTCAGTTGTATATCATGTGCAAATTATACAGATTCAATATAAGATTTAATATATTCAGGTTACATCAAAAAGGATTACTTATACCAACTTCCCCCCACCCTTCTTCCATTGAAGAATGGCAGATACACGGATCTGACACTGCAGCTATTCAGCGTCCTTCGTGAATGATCTACTGGGAATTGGGTGGGGATTTTTTTCCCCGGCCATAGAAGGTCTACGGTTTTCCCTTTTCAACCCACAGGGATTCACCTGGCCAGAAATTAAAATCAGACAGAATAGAGGAGGAGGAGGAGGAGATAATGACCTTTTTTTTAAAAAAGAAAAAATATGATAGGTTTCCAAGTTCAGTTGTCACCTTATAAAGGAACTTCTTGAAAGGGTTCAAACCATCTAGACCAGGGATGTCCTACCTTGTCAACTTTAAGACCTGTGGACCTGCAACTCCCAGTTATTCTGGCTGGGGAATTCTGGGAGTTGAAGTCCACAAATCTTACAGTTGTCAAGGTTGGACATCGCTTCTCTATTTGGGGGAGCGATGGAGTTGAAGGTTGTTTTGGTGGTGCTAGCCACACAGCACTGAGCATTGCCAACTTCTGAGAACATACCTGGAGGCATCACTCCTCAAACCTTCCTAAATTCAGCAGTGGGAGGAAGAACACCTGCCTAAGCTGAATGCCTGAGATGATTTTCGAAGGCCTCCTGCATGATCTTTGGTGTCTTCACTTGTTTCTGTGCTTCCTTACTACTACCAGCCATGTGCTTCCCAAAACTTGGATCCATAGGTATCCTAAGCAATTCCAAAACTGTATCTGGAGCATGTCAGGAGGTGGGTTGAACTCAATATCCACAAATCCACCTCTCTTCAAATTTGAGGTGGCCCCTCAGGAACAAGCAGCAACTCCAACATAGTCAGGAGGAAGAATATTATGCTGATCTGTTCTTGGCAATCAAGGAAACCATGAAATCTCTGGGCACAAGAGATTATATAATACATAATCTTGATTTCTCAAGGATTGCTAATTTTTTCAGAAAACGACAACACAAATTTTTGGACTTCCTTGCTAAGCATAAATTCCATCTCTGCTTGGTCAGCCAAGGAAATTACTGTGTCCAGGCCTCCCAAAATTAGGAAATACTGGGCTGTTTCCACTATATGCACCAGTTATAATATGTTTGTGTGTGTTATTGTTCTAAGGAAAATTAAGGCTGCAAAAATTCCACGTTTTTCAGAGAAATCCATGGAACTCAGAGTTTCCGCAAAAATGCATAGGATTGTGATGTAAAAAAAAAAAGGAAGAATATACAATTGTACTAAAGGAATAGAAGCCATTTGAACCTGATTGGATAATATGCACATATATATATATATATAAATACACATAAATATATATTTACAGTTTTATGTAAATAGGTTTCTGTTAAGACTTTATCTTATTTGTTCCTTTCGTTGCTTTTCGGTTTTTCTCTTGTTCCGTTTTTATTTCTGGCCCACAACAACTGATGCAATCAAACCCCTTTTTTTCTAAAAAATATTTTTATTTTGAGAAATTTTTAAAATTTTGGTTTTCAAGGAAATAAAAGAGGATTTTTAAAAGAAAACAGGCTGTGCCTTTACAAGCGTACGTGTCATCTTTCATGATATTAGGTCTGTCTGGTTATTTCTCCTCGGAGTGGTTTAGTTTTGGCTAAAAATGTAAGGAGGTCATTGCAAAAATCTCCCTTAAAAAAACAACAACCCAGAAGTTTAAGCAGAAAACATCAGCAAAAGAAAATGTTTTAGTTCAACCATTTTGGCAGGCCGTTTAAAAACAGGATGAGATGGAATTGTTTTGTCTTTTCATCGTGCACATAACCACTTCCGTTGACTCTGCTAAACCAACATATTTATAATTCATTAGAGTTGGTTGCCTAAACCAGGGGTCTCCAACCTTGGCAACTTTAAGACTTGTGGACTTCAACTCTCGGAGTTGAAGTCCACAAGTCTTAAAGTTGCCAAGGTTGGAGATCCCTGGCCTAAACCAAAGGAGCCTACGTAACACATAAGACTAAGGAGTTGTCATCTTTGATCCTATACAACATCACTTTGAGCTGTGAAAGTTGAGTTTGGGAACCATCTGAGCCAAGATTTCATTATTTCATGGCTACTTCAACAAGAAATTCATCTTAGGGAACCTAATTTTTTTCCCCTTGGGTCCAAAATACGAAGAGCGGTTGCAGGAATTGGGTATGTCTAGTTTAATTAAAAGAAGACTAGGGAGTGACATGATAGCAGTGTTCCAATAGCTAAGGCAAGGCTCTTCAAACTTGGCAAGTTTAAGACTTGTGGACTTCAAATTCCCAGAATTCCTGAGCTAACATGACTGAAGGAGGAATTCTGGGAGTTGAAGTTCACAAGTCTTAAACTTGCCGAGTTTGAAGACCCCTGTTCTAAGGGGTTGCCAGAGAGGAGAGAGTCAACTTATTCTCCAATAGCTGAAGGCAGGACAAGAAGCAATGGGTGGAAACTCATCAAGGAGAGAAGCAACCTGGAATTAAGGAAAAACTTCCAGTCAGTGAGGACAATTAACCAATGGAGCAACTTGGACAGCTACTTGGTATTAAGTTATCTTGCCTGAGCAGGGGTTGGACCAGAAGACCTCCAAAATCCCTTCCAACTCTGTTAAACGGTCTTGTATAAAATATACTCATATATAATCATAGGAGGGTTTATACATTATGCAAAGCTGGCCATGTTGACTAAACATGTTTGCAGTTGGCATCTCAGCACCTTTGAAGAACATCAGATTGGGGAGCGTTGGTTGATCTTGAGGAACAAGCAGTTAGGGTGTTTCTTAGTCCACTTTGGAGGTAACTGTGACCTGGGGTGGGCTTCCAGGATGAAGCAGATGCTTCCCCACTGAGATATGGTCCATCAGTGAGTTCTACTAGCAAAGCACGCATGGGAATGAGAGGCACCCAGATTTCTCCTTCAGCAACAGTCCTGGAAGCCAAGTGAGATGCCGCCTTGAAACCAGCAGCCCTCAGCCTTCCAACATGGAACAAACCACTGCTCTCATATTCAGGGCCGCCTATATTTGATAACCTTCAGATATGAATAATTCACCCTCCCCTCCTGCTTAATAAATTAAATAAAATATGTCTATAAAAGAAATAGAACCAGAGAGTTCATAAATATGGTGAGAGGACAGGAGAAGGGATGGCGAGGCACAGAATGAAGCATCTGTTCTAGGAGAGCTGAATAAGGCCAAAGTAGGTGTACCCATAGTTGAAATCTACTCTGGAGATGTCCGTTACATTGACAAAGATGGTGTGGCCGGACTGAAGCTCCACAGCTCTGCTCAGGTGGATGGACTGCAAGTCACACAGGTCCACTGCAGTGTTGTAAGTCCCAACACCCTTCAGTAGCAGTTGGTGTGTCTCCAATGGCAGGTCGAGATAGACGTGGACCTTGAATGTAAGTGGGTCATGCAGCTCTGGCTTGCTGCAAAAGGTGACTTGGGCATAAATGTAATACCGGCCCCCTTTGCTAATTGTGATTTTTCCATCCCGGTTGGAGAACACATCATCCTTTGGGGCATAGGTCGTATTCTTCCAGTGTAGAACTGTAGGGAGGAAGGTGATAGCTTTCATTTACTCCACATCAGTTCAATAAGGTAAGACCAAATTAAGAAACCAATGGCTTGGAAGACCACTTTTATTTTTGGGTAAGGGACAACTACATGCTGGCTTGGGAATTCTGGGAGTTGGAAGTCCATACATCGTAAAGTTGTCCAGTTTGAAAAGCTTTTGAGGGTTGAGGGTTTCTTCAACCAACTGGGGGGGCAGCCTGTCAACCCTGAAGCTGACCTGGCTGTGGCCGCTTTCTTTTCTGTAGCTTTTTCTACAAGGATTTTCCTTCACAAGGCTTCAGACTTGACACAGCCTGGAGCTGAGGGGTGTGTGTAGAGATAGCTGGGGTTTTGCAGATAGAGACTCTGGGAAAAATCCCAAAAAAAGTCTGCAGGAAAATCCCCCATCCCATTTTTCTACCGATCAATCGTTGATTTGGGATCACAGGATCCACACTCTTTCTCTCTCTCTCTCTCCTGACTCCAACCCCGAGAACGGAGTTCAAAAGCAGGTTAGTGAAGGAATGTGGCTGCCTTAGAGGGGATGGGTGTGTGTGAGGGACTCTGTGTGTGTGTGTGAGAGAGAGGGGGGGGGGAGAACATCATTGCCAGCCCTCTGAGGTTAGATTGGCTCTCTCTCAATCTCTCTCCCACCAACATCAGCAAGCCACCATCAGTCAAAATTCTTATTAGTGGTCCATGGGATTTAAGGTTATGAGTTTGGTGGTCCCTCAGGTCCAAAAAGTTGGTGATCCCTGTTTGTCTGAGCTATTTTTCAAGTTACTCTCTCTCGGCCTGGGCTCAACCCCCTCTTATCTGACTCTTGCCTTGAAAGCAACTCTTTCTCCAATTCCAAGAGACCAGAAAATAATGCCAGTTCTCACCTTTGCTCTGGCTCCTCATGCCTGCCAGGTGAATGCTTGCACCTCGCTTTGGATTACCTGCAATAAAAAAAAAAAAACCAGTGGTCATTGAAAGTTTCTGCCTTTTGATCAAAATTTGTTAGCCTAATATAATGCTACCTGACTTTTTAATTCACAATTTATGAAAAAGTCCCTTTTAATAAAATTCGTGAGCCGGAAAAGGTGCCACCCAACTCTTGATTTTCAGTGTATTGGCTAGAAAGAGAGGGGGAGAGGGGGGGAGAGTGAAAGAGAGAGAGAGGGAGAGAGAGAGAAAAAGAGAGAGGGAGGGAGAGAGAGGGAGAGAGAGGGAAAGAGAGAGAAAGAAAAAGAGAGAAAGAAAAAGAGAGAGAAAGAAAGGGAGGGGGGGGGGAGGGAGGAAGAGAGAAAAAAAAAGCTTTTTCAAAATTACAGAAACTTACCTGTTTGCATAGCTGGCCCAATTTGATCTGGAACCTGTAGAAAAAACAGAATGTTTCATTTATACGATTTATAGAGGGTTAAAAACATACACATTTTTTTAAAAAAAAATACCACCACAATGTTTATTGAGAAGTTTCCCCAGGTCATCCAATCTCTCCTAAACCTCAAAGCCTGAATTTGGCTTTACCATCGCAGGGTCAAAAAAGGGAAGGGAAGGAGCCCACAGGGCAAGATTTTAAATAGCTCAACCAACAAACTGGACTTTTTATTTCAGATCACCTACTGTGCCGCATTGAATGGGATGATTTCGTATATTTCTATGCTCCTTCAATGATGCTGCGTTTAGGAATCGCAAGCAGGGTTCAAGGCAGAGCAGCCCTGGTTGAAATCACAAAAGTCCCTCTTTTTCTTTCTTTTGCATTTTGCAGACCTCTCTTCCAGTACCACAGACAGAGGGAACAATTGCTCTCCGTTCCATAGGAAATAAAATTATAGCGTAATCCAAAATTTTAAAAACCATGTCTTGACCTGGAGCAGAGGAGCTGAGTTAATGCGTCCTCTTTTCCTGCTTGGGTCTTTGGGGCGATGACCTTTCATTTTTAAAAAGATTATCTGGGACAGCTCCTGCCAAGCTTAATCGGTTATTATTCTTAAATGGCTTTGGGTTTTGCAAGATGAAACAGACAGAAAAACCACTTGCAGTCTCAGAATGAACCTTCGAGAGTGAATAGAAATAGGGTGTGAAAATGCAAATGCTTCTTCCAAGAAGCCACTTTCTTTGCCTCTAAAAATGCTTTTTTTTTTTTTTTGGTCTGTCTGTTTGTTTCTCCCCTCTTTTCTTTTAATATAAACATCAACTTTCCTCCCTTACTTCCTCCCCAGATCTGGCTTACACAAGCAGCTTTTTCCAAAATGACACATTTCTAGATGTCCTGCTTTTTCCAATGGTTAACGGAATAACAGAATAATAGAAGTTGGAAGGGAACTTGGAGGTCATCTAGTCCAGTGGTTGCCAACCAGTGGGCCGGGGACCAGTAGTGGTCCGTGAGAAAATTTTGATGGTCTGCAGAGAAATGTCACCCGCAAAGCAATTAATCCAGGCTGCGCAGGAACACAAGGATGAGCCGCCCAGATGGCCCGCAGGAACACAAGGCTTGTGTCGTTTGCATTGTGAATAACACGAGGTAGTGAGGGAAAGGGTCAAGGGGGGGTACCTCACGCCACTTGCCCCACGCACCTGATCTGGCCACTGGGCTGCTTCTTTCCGCTTTCTTCTTCTTCTTCTGCTTTTGGCTGCACTCAAGGAAAGCAGCAGAAGTCTTTCTTTCTCTCCCCCAAACTCCACCAGAAATGAGTCTTTGGGATCCTGCAAGGCCTCCTGCTCCAAGAGGCTATGCCGATGCGACAAGTCTCACAAAGACTCATTTCTGGCTGACTTTGGGGGAGAGAAAGAAAGACTTCTGCTGCTTCTGCTGCTTTCCTTGCATGAAGCCAAAAGTCTCTCTCTCTCCCCCTGAGAATGGAGCTGGAGATGGTATCCTGTGATCCCAAATAAGGAACGATCGATCGGCAGGAAAATGGAGTGGGGAATTTTCCTGCAGAGTTTTTTTGGGATTTTTCCAGGGTCTCTGGTCTACGGGATTTAAACTTATGTGGTCCTTGAGGTCCAAAAGGTTGGTGACCCCTGGGCTAAACTGACCTTTTGCTCAAGCAGGAGATCCTATAGTACAGTGGTTGCCAACCAGTGGGCCGGGGACCATTGGTGGTCCATGAGAAAATTTTGGTGGTCCTGCAAGGCATCCTGCTCCAAGAAGCTGTGCCAGCAAAGACTCATTTCTGGTGGAGTTTGGGGGAGAGTCCCTGAGGTCCAAAAGGTTGGCGACCCCTGCTGTAGTACCATCCCAGTCCAATGGCCATCCAGTTTCTTCTTAAAAACCTTCAGTGATGGAGCCCCCACAACTCCTGAAGTGAAGCCTTTTCCCCTGGTTAATGGTTCTCACTGTCAGAAATTTTTTCCTTAGTTTTAGGTTGGATCTCTCTTTGACGATAACAAATAAGAGAGTTGGAAGGGACCTTGGAGGTCTTCTAGTCCAACCCTTGCTCAGGCAGGAGAGCCTAGACCATTTTGGACAAAGCGTCCCTTCACATTCAAAGTTTGGGAAGGACAAAAAGGGACTGAGCAAACAACCCAAGGATACTTTTAGTAAAACTCGGACACAGACAAAACTCGATCACCTTTTGGGAAGAAAAAGAATCCATCAGTTCTCGGAAGCTTTCTGAAATCTTCACACAATCTAGAAAGGAGATCTCCTCCCCCTGCGGTTTCTGACAGGTCTGTACTCGTTTCAGGAACACGTAATCTTCGTGTAACGTCAGCTCATTGCTCATCTATCAGGGGAAACCATCGCACATTAGAACCTTGGATGCAGCCTTGAATTGGCTCAACGAGTCAAGTGGAACATTTCGTTATCATGTCAAAATGCCAGTGAGGGACTGGTACACAGAGTAAATGGCTTCCGGTTTGCTCACAGGGAATGCAACTGAAGTGCAATTTTTAGTTAAACATTCCTGCCATAAGATAGATGGATGGATGGATCGATGGATGGATGGATGGATAGATAGATAATAGACAGATAGATAGATAGATAGATAGATAGATAGATGGATGGATGGATGGATGGATGGATGGATGGATGGATGGATGGATGATGGATGGATGGATGATGGATGGATGGAGATAGATGATAGAGAGATGATAGAGAGATGATAGAGAGATAGAGAGATAGATGATAGATGGATGGATGGATGGATGGATGATAGATAGATAGATAGATAGATAGATAGATAGATAGATAGATGATAGATAGATGATAGACAGACAGACAGATAGACATAGATGATGGATGGATGGATGGATGGATGGATGGATGGATGGATGGATGGATGATAGATAGATGATAGATGGATGATAGACAGATAGACAGATAGATAGATAGATAGATAGATAGATAGATAGATAGATAGATAGATAGATAGATAGATAGATAGATAGATAGATAGATAGTGGATGAATGGATGATAGATAGATGATAGATAGATGATAGACAGAGAGATAGATAGATGATAGACATAGATAGATGATAGATAGATATATGATAGACAGATAGATGGATGGATGGATGATAGATATATGATAGATAGATAGATAGATAGATAGATAGATAGATAGATAGATAGATAGATGATAGAGAGAGAGAGAGAGAGATTGATGGATGGATGGATGGATGGATGATAGATAGATAGATGATAGATAGATAGATGATAGACAGAGAGAGAGAGAGAGATGATAGAAGGATGGATGGATGATAGATAGATGATAGACAGACAGACAGACAGATAGATAGGAGAGATGATAGATAATCGATAGATATAGATGAGAGAGAGATGAGAGAGATGATAGATAGATAGATAGATAGATAGATAGATAGATAGATAGATAGATAGATAGATAGATAGATAGATAGATGATAGATAGATCATGGGGCTACTGTAGGGCAGTTTACAACAAGAGAAAGGAAGAAATGAAAAGAGTATAAACAGAACAGAATATATCACGGGGATCCCACGCAAAGATATGCAAACCAAATTGATCAATTAATCTGTCTGCTACATTTTCTTTTAACCGAAGAGAGTTTTTTATTAGTTTATCAGTCTAAAATACAAAGAGATTTTTTAAAAAAGGAATAGAAAACAGAGGGGCGGGAAAAAGAAAAAAGATGGAGCAAAGAAAAAGGCATCGACGTCCAGCTCTCTTTAGCACAGTAGAAGATAACCTCTATTATTTTCTTTTAAATCTTTCCTTATGTTTTACACGTTGATAAACTCATACAAATGGGTTTTTTAAAAAAAACAGTTTTTAATCTGAGTGGCTCATCCCTGTGGACGATATCACTCCCATGTTTTAATTTTTAAAAAGCAAATGAAGTTCAAGACATAAAGAGATGTTAAATCACAGGCTGGGAAATATCCTGATATGTACTTCCTGGCCCCCTGGAGAAACTCTTTAACAATATTTTTTTTTTTTTGCCTGTTTTAGTCTTTAAAAAACAAATCAATGTTAATTTGCAAGGTTTCTTCAAAAACCTGGGGGCTGGCTATCATTCACATATATATCACAGTAGGAAATGATGAAATCATGTTATATTAGATTCCCACATGATGTCAAAACTAAGACTGAATTGCAACTTTAGCTGGAGTTTTTAGCTCAATGTGCCGGTCAAAAATCAGGAAGATGACACACAGAGGGTAGACTTCCAGTGAACAAGCCAGAGTCACAATTGAATCGTCCACTCCTGGTCCTCCTAGCTGAACATGAAGTTGGAATCAAGACCTGCTAAAATCAATGTGAGGCGTGGCTGATTGGATCCTTCTCTTCTAAATAAGGTTCAAGCTGGACCCAGAACCAACAGGATGACGCCAACTCAATTCTGAGTAGACAAGTAACTTGCAAAGCTATGGAGGAAATAGTTGCTTGGTGTTGCAAAATAGTTGCTCGATGTTGCCGATTCTCAGAAACAAGTGGGGGGAATTACTGAAGCCAACTCATCCTATCCCAGTTCCACCCCCAAAACAATTGGGACAGCATCACAGCCCAACCCCTCCCTCTATCAAGGTTTGTTAAGTAGGTTGGCCGGAAGGACAATGACTCAACCGAGTAGCATATCCTTTTCTGCAGCATTGATGTTGCCCTGAACAGTTGTGGCTAGGATGACTGATACCACCTTTGAATCTTGATTGTTTTCCCTTGTCCCCACCCAATTTGTAATCCGGTCATCTTTACTCTACTTATTTTATTTAGGTCACTGATTGGTTTTCTAGTTGATTTTTTAATGTTTTAAACAATTAGTAAGTTGGCCAGAGTCTCTGGGCGATATATAAATTTAATTGTTGGTTGCACAGTTAGACCGATGTTTAAACTGGAGATGGTATTTTTTCCTGCCTCTCAAGTCCTTCAAATGTTGCTTGATGGTGTTCAAAATGTTGCTGCAGGATGTAAGCTGTTTGAGTCAATTGACTAATGGGAATTTTGCAATTGACTAATGGGAATTTTGTTAATGCCGAGTAACGATGCCTTTTGCAATTGACCGATGGTGATTTTTGTCAATGCTGATGGTGTTCAAGTGGGCTTATTATTATTTCCCAGTATTTTTATTCAGGATTAAACAGGTAAAACAAATACACAAAAAAGTTACTGTTATGTCTGTCCTTTGAAAAAACCGCAACCTGCCACTTAATTCTAGATTTCGTTCTGTCTTGCACCCAGAACATAACAAAATATGTAAATATTAATAAACTAGGCATTGTAAACACTGTGCAAACAAATTCAACATTTAAGGCTGCCCTTCCTAAACAAAAATCCTCCAGATAGGTTGATTGATTGATTGATTGATTGATTGATTGATTGATTGATTGATTGATTGGCTATCCTGGAAGAGTTACAATTCCAGAAACCTTACAGAATGCCACCATAAAAATACGGTAAAAAGAACAGAAGATAACTTCAAAAGAGAAACATCAACACACAATGAAAAGACCATATAATAAACTTGGGAAAACAAAACCCGACTTTGCTTTGTTTAGGAAGAAAGAAAGATTCAGTTTATTAGACATTTTAGGTCTCTTGGCTAAATTGAGAAAATTCAGTTGTCCTTTAGCTGTGTGTTCCGTCTCATCACAAAACTAAGAAAGACTCAAGGACTCATCATGGCTGTTAAGCAGAGACCTACATGTTAGCATCACTTTCCAAAAGAAAGAAAGAAAGAAAGAAAGAAAGAAAAGAAAAGAAAAGAAAAGAAAGAAAGAAAGGAAGGAAGGAAGGAAGAAAGAAAGAAAGAAAGAAAGAAAGAAAGAAAGAAAGAAAGAAAGAAAGAAAGAAAGAAAGAAAGAAAGAAAGAAAGAAAGAAAGAAAGAAAGAAAATCTCCCAGGCCCTTGGCATTGACTTCAAAAGTCTTCCCAATGTGATAGCTATGTTTTGCATTGCTACAATGGCGGATGCTAGGTCTGAATTTCTCATAGGTGCTTTTTAGCAAAAGGAAACTGGATTGTTTTTTGAGGAAGATGTTTCTGGTCTGAATGCTTTTGTTAGCTGTGTTTTTACACAGCCTACGAATGATTGATGGAAACAAAAACAGAAGGGTTCATCAATGGGAAATAGATGTGTGGGAAGCCAGGGAGGCTGGAGGTCTTTGAAAGACGTTCTTGAGTTTCCTTGGCTGTCCAAGGTAGCAGAGGATGTGACTATGATTGTTTGTTCCTATCAGCCATGTTTCCATTACTCTGCAACTTCTCTGTCCTCCCGAAGGAAGGAAGGAAGGAAGGAAGGAAAGAAAGAAAGAAAGAAAGAAAGAAAGAAAGAAAGAAAGAAAGAAAGAAAGAAAGAAAGAAAGAAAGAAAGAAAGAAAGAAGAGAGAGAGGAAGAAATAAGAAGAAAGAGAGAGAGAAAGAGAGAATAAGAGAGAAAGAAGGAAAGAAAGAAAGAAGGAAGAAAGAAGAAAGAAAGAAAGAAAGAAAGAAAGAAAGAAAGAAAGAAAGAAAGAAAGAAAGAAAGAAAGAAAGAAAGAAAGAAAGAAAGAAAGAAAGAAAGAAAATCTCCCAGACCCTTGGGATTGAATGTAAGCAGAAGAAACCAACAAGGAGGTTGCAAATGCGGTGAAGGTCTCTGGGAGGAACGAATTCCCAAGGTCTTCTCTTAGGAATAAAGAGATGTGTGGGAAGCCAGGGTGGCTGGAGATGGCTGAAGAAAGGATGAAAGACTGCCTTCTCAGATAAACCTTCCTTGTAATTAAGAACCCCATGGCACAACCCTCATATGTTCTCCTTTGAAACTTCTTTGAAAGCACTTCCTCTTCCTTCCACTCTATGGAATCAGAATAATCAAGAGTAACCCATCCATCCATCCATCCATCCATCCATCCATCCATCCATCCATAGATTTACACCTATCTTTCCTCAGGAGCTAAGACAACAGACACAGGATACTTTCATCCAATGTGTTCCCTCAAGAGATTGAGGTGGAGCCGAGAAGACTGATCTAAAATCATTAAACATCCTTCCATTGCTAGATGGGGGCTGATATTTGGTCCCCTCAATCAACATGCTAACCCCCGCATTCGAAAGCAGAATAAGAATTTGATACCACAGGAACTTGGGCCCCCTGATGGAAGGACTCACTGGAGAAGAGCTGAAGGCTGGGAACAATTGAGGGCAATAGAAGAAGAAGGGGACAACAGAGAAAAAGATGGCTGGATGGAGTCCCTGAAGCAGTCGGCGTGAGCTTCAAGGACTCCAGAAGATGGTGAAGGACAGGAAGGCCTGGAGGAACGTTGTCCATGGCGTCGCGATGGGTCAGACATGACTTCACAACAACCCAGGAACTCAACCTGTGGTCCCACTGTAGTTGCCTTCCCACCCATGGAAACCCAACCTTGACCACCTTCTCTAGAAAGAAACCAGGCTTACCTTGTCTAACTTGAGGTGAAGGTGCAAAATATAGAGGACGGTGCCCACCAGTTGAGCAATAACGAAGATAGTGATCACACCCAAGAAGGTCTTCATGGTGACTCTTGACACGGGTTTAGCTGGTGGCATTTCTGATGGAGAATAGGGCTGCTGCCTTGGTTCCTCCATGTGCTCAATCTGTACCTTCCAAAGCTCTCGTGCAACTACCATGAAGTTTGGGTCTTAGTCTGCACAGTGCGTGCCAGCCCACAACTTCCTGAGGAACAAATTGCATATTCCACTCTGAGCGTGTGTGTGTGTGTGTGTGTGTGTGTTAACTCTGCTCTTCCATAACAACAATGAAACAAAATCATCCTTTGAACCCCATTTCTGGAGGCTGTGTCAGAAAACCACTACTGGGGGGCCCTGTGATGAATTCTTTGCTCTCTTTTTCACTACTCCTTCTTTCTTTCTCCTCCTCCTCCCTTCTTCAAAGAGAGGAAGGACAAATCACAATATAGACACCTCCTTGAGTATCATTTCTCCGAACAAAGGACAAGAAGAACATTTAAAAAATAATCTGGGTTAAGTCCAAAGGTCCATCTATTTCGGCCTTATTTGATGTCCACTGCTGCTACATGCCAATTATATATTTCATTCAGAAAAACTTATAGAGTCCAACATGATTTCTCTGGAAAGCACATGATGCTCTTATCTTAACATCATTCTCCCCCTTTGATTGCAATTCTGAAGAAAGAGGTTCCAAGTATTGTTCTTGAGTAATAGCCATTACCAGAGGTCTCATCCTTTTCTAGAAGAGGGCTCCTCAAACTCTTGAGCTTAGTGACCCTTTCCTGAAGCTTCAGATTATTCATCAACAACGTAAACATTTATGATGTGAAAAGAATGGAATACATTCTATTTTTAACTCACAGTAGTACACATAATAATAATAACAAGAGCAGAAGCATGTCCATCAAAGCTTGGGAGATGCCCATCAGCCTTTGGGAGTCATATTGACCATATTGAAGTTCTAAAGCATCAAGACATAACATCACCCTCTGATAATAACTACCTAACTACCCTAACTATCTCTATTCCAACCACAACTGGCCTTAAATCCAAGCTACTCAATGCAAGAAGCCTTGTAAATAAAATACCTGAATTTCTCCTCTTACTAAACACAGCTAAATTCGACATCATATTTGTCTGTGAAACATGGCTCAACGCATCTCTCCCTGACTCCATTACCACAGAGACTATCATGTTTACCGATCAGATCGTGAAATCTGTAGAGGAGGTGGTATTGCTATCTTCTATAAAAAGTCCCTACATCTAAAAAACACCCAGGAGCTTGCTATTCCTGAGACCATCGTCTGTGAACTGTCCTTAATTCTTTCCTGGTTTTGATTCTGGTTTAAACCAGAATCAGAAATAATTACAGACAATATTCATCCTCACAAAGAATGACCATGAAAAGTTCTCAAGATGGACATAGAAGCAACAGGATCGCTCTCTATCAAAGAACTTTGGATTCTAGTATCTGAAAGAGGCAGGGGACTTTTTGTTAAAAAAACAAAAAATGCTATAAATACACAGGCAAATAGAATAGAGTAGACGAACAGAGTTGGAAGGGACCTTGGAGGTCTTCTAGTCCAACCCGCTGCTTAGGTAGGAAACCCTACAAACATCTTCTTAAAAACTTCCAGTGTTGGAGCATCCACAACTTCTGGAGGCAGGTTATTCCACTGGTTAATTGTTCTAAGTGTCAGGAAATTTCTCCTTAGTTCTAGGTTGCTTCTCTCCTTGATAGAAACCTAAAGATAACATTTGTTCATGTGAGAATATCTACAACATTCAAAGCATGAGTCCCAGATTTTTGTCATGAACCATTTTGATAACATAGATTACTTTTTTCACCCTGTGTTGAGTTGTTGGTTGGTTGAAAGCTGAAAGATTGCGTGGTAAAACCTAAATCCTGAATTAACCCTGGATTATACCCTGAATTAAGCCTGAATTAAACTCTGAATTAACACTTCCCTGTCTCATAGGAGATGGGCCTAAAGACTTAAATAGTGATGGTGAGTTTGTATTTTATTTATTTATGCATTTCCTGCCTCTGTTATTGTTATAAGTAAGGTGGCATTCACACTCAATACACATTAATCTTTTTGCTGCTATGACGAAAGCAAGATTTAATTGGTTAAGGACATATTTACACTTGTTTTAAATATTACTTTTGGTTTGATATATCTTAATTAATAGCTTGTAAGGGATATATAAGTTTTTTTTAACATGCCTATTACTGTTTTAGATTTATCACCCGGGTAACAACTGTGTTAATGCGATAACAAAGGAGTGAAGGATATATTTTCTACTACTTGTTAGTATATTATTGTATTTATTTGTTTCACTCTCGTTTTGATCTTTGTCTTTTCTGGTCATTGGCAGAATAAATCAATCACTGATTGATTGATTGATTGATTTGTTCGTTCATTCCCTCTCCTATTTTCTCTGCAATTTTTATTTTTTATAGTTTCTTCCGCCAGAATTATATTAATTACAGGACTGTCCAGCCTTGGGAGCATCTGACAATGAGTTTCTTTTGCCCTCATTTCAAAGATGCTTTTTGAAAAAAAGCGGGGTTGTTTTTTTCTTGAGGAAGAAGAAAATGTTTCTCTTCTCAAGAAAAAAACTTCTTTTTTAAGAAAAAAGTTCTTCTTCATGAAAAAAACCTGGATGACGAAGAATCTTCGTAGACATTTTTGGCCTCATGTTTTGGAAAACTCCCATTTCTACCCATCAATACTTCCAAAGGCAGTTATTTCATTAGGGTGCCATTTCATTACTCTACCCAAAAAAACAACCACCACATAATGCCAAATCAACTTTTCCATTCCAGATAAGCTTTCCAAGGCTGACGGCTGCCACAGTCTCTATTTTCATGACATTTTTTTTTTAGTTCGTTTATCAAAGCTGTCGAAGAGATTAATCTCCAACCATGTTCTGACACATACAAATTTCTGACCTCTCATCCTTCCGTTGCAACAATTCCGTTGCAACAAACTCAAAGGCACTGAAAGTGCTGATTGTGTTGTTTTGTTGTTTCCAAAAATGTTTCCATCGAGGCTGTATCATTTATCGAAAAGAAGCCTTCCTTGTTTTTATACTCAGTTCTTCTCTTCTCTGCTCCATAGCGACATACCATTGCTGAGATAACTCTCCGGATTTTAACAGAGGAAAACAATTGCTAGTCCAGAGAGTCCATAATTTAGTTCTGTATTGGTTTTTTGAGTGTTTAGATGAACAGTGCAAACCGTCTCTTAATTTTCAATGGACTAGAAAATCTAGAACCGTGTTCAATCAGTCCTTCTCTAGAGCCCTGTATAAAAGCCCAGAGAGTGCTATCTAATCGTTGGAAGAGAATATTTATTTGTAGCTTAGGGCTGAAGTGAGGGATCCTGGGTGATCTCTGCAGTTTGGTGGTTTTCTTGCAGACATTTCATGACCCAGCTAGGGAATATCATCAGTACTAGAAGGGAATGGAGTTTGTGGAGTGGAGAAGAAAAAAAAGAGGAGGAGGAGGATTAAGTAAGTTAGCAAGCACCAAGATCTCGACCCAGTGGAAGCTTTTGAGTTGTCCTGGTGTCAGTAAGGGGCTTAAAATGAGAAGGCCCTGCTCAAATTGAATTCCATGAGATTAGAAAGCATTGTGGGGCTCCTGGGTGCACTCCGAGCTTGGTGGTTTTCTTGCAGACATTTCATGACCCAGCTAGGGAACATCATCAGTACTAGAAGGGAGTGGAGTTTGTGGAGTGGAAAAGAGGAGGAGGAGGAGGAGGCTCACCCGGGCTCCCATACTCTTCTTTATGTTCTGCCTTTGAAGCGCAGCTGCTTTGTGCAGGAGAGCAGCTGCTGAAGTGGCCGGGAGAGTGAGGCTTGCTGGTGGTGAGTGGGAACACCTCTGTGCCTGCGCAAAGTGTGTGTTTGGCACACGCACGTGCGTAAAGTGTGTGCACACGCACAAAGCGCGCCCACCAAGCCACGCCCATCGAACCGGCGGTGAAAATCTTGGAATCCCACCCCTGCCCCCCCCACACACACACGTGTTTTGAAGAAAAGCCACACAAATGCTCAGCAGGAAACGCATCAGCTTTAATTGATAACTCATTCTCCAGGTTCACACAGCACTCCAGACTGAGAAACGATCCCAAATAAGGCTAGGTTTGCACCACCCAACCACCAAAGGGTCACCTGGTGAGTAACGGGAAATTTTTTCTTGAGAAGCCGTGGTGGACCAGTAGAAACCAGATTGGCCCCAAAGAGACATATCATAGACTTCCTCCTCTAACGGCAACCACCCTGTGATGGGAGGGAGAGGTTCTGGCCAAGAGCAGAAGCCACACAACGGGGGGTGTGTGTGTGTGTGTGTGTGTGTGTGTGTGTGTGTGTGTGTGTGTGTGTCAAAAACAATGAAGAAAGCCATAGGTTTCTCTTACGGACCTTCGGATGCCCCTCACTCATTGAGTTGACCTTCCAAATGGCAGAATTTTAGGTCTTCTAAAGAAGGCCCCTCGTTTAAGCATCTTCAGCACGGATCTTTCCACACCAGGTTCTGGTTGAGGGTGTGATCTTCAGCCTAGGATGTGGCCAACATTCTGAGATTTGCTGCCATCGTGTGGCAATTTGCCGGCCTGCAAACTATTTTTTATATTGTTTCTAAACTAAGATTCGATTCGGAAACCAGCATCAGGCGACCGTGGATGGAACAATGTGGGCTGAAGGTCCTGGTTAAATGGTCTTGGAGACCTCCAAGATGAGGAGACCCCCAGCTGGATTGAAAGCCAGAGACGGGGAGTTTTCGGTGGGACTGGATTTCTGCACGCCATTGGGCAAAAGTGGAGACAGGAGTGAGAGCATTTCCTTCTACCCATTCCAAAAATGAAAAGCAAATGAAAAAAAAAAAAATCTGGCGAGAGAAGATGGCGGTTTACTGCCATTTGACTGCTTTTCTTAATTACAGCTCTGTTAAGTCCTTAGAAAGTCTTAAAATAATAAGCAAATGTGTCCATTTTTTTTTAAAAAAGTGCAAATTGATCATTAGCAGGGATACCTAGGAAACACAAGAGATTGACAGTTAGGGGATAATATTCAGGTATAACCTCAGGGAGAGGAAGAGGAATGGCATGATTATTAATACATTTACTGTTTTATTTGCATCCCGCCTGTAGCATTTTTACAAATCACTCAAGGCAGCAAACATATCTGACCCACACACCTTCCTCCTCCTATTTTCCCCACGACAACAACAACACTGTAAGGCAGGCTGGGCTGAGAGAGAGGGACCAGTCCACAGTCACCCATCTGGCTTTCATTTAATAATAAAAAGTCCAAATGCTTTGTCAATTAATTAGAATAGAATAGAATAACAGAGTTGGAAGGGACCTTGGAGGTCTTCTAGTCTTATTCTATTCTGCTTAGGCAGGAAACCCTATACCATTCCAGAGAAATGGTTATCCAATATCTTTTTAAAAACTTCCAGCATTGGAGCATTTACAACTTCTGGAGGCAAGTTGTTCCACTGATTAATTGTTCTGACTCTCAGGAAATTTCTCCTTAGTTCTAAGATGTTTCTCTCCTTGATGACTTTCCACCCATTGCTTCTTGTCCTGTTTTCAGGTGCTTTGGAGAATAGCTTGACTGCCTCTTCTTTGGGGCAGCCCCTGAGGTATTGGAAGACTGCTATCATGTCACCCCTGGTCCTTCTTATTATCAAGCTAGACACACCCTTTGAAAATAGACATAATTAGCTAGATAAATCATTTCAAAACTTTCAATGGACTTCAAGCTGCCTTTCCACCATAGCCATTCATGTTAGGTTCATTGTCTAGAACTTCTTCACTATCCCCATTAATCTATCCCAGGGGTGTCCAGAGGAGAGAGATCTGTCGAAAAAGTCAAAATGGCCGTTGCAACTTTTCAGACCTAGCTGCCATTTTGATTATTTTTTTCCCCTTCCCTCCATCCATTGTCCTACAACCTCCATCTTTCTGAGTTGGCTTATTGGTGATACCAATCGGTTAGCCTTTGACAGAAGATCTTCTGCATTGACTATCAACAAGCCAAAATCACTCAAATCAATAGCGTATTTGGAGCCTTTCATAAAAATCCAAGGTTTTGAACTTTTTTTTTAACCAAAAAAAAAAAAAAATCTGTTTCAACAACAGCAATCTTTATTATGGTTATGAACCAGTGCCACAAACCAAAGCAATGCAAACAATAATAATAGTAAAAAAATAAAAATAAAAACCAGACAGAATAAATTATTGAGGTTGGTGGCAGATTATCTGTGGGCAGTTAACTTTTGTCTAATTTTACATACAACATAGCCAAATTTGGCTGCATTCAAAGAAACTACTTTGCAGTGGTCTGATAGCAGTAGTTGCACATAAAAGAGTTCAGAATATTTTATTAGGTGAGGTGTTAAAAACTTGAGTCCGGGCTGTGAATTCAATAGCCCCCATTCTCTGGATTTTTTTCAGATCGTGACTCTGAGGGAGAGGAGGAACAGCCAACAGGGAGTGGAAATGTGGCTCCAGAGGTTGTGGAGGAGGCTAGGGAAGGGAAGAGGCCGGCTAAGCAGTCAGAGGAGGACCCAGGCCCATCCCCTCTCCATCCTAGGGCACGCAGGGAGGAGAGGATAGGAAGAGACGTGGTCTCCTCGGGAGGAGGGGGCCTTGATTCTCTTCATGGGCTGCAGGTGTGACAACTGAATAAGAGTTTGGACCTGCGTACTGGCAAACGCTGGAAACAAAGCCTGTAAATATCTCTAGTTTATAATTCCTCTCTGAGTTTAGTGTCCTTCCCAGAGTGTGTTATTTGTGGACATCCTCCAGCCCTTATCTTGCCTGGTTTGTGTTGTTTTTTTCCTTCTTCATATAACTGTGGAAGGTTTTTTTGTCTTTCGTCAAAGATATTTGGAGTTTGGAAGCAAACTGACAGAATAAAAGGGGCTTCACCTGTTTTTTGTGACTGTGTTTGTTTTGTATCCCACCCTGAGTCATCACATAAACCTATTTCAATTTCAGTTTGGTTCCGTTAAAAAAAGTAAAATCCAAGGAGATTTTTTAAAAAATCAAAGCACCCATGATGACCCTTGGAAGAAATAAATCATATTTACCATTTCCCTTTTGAAAAACACCATCTGCCTTCCTCCCACCTCTTATCTTGAAAGTACTAAAGGATCACAACATCAACCTGGACCGACTTACCTCTGGCTCATATTTTGCAACCCAGCCGAACCAGTAAGACAAGCCGATCGGGAATCAAGCAGCTCTTGGACAGGTCGAGAACATCTCTCTTGCTCCAGGAGGCCCAACAAAGAACCATACTTCTCATCCGGCATACCGTCTTGCCCCATATGCAGGTCAGAGGTTGGGTACCTTGAAACTGGAATCAAATGTGGATCCCCCCCAGAAGACGAAGGCCAGAGCTCAGCGGTTGCTGGAGAAGCTCCCTGGAGAATGGAAGGCTGGTAGACATCCATGGCGGGAACGACGGAGTTTTCGTCCGAAGCGCACAGGTTCAAAGGGGAGTCTGCACCATAGGGCTTGGTCCAGTGGGGTGGAAGACCCCACCCGTGAGAAGGTTGGTGGTTTTCTGTTGAAAAAAAAATGCAAAGCAGGTGCATTCCTGTTCCAAGGTGAGGTGCATCACCATTTTCCAACGATAGGTAAATTTTTATTTATTTATTTGCATCCCACCTTTATTACTTTTAAAAATAATTCAAGGAGGCAAACATATCCAACACATCTTCCTCCTCTTAATTTCTCTACAACAACAATCTTGTGAGGTGGGTTGCAGAGGCAAAATGTAAAATCACTGAACTAGTACATACACCAGTCAGATCCCACCCCTGGTCTTCTGTATAAGGAATGAGTGCCAACTTCATCTTTACCACAGATAGCAAAATAATGAATGAAAAACTGCTGGTGACCATACAGAATATCTTAACTTACTGCACACCTGTGTATGGTTTGCCAATTGCACAGGGGCAGATAGGATGGTGCTCCACAGGGTTAACTTCATTGCCCAGAGGATCATGGGTTGCTCTCTCCCCTCTTTGGAAGAGTTTTATAGCTCCCGCTGCCTTAAGAAAGTTCAAAAGATGGGCTATATAACATTGTAAAAGAGGATAAGTTACAATTGTAGTAGTAATTATATACTCGCATTAAGGATTAATTGTAAATATGGCATAAAATAAGGATATAGATAATGGCCCACAAAGTGTCGATGACAATATTGTTTTTAACCTATTTCTGACTTTCTCTTTCTACCTCTTTTCTTTTTTTTTTCTGTTTCTTTTCTCTTCTTTCACATTTGTGTTTGTATTATTTGTTTATTTTAATTGTAAAATCAATAAAGTTTATTTAAAAACAAAAACAGAAAGTTCAAAACATCCTGAAAGATCCATCTCATCCTGGGAAGCCTTTTTTTTTTTTTGAGCTATTACCATCCGGCAGCCGGTACAGGATAATAAAAACAAGGACAAACAGGCTGCAAAACAGCTTCTATCCCAGGGCAGTAGCTCTGTTGAATTCTATTATATAGTGCAGTGCTGGTGCGGTGTTGTGGGTTTTTAAAGTCAATGTGTGGAGTGTGAAGGATGTGTGTTTGTGTTTATTTTCACGGTCATGATGTGCACTGAAGATGGTGTTTGATTTCGTTGTACGAGGTGCAATGACAATAAAGTAAATTAAACTAAACTAAACTAACCCGGGCCGATTGGAGGAATGGTTTTGAAATTTCGTGACCTTCATTTCCCAGAGACGTAGTGTATTAAAGACCGTGAGATGTAGAAGAATTTTAAAACCCTCTTAGTCACAGCTCAGATTAAATCCCTGTCCTTCAAGCGACCAACCGGTTTTGTTAAACATCAATACAATGATACCTGAGGAAATCTATTGTCAATAAGGAATCACAAGCTCTTTGTTGAATGAGTTGCTATCTATGAAATAAGTAGAACAAGCCATGGGAGACAAACTTACCGTTGTTAATAAGACCGTCCTTGACATTGTTGTCGCTACTCAGGTCCGGTGGGTTTTTGATGACACTCAAAGCTCTAGAGAAATGTTCATCCACCATGCTATTAGTGTCTCCTTGGAAGTAGGTCAATACCATGTAATGGGCTCCCCATTCTGTTTTCACTGGCTGTTTGGTTCTGCTCAGCTTTGTGGAATTATTCTTTGGCTCTTCCATACTTGGAAATAACCTGAAAATAAATAGGACACAAGAAAAGGGTACGTGGAATTGATGGTGGTGTGGAGTCCATGTGACTAATTGTCTCCTGCTTCCCCCCCTCCCCAAGATCATGGCTTACTCAGAAATTATGCATGGGATGTTCTACCTGGAGAAAATAAGTAAGAGAGCAGACATGAGAGCAATGTTCAGATAGCTAAAAGATTCCAGAGAGAAGATGAAACTATTTTTCATTGGCAACGAGAAACAAAGACCCAAAAATAGCTGGTATATTTGTGGCTATCACAATTTCACTTACATAGAAGGAAAAAATTCCTTATGGTAAAATATGTGTAACAAGGAAACACAGAGTGAGATAACTGAGACTCTGGGTTGTCCATCTCTGAAGGCTTTAAAAAAAGGTTGGATGGCCACCTTTCATTGAACTGGTTGTCCTATACAATGTTTTAGTAGTCCCTTCCAAATTCACAGTTCTACAACTCTATGATTCATTAGGACACTTCAAGAATTGGAGTTGTGGAGCTGCCCTTCCTGAAGCAACATTCCTTTGTAGGAGAACGTTCTCTAGAAGAACATTCCTTAATGTTCTCAGGAACTTATACAACCAAGCTTGTGAGTACAATAGCCAACATATTGAGTCATTGTGATTACTGGTGGTTTGGTCAAAGTGTAAGGCATGGTTTATAGTTTGGCATGTTGTGTAAACACAGCCAATGGGTAGGACTGGCATGGGAAGCCGAAATACTTTTTAAGTGGCATCTCACAGACTTGGTAACCCACCCTTCACCAAAGATATTTAATGTGTCTTCTTGGTTGCTGGTCTGAACACAAGAGAACCCACAGATGTGCAATCCAATACCTCAAGAGGACAAATCTGTCCATACCCCATGACTAAAGTCCCCATCTTGTAGGAAATGTAGCCTGACTCTAGAGACAGACATGTGACTTTGGGAAGATGGTTTCCTCCAAGTCATTATATGTAATATAATAATATATGTAACATATAATATGAATAGTCAAGACCTTGTTGATAATCCAAACTCTGTAAAGGATCTTGGAATACTCATTTCTAACAATCTAAGTGCTAGAGCCCACTGTAACTACATAGCCAAAAAGGCATTAAGAGTTGTTAACCTAATCCTATGTAGCTTTTTCTCTGGTAATATCACACTACTAACTAGAGCATACAAAACATTTGCTAGACCAATACTCGAATACAGCTCATCAGTCTGGAACCCACATTACGTATCTGATATTAGCACAGTTGAGAAAGTCCAGAAATATTTCACAAGAAGAGTTCTCCACTCCTCTACTCGTTGCAGAATACCTTATGCCACCAGGCTTGAAATTCTAGACCTAGAAAACTTAGAACTACGCCGCTTTCGGTCCGATCTAAGTATAGTATATAAAATCATACATTGCAATGTCCTACCTGTCAATGAATACTTCAGCTTCAACCATAACAACACAAGAGCACACAACAGATACAAACTCAAGGTTAACCGCACCAAACTTGACTGCAGGAAATACGACTTCAACAACAGAGTGGTCAATGTCTGGAATACTCTACCTGACTCTGTGGTTTCTTCCCCAAACCCCAAAAACTTCAACCTTAGACTGTCTATTTACCTCACCCCTTTCCTAAGAGGTCTGTAGGGGGCATGCATAAGCGCACCAATGTGCCTACCGTCCTTGTCCTATTGTTTCTTTTATTTTTCTTACATGTACCCGTTTCATGTATTCATAACTATGTATATACTTATACCTATTATCTTGTAAGCGATTGACAAATCAAATAAATAAATAAATAAATTATCTTTTTGATTTCCCAACTAGTATTTGAGAATGAAAATAGTTCTTCCACAGAAAGTGGCAGCAGAATTTAATTTTCTTTTTTTTAAGTACCAGAAGCTTTAATCATAAAGTAAGTTCCTTCAAGATTGAGGGTAAGAGCCCAGCATCTGTTGTCCACAATGACCAAGCAGATATCTTATTCCAGATGTCCACCTCCCTCTACTGTCTCCCTCTATGGTGTTAATATTCCTTCCAGGTAGGGAACAAAGATAGGTGGATTTCAACCCGTTGAAAATCCTTGATTAGGAACCAAGATTCACACGATCAGATTAGAGTAGGATGTGGAAGAGATACACAAGAATTCATTCAGAAGTAATCAGCAATACACCCATTTTTAAAACATCCACAGTACCATTCATTGGAAACCGTAATTCAGAAAACCTTGTTAAACTACTACAACTCAGTCAACCAATTCAAGAAATTGTAGCTCTCCACTGAACACGTTACAACATCTCCCACAACTTCGCTTAGACGTCTCCATTAGATGCATCTGTTCGCTTGCTTGGACTAAACTTTACCCCAGACTTCTGAGTAAGAGGAACTCAAGACTTATTTTCATACCTTTGGTTTAAAGAGAGAACCCACCTGAGTTCACTTCATGCTGTGATTTCTCCGTTTCTCTCCTCCGAGTGGGAGCTCTGTAGCAACTCAACAACAAGGAGAAGAACAGCCCCAGACCGTACCAGCAGTTTTCTCTTCCTTTAGCAATGAGGGAACTAGGCGTATCCTCAGGAACAGGAATGTGTGAAATGCACCCTGACAAGTCAGCCAGGTTTAGAGGTTTCAGGAAAGAAATAGACAATAAAAAAAATTGTTCAGGGTGCTTGTAAAAGATAGCTGGCACCTGTGGCTTTGTGCCCAAGCCAAGAATCAGGTCTCCAGAGTGAAGAATCAGTTCCTGGTACTACAAGATGGACATGATGTCTGAATTTTAAAGAATCCAGCTTTCCTCTTATAGGGTGGATTGGTGTTGTTATTTCAGTGACTGTATGCTTTGCTTTTTAACATTCTTCCGTTTAATTGCCTTGTTGTTCCTCATTTAGACCAGGAAGTTATTTGCTACTAGCCTCTAATTCCAGAGCCCATGTGATTAAATTGTTGAACGTAGACAGGTAGTCCTCGGCTTACAGTAGTTCATTTAGTGACTGTTCAAAGCTACAACGGCACTGTCAGGTGAGGCTCCATGTATATGGGATTTTCATGCCTATAGCCTCAGATCTTGTATAATGTCAGTTGAGGCTCCATTAAAACTTCAATTTGTAAGTCCCGATACTTTTTGATTTTTTCTTGCTGCGCATCTTCAATTCGTGCATCACCAGTTATTGCAATGTCAATGAACCAAACCTTTTTCTTTACAACTATTGTTATGTCAGGTGTGTTGTGGGCCAAGTGCCTGTCAATCTGAATTCTGAAGTCCCACAAGATCTTGACTTTTTCATTCTCCAGAATCCTCTCAACCTGATGTTCCCAGTAGTTGTTACTATACTCAAATCCAAACTTTTGGCATAGTTTCCAAGTGAATGATTTTAGCAACTCAGTTATAGCATTCTAGCATTATTATTGTTGTTGTTGTTGTTACCTTTATTGTCAGAGTACAGCATGTGTACAATGAGATTGTCTGAGCCTCCCTTCGTGAACACCCCTCCCCCCCCCCACACACACGCAACTCACAAGAAGGAAAACCTTAGAGAAAAGGTTATAGAGAAAAGGACTTTTACTGGAAAATGAAGTGGAAGACTACAAGATCTGAGGCAATAGGCGCAAAAATCACATATACAAACTTATGTCAATATTCCCACCCCCAGTAGTTCAAACTGCCCATCCAATCTGAGATGTGTATAATGTCATGTGAGGCATCTTCAATGGTGTTTGAGACATCTTGCATGCCAGGACCATTGACCTTGGCCAGAATAGATAAGAGGCTACAGCTGCTTGCAGTAAGCAAGTAAGCATAGTCAAGAAAGTTTTCCTAAGTTTTACAGTTCACCATCTCAAGCCTCCAGCACTCTTCCCTCGTCCCCCAAAACCCAATTAACCTTTCCTCCCCCACCCCCATTTCTATGGCAGCTAGAAAGATAAGCAAAAGAAGGATTCTTGGAGGCTGACAGGCACTTTTTAAACGGGGGCTTAGGAGTGTTTTTCTCACGACTGTGGCAGCAGCATCCACGAGATCAAAATTCAGACATTTGGCAACTGACTCATATTTATGACAGTTGCAGGGTTCCGGGCTCCAGTAAAAGAGAACGTGATCAGGAAAATTTTAGAATGTGCAGAAATGAATAGATTAATACAGACAATTAAAGAAAAACAACAAACTGAATATTATATGATATAGGAATTATTTTATCGATGGTTAGAAAAGAAAAAAGGAAATTAGAAATTAAATACATGAACGTAGAAGGAATGTATATAGAACATAGACGAACATATGAATATACAATGGGAAAGAGTTAAGGGGATGGTTACAATGATAAGATATATTATGTATAGTAGTTCAAAATAAGAATGTAATATAATTATTGTTGCTATGGTAAGGAAATTGAATTAACCATAAATATTATGGCACAAGATATTTGCACCCAAAGGACACACTGTTTAAAGAAAAGATGGAATGTTTGTAAAAATAAAATAAAAACGTTTTTTAAAAAAAAAGTCAAATATTTCAGCTTGAGAGACAAAGAGGGGATTTTTGGCTTTTACTGTACCTGGTGGCAACATGGCTGGCATGTTGGGGAATTCTGGGAATCGACATTCAACACTTCAAGTTGATCAGGGTTGAAAAAGACGTGGTTTTTTTTTTTAAAGAGGCAGAATGCTGAGTCCAAAAAACTTACCTGCGTGTGTTGTAACCAATATGAATTTTGCCAGTTAGCGATGAATAAAGTCTTAAGACGGTTACCAGAATATAGCACCAGATTGGGAAAGTTGTGGATAATGATTGCCAAAATATAAACATTGAGGGTGGATGCATGATGACTTTGTATCATTCTGTATCAGCCTAGGAAGGAGGTTTTGCTTGACAGCGTGTCTCATAGGATGAAAAAAATTATGTGTAATTTGTAGAACAAATCAGTTCAAACTGGATTTAATTTAGACTTGGCCCTAGGTAACGGAAGTCGTCATTTAAATAAGAAGCGTTATTCACCTCAAGTTTTAACTGTAAGAAATTCAAAGTAGTTCACTTATTCCTGAGTAAATCCTTATGCTGTAAGGAAACTGTAATTTGCAACAGCAGGACTGAACAATGCCAATGAAATGAAGAGTCTGTATCCAGCAATGGATTCAATCTTCTCAAGTAGCTGTATTTGTAACCCAATCGTGTGACAACACACTAAAATATGGTAACACAAAACCTGGTTCTGCATAAAAATTGCGATGGTTCTCCTACGAGATTAAACCCACAAATATTTTGTGGAATTAATATGTATCTGTGTAAAAACTAGAGTAGAATTTACAACAATCACAAGTATTATTTGATCTCTGAAATATTAAGCCTAATAAATATTTTATCTTATTATGAACTGTACGTCTCAAAATCTGGAATTACGATGATAACAGATTTGCAAACAGGAACCACGGTGGAATATCAGAGAAATTCACGTCAAAATAAATTGGAGACGTAGATGAGGAGCTGGAAGGAACCAGTGAGTTTGGAAATGACAACCATTTATTTTAAGTTTTGATCCTTGTATCCTCAGGACTTGTGAATACGAATTAGGTTTGGCCTTGAGATTATTTTCCTCCACAAATAAGGCCACAGAGGTTTTGTAATTAAATTCCAAAAATATTTTAATTTGGAACTATCAAATTCCAAATTACTTCCTAAGTGTAGTCTTGCGTAAGTTTCGCTGACCTCATTCGCTGTCATCGTACGTTGCAACCTACAACAGCAACAAGGAGAGGCTTGTGCATTAAAAACATTGCCACATATTTCGTTGGGACAGGTGGCCACCTTTTAAGAGGCTTTATTTCTAACCACTCATATTCAGTGTACTCAACTTCTCAAATGTTTTAAAAGAAGTAGGTCAGGTTTTAGCAGTTAGTGCCTTTAAGACAAAACAGCTCAAAGGCAATGCAAATGTTTTCAAGAGCATAAATTCAAGGTACAAAACTGGAGCACTTCGCTTTATTCTACAAAAGATTATTCAGCAAAGGAGCTGTTTTTCGTCAGTGTGGATTCCTAAGGAGTCCAAGGAGATGCTCAACAGTCAATGATGTTGTCAAAGCTCCGACTAATCCACCCCCGTTCAAATCATTAGTCTCTAGCCACATCTCTCAGAATAAAAAAAAAAATTGATTAGGAGTGGCCATGTTGGCATTAGCTGGGTGCAGCCGACACTAAAATATATTGTTCATTTCCCCCTTGATCCTGGTCTTCCCCCCACCCCCAAGAGGTATATTCTCCAATGGGACACAACCGTAGCCAAGAGTCATCAATCATGCTCTCCGATAATAATCTTGCGTGCCAACAGCTTTGGGTTGCCAAGGTGATTATCTGAGGCATTTAAGGAATGCACTGCTTCCCCCCTTTCTGCTGGCAACTAAAAAGACCAAAACAGTATATTTTTTAGTTGACAAAGGTCCTTGGGAAATTTCAAGCTGAAGTTAGGCTCCGACTTCCTTCTTTCTCCCAGCGAAGAGAGATAAAAGCTTGAAATTCCACTTCTAGGTTTGCTGCTATTTGGAGCCAACAGAAAATCATTTGCATCATCTTCCGTCTCGAGCAATGAATGGGACGAGATCCTGGTTTAAAGTTTTCCACAAGCTATGATATCATTCGGCTAAAACAGCAAAACTCAGCGTGAAGCATCTAATTTCCTACGCTTGCATGCAAAACGGAGAACACGGCTGCTGTGATTGTTGCGGCAAAAGTATATCCAAGTATCTCTATTATAGTGTACCTGAAATGGCTGAAACAACCACTTCCTTATTTGAACAGGTTAGTTTTTAGAAGATGTCATGTCGTTGTTGGAGTCCGATTCTGAGGGGGAGCTTGAGAGGCTGACAGGGAGTGGGAGAGGGACTCCGGGGGCTGTGGAAGAAACGGAGGGAAGGACACTGTCCAGCTGGGCATTCAGAGGAAGACCCAGGGCCATCCCCTCTTCATCTAGAGCATGCAGGGAAGAACGGAGAAGGGAGCAATGTGGCTTACGGGAGAGGAAAGGGCCCTGATCCCTTTCATTAGTTGCAGCTGGGAGAACAGGATATAAGTGGGGTGTTTTACACATCTCTTTCCTGGAAGCAAAGCGTGCATTATTCTTCCTCGAGGTTTATCTGGGTTTTGGCATCTCCCAACTGTGGGTGCTGCATTATCTTGTGGGAAGTGTGCAATTTATCATCCTGGCCTACCGTGTTAATTACTTCAGAGTGGTTTGTGTTGTTTTTTTTAAATTTCTAATTATCTTTACTTTGGGTTCGGGCTCCATTTCTTTCTTCCCTAGACTGTTTTTAGAAGAGTTTGATATCCAGCCGAGGATAACTGGACATTGGGGCCCAAGTTGGAGGCATTAAAGGGAATTTATTCTGCTTTTGTGACTGTGTTATTTTTGTGTCACGCTCCTTTGGGTCATCACAGAAGACCACACAGCAAGTCAATTTGGGCAAAGCATTTGGAAAGTCTTGGCAGTGATTAAAAGGGGGGAAAAAACAGCATTTTTAAGCGGCTTATATCTACTACCCAAAACAAAAAATTCGTTGAAAAATCTGAGAAACAAATTTCGGGAATGAATCTCAAAACGATTTTATTCGTAGTTATCTCCTATAATCAATCCAGTATAAAAAAATACAGGCTTCGTATACTCGGGTCTCGACAAATGCTGGAAACACAACTATAGTTGAACAGTTAAACACCGGGAAGACGGCAGGAATCGCACCTCCGAACGCACATGCAATCCGCCGCATGTTCCCGATGAGTTAATAATCCAAACGAAAATTTATAGAAAGATCAGAATTCAGCTCATTTACATTCTTTTGCCCGTTGATTACCTAGCTTCCCTCAGCGACGAATTTCTATAACGAACAAAGGACGTGAATCACAAGGAACTTTCCACACGCGCATACATGCGCACACACACACACACACACCAAGAAGAGCATCTTCGGAGCGTGATCTTTCGAACCTCCTCTGGCTGCGGGGAGGCCGAATACAATCTGAAATGATCTGCTACTTTTTTTAAAACAAACAATTAGTATCAGGAAAACCAGCGTATTCCAAGCCCATGCTGGTGCATCCAAGAATCCTTATCGTACTGGGGGGGCGTGGGGGAGAGTATTAGTAGGCTGGGAGGAGGCTGGCATTAGAACAAAAACACCGAGAAGCGTTCATTACCTGGGGAGTCTGTAAAGATTTATGGCCATGATGGCGAACCTGTGGCACGCAGAGCCATTTGTGCTGGCACGCGAGCCACAGGCAAACTTACCTCACTGCTCATGCGCACGCTTCATAGCTGATTTTTGGCCTGTTTGAGGCCTCCCAGGGGTTTGAGGAAAGCCTTTGCAGGCCGAAAAATAGGTCCGTTTCGTCCTTTCCGGTATTTCTAGAAATACCGGAAGTTACGAAATGGGCCCATTTTTCGGCCTGCAAAGCCTGCAGAAGCTTTCCTCGAGCCTCTGGCAGGCCGAAAATCAGCTGGGAGGCAGAGTGCGGGTAAGGGGGTGGCATGGGGCGGAATTGCATGTGCATGCGCAGGGGGCGTGTGCGCATTGCCTTCTGGGTGCTGGCACGTGAGCACGAGCGCACAATTTTTGGCATAGGAGCCCAAAAAGGTTAGCCACCACTGATTTATGGTGTCATTCGGGCGTTTGTACCTACTTTGCACATGGATGGGCTCTGCACTGACAAGCAAAAGTGGGATTTAAGACAAACTGGTCAGTTCAGCAGGATTCTTGGCAACTTATGACACATACGCAGCTTCAGTCGCAGCCAGACATGAATATATATGAATATATATATATATATACACACACATACACACACACACACAAACTAAATACTGCTTTAAATGCAATACCTCGAAAGCACGTTGGTGATATCCTAACAAGGAAACGTGCGCGCATGTACATATATATATTTATATTTATTTATATTCATTAATTGGAGTGGAGCTTGCAAACAACTGCATCGGGGGGGGAGGGGAGGGGTCTCGAGGGGAGCCCGCGATCATGCGCTCAGACCGGGCAGCGAGCGACGTTAAGTCTCTGCCTCTTCGTCACTGCCCGCCGCACTGCTGTCTGTGGAGGCCGCGACGTCTTCGCCGGCTCCTTTGTGGCGATCCCCGTCTCCTCCTCCTCCCTCGGCAGCTTCGGCGGCCCCGTTATCTTGAGACAGCGGGTCTCTCTTGGCTGCTTGAGGGTCACTTTCTGAAGAATTGGCATCCGGTGGCTTTTTAGGCCGTTCTTGGTCAGGGTCGCCTAAAAATTCTTGCCACCCTTTCAATCTCTCTTCTCTTTCCCGGGAAGTTTCTTCAACCTGGGGTGAGACATCACTTGTCAATATTTGAGGAGGCGGCGGGGGGGGGGGGGAATGAGGAGGAGGAGGAGGGGAGGAGGAAGAAAAGGAGGAGCAGGAAAAAGAGGAAAAGGAGAGGAGGAAAAGGAGCAGAAGAGGGAGAGGAGGAGACGAGGAAGATGAGGAGGAAAAGGAGCAGGAGGAGAGGAGGAAAAGGAGAAGAGGGAGAGGAGACAAGGAGGAAGATGAGGAGGAAAAGGAGCAGGAGGAGAGGAGGAAGAGGAGGAAAATGAGAAGAGGAGATGGCGGAGTGGATGGGAAGGCCTATTCAAAGACATTTCAAGGCATTCTCTTAGTTTCATGGTCAACAGCTTAGATTTAAAATGGGATGTGGGGAAATCATTGTATGACAAGAATCCGACTTCCACAGCCTGTCATTAAACGAGTTTTCCCCCCTACGGATCAGAAGCCAAGGTGCATAGCATGAAGAAGTCCTCTTAAATAACTTAAGTCAGGGGTCTCCAGCCTTGGCAACTTTAAGACTTGTGAACTTCAATTCCCAGGGAGTTGAAGTCCACAAGTCTTAAAGTTGCTAAGGTTGGAGACCTCTGACTTAAGTTATTCGTGTTTTTGGGTCGATCAAGACTCCCACCAGAGGCTGTTTGGACAATGTCCCTGCCGTCGTCTTGGCAAGATTTCAGAACTGGTTGGCCATGAAGGCCTTCTTCCTAGGGCTGGGAGGGAAGGACCGGCCCTATTTCGGCCAGTTAACTCCGTCCCTAAGGCAGGACTGGAACTCAGGCTCCCCTCCCCAGTTTCAACCCTGCAGTCTTAATTGGCTCCCTTCGTTACTCATACTTTTTTCTTTTTAAAAAAGCCACAACCTTCATTAAGCCAAATATACCTGATAATCGGTTACACCGTCCCACGTTTCCACAGAGAGCTGGCGCCCACCAAACCATCGTCCGTTCAGGGCCTGCTTGCAAACGTCAGCCTCTTCAGATTCCTTAAAGGATACGGAGGCCACACCATCTGGATGCCTCTACAGAAATAGGACGTTGGGGGGGAGGGTGCAGAAATCCATCAAATTAGACCTATGTCAAGGTTCCAAGTAACACATCCCCCCAACGAAGAGAACTCCGAGGTAGGTCTATTCCTTCAAGAACATTTTACTGGGACCTATCATATTGGCACCAACTTGGTGGAAAACCGGCTCTACTTTCCCGCTGGTTTTATACCCAATTAAAAGAAGAAACTCCCCCCTCCCCCCCCCAAGAATCTGTTGTGGTTCACCGGCAGCCGAATCGGACAGTGGGGAAGAACAGGGACCAGTCCGGGAGTCTGGGGAAGACTCAGACGAGGGTCCTGCAGTCCGATGCAGAGATGGGGCCAGGACCACCTGGGAGTGGGGTGCTGCCTCCGGAGTCCTGGCAGCAGCGAGGCAGAGGAACAAGGGGAGCCTGTTCCCAGTGCGCATGTGCACATGAGCTGCTAGAAGGCGAGAGCAGCTGAGACAACAGGGGCAAATCGGGAGTTAAGGCTTAGAGGTGATTGCCCCTCCCCTAAGGTATAAAGGAAAGGCAAAGGTAGAGAAATCTTTGCAGGAAGCAAAGTCGTTTCGCTCTGTTCAGATTAAACCTTGAAGCTCTGTGTGGACTTTGTACTTTGGTTGGTTTTTTTTTTTATAATTCATTTGGCACTCTAGTTGTTGGCAGCAATTCAAAGGAGAAAGGTGGGTGCTTATTTCAAGGAACTGTTTAGGACTCATTACCGGCTATGAATGAACATAATTCCCAGCACTGAAAGAAATCAAGAGTTGTTTGCACTAAGCGTGTGCTTAATTACGGTCTCGGGAACCCTTGGTCAGTCACATGATCCAATCAGCACACAGTCTAATTGTTGATTGTCTTCATTCTCCATCTTCCAAACCCCTGTGGCAACATCCTTTGTTCCCAGGGGAAAGAATTTTATTTTGGCTACAGCACCCCAGTTATCTCCACCACACCGCCCTCCTCCCCTCCCTGCTTCCAAGCTCCAGGCTGGGTCAAGCCTGAAAATCCCTACAGAAAAGAAAATGGCCACAGCCACGCCAGCTTCAGGGTTGACAATCTAGGCATCGCCTGCCATATTTAAGAGATGGCCTTATTTCAGAATCACAAATTCAGTCCTGGGGATTTACAAAACATGATAAAATGACTTCTCTTCTAAAACTGCCACTTTCAGAGAGAAAAACAAAACAAAACAATCGTTTTGTTTTGAAATCGTTTTAAGTTGCTTTGGATATCACCTTTTCCTGAATATTCTCCTAACGCCTGTCTGTAATGATAAGAATATCTGGGTTTTTCCAGAAGTCTAGTAATCTTTCCAGGTTATTAAACCCTTTCAAACTGACAAATGCAGCATGTTTTAAAACAACTCTTGATTTTAATTTTAAAAATGCGGCTGCTGTTCCCAAGGCTCACAAATTCCAGTAACGTACATCAAATATAATGACTTTCTTTACTTGACCGAATTTTTCACATTCTGTCCGTAGATCTTCCCGGATCTCATTTAGCACTAAGGGGTCCTCCTGGAAAGACAATTTAAAGCGTATTTCAAAAATGGATCCAACACTTTCAGAAAGCAAATGTCAGGATTCCCACTTAAATCATGAGTCTCCAGCCAAACTTCCAAAACTTCAAAAGGATTTATTGGGGGTTAACATGTCCGGCACTGCCTGGGTGCAGCTGACTCTGAGGCACATCATTCATTGTCACCCTTGACCCTGATTTTCCCCCACCCCTCTGGGTATATCGTAATTCATATTCTTCAATGGGACACATCCATAGCCAAGAATCATCTATCATGCTCTCCAGTTAGAATTTTGGGTGGCAGAAATTTCAGTCCTTTTGGGACTACAGGCCCCATGACTCCCAACCCTTGCGTAAAGATAAAGAGATGAACAGATAAAGGAGCTCTGGTGGTGGGGTGGTTAAACTGCAGCATTGCAGGCCAACTCTGCCCAAGCCTGGAGTTCAATCCCGATTGGCTCAAGGTTGACTTGGCCTTCCAATTTTCCGCGGTCTTAAAATGAGGATCCAGATTGTTGGGGGGCAATATGCAAATAATCATTTACATTGCAAAGCACCCAGAGAGTGCTGTAAAGCCACCATTAATCTTCCCATCATTCCTCATCATCATCCCCTCCCACTTGTGACTGGATGACTGTAACTTTGTCGCTTGTATCCTCACGATTTATATGGACTGTTTCCTAGTATGATTGTTTATTGTACCCTATGACTATCATTGTTGTACCTGACGATTCTTGACTCTTGATGAATGTCTCTTTTCTTTTATGGACACTGAGAGCATTTGCACCAAGACAAATTCCTTGTGTGTCCAATCACACTTGGCCAAGAAAGAATTCTTAACTATTCTATTCCTATTTCTATTCCTATTCTATATAAGCCTAAATGCTATTGCTAAATATGTTTGGAGTGTGTCCCACTGGAGGGTAACATTATGCCTTCAAATGCAGGAGGAGCAAATTAAATTGCTGGATATGATAGTCCCAACAGCCTCAGCCAGTAACAGCCTAAAAATGGAACAATCCTGTCTAACTTTAGCTAGCCATATTATGCCACAGTACGCTTCTCGGCTTGTGACGAGCCCAACTTCATTTGACATCTTTGGGAGGCGACACGTTCCCAGGCCTTAGGGAGGAGGGATTGCAGTGCATGAACTCCTGCTGGATTATTATTATTATTATTTTAACTTACCTCAAAATCTTTGGGGTGAAACATGTTTCTGATGATGATAACCCTCTCGTGTCGCAATCTCACACTCCCCTCTTTCTTCTCCGGCCGCCAATCCAGCAG
Source organism: Bungarus multicinctus (assembly GCA_023653725.1). NCBI lineage: Eukaryota > Metazoa > Chordata > Lepidosauria > Squamata > Elapidae > Bungarus > Bungarus multicinctus. Next base: position 22,905,076 of record CM042841.1, read on the forward strand.
TCTAATGAAATGAAGCAACATTTAAGAGGTTGAGGGGGTGGATCTCTTCAGTTTCTAAAAGCATTTTGTTGTTGAAAAAATTAACAAGATGTTTCTGAAATCAGAGCTGGTAGAATTTTTGTTCCCCAGTAAGGAAAGGCAGTTTCCCAGCAGCCTTGAAACTGATGTTATTTATAAGCCACCTACGTGAAAGTTAATTTGACATCTAAATCCACGTTTTATTAGGAGTTGGCCTCCTAGGTGATTTGAGCTGCTTTAAAGATTAAGGTCTCATGCATTTTAAAAAAATAAATACAACCTTTTAAAGCCCCAGGTTTCATGAAAAGGCAAGCCCAGCTACGTTTTCCATAGGCAAATGTAACTGAACCTCAAAAGCAAAACATTCTTATCAAAGTTTTGAGGTATCCTGAAAAACAGCCACATACTTTTGCTGCTGGGAGAGCTTCTTTTTGTAATCTTTGCATTTCTTTTTCTTCTTGCTGGCGTCGTATTCCCCTTTAAGCTGGAACTGGGCAACCTCCACATGCAGTTTGTAGCCTCGGATTTCTTTCTCATCCAGCAATTTCAGCGCAAGTTCAACAGATTCTCTCTGGGAAAAGGGAGGGAGAGAAAATAAAATAAAATCCTGCTTTTAAAAGACCCCTTTTTCCCCCCGCACCTAACAAAAAGAAACAATATTTGCGACAGACATTGCCACACGCTTCTCATACATCTTGTTGATGTCTGCAGGAATGCCCACAAATTAAATTAAATTTCCATAAAAAAAGAGACTCGAAGGGGCTGGAGATCTGTGTTTGCAATAACAACTGCAACCGTAGGATCACCGTCGAAGTATTCTACTGTGACAGAATAAACAGCTAACCTTTAAGTAACAACAGAGCCCGTCGCCTTTAAGGTTTCCTTCTTTGTCTTTGTAAAGTTTGATTTTTGGTTCCTCCGTTTGAAGGTCGCGCATAACGATACCACATTTTGACATCACCTCCACAAACTCATCTTTTGTAATGTCGGGCGGTAAACCTGGAAAGGTAAAATTTGAAGAGATACAAATGCCACAACAAAACCAAACTGAATTTTTAATGTTACCATGTTAACGTTAATGTTGATGGGTTTTTTTTGCCAGTCTACATTTCCCCCCTGTGGTCTCTTTTGCCTATTCCCCCATTCCCACACAATCTGACAGCTTTTGCAATTTGGCCACGTCAGTTCCCAAACTGTGAGTGAAACAATAGGCCACTAAAGGACAATCATAGTTTACTTCAAGTTTTCTAGCTCCCAAGCTGGATATAAAATCCTTAACGCGGTTCGGCAAACTCTGCACTCTTGGTTCAAAATATAAGCTTTGGGACCCGTGGATTTCTGTTTTGAGGTGAGCCCTGCAAGGTTATTTTATCAGTGACGTTGGATTTATCTGCTCCTTGAATTCAGTAAGGATGAAGAGGTCTGCAACAGCAGCCCCCCCCCCCAAAAAAAATCTTTTGGGCACCAAGGACCGGTTTTGTGAAGTTGGCCAGCATCTTGATTAGACAATGTGACTGATTGTTTGGGGGGAAAGGGGGGGGAGACTTTTAATTAGGTGAAAATCACGGGAACTGTCAGAGTTGGTTTTTACCAGTTTGTGCTAATATGATATTCTTCAATAAAACTGTTCTTGGAGGAATCTGCCTGCCTCTCAGTTCTGATTTCTATGGGGTTCTTACTTGGGAGTGCTGACACACAGGATCAAGCCTCAAAATCAGGGATGTGCAGCCAGGCAGGGAGGGAGCGCTGTTCTTTTGATGTGCCTTGTGGATCAAAGCCAGGCCAGTCAGGGCAGCACCAGGACGGTGTAGGCTTCAGATATATTGTGCATTTTGCAAACATTATGCAGCTACGAAATGAGAGTCTGTATCAAGCATGCCAAGGGCCCTTCCAGATGCAGCGGGAAGGCGTTTTCCCACTCAACTGCGTGGGTATTAAATCATGTACCTAAAGCAGTGTTGCCACAAAGTGACTGTCTAATTAGGAAGGAACGTGACTGGAATTTGTTTAGTGGTGCTGGCCTCACATTTAAAGCACAGCAAAACATCTACCCTCAATTCAAACGGAGACAAATTTCAGTTCAGCAAGAGAGTGGGAAACGGGAACAAACTGACCACCAAGCCAGCTTTTGGCATTTTGAGGCACTTCATAAATAATTCGAATATATAGGATCGGAATGTTTAAATGAATGTGTTACTTAGCGCTCTACCTACCCACTTAAATTTGACTCCACAGCCATCAGTCCCCAGGTAAAGATTTCATGTGCCGTGAAATATTTGATATTTCAAATATTGATATCATTGATATTTCCCCGATATTCAGGGGCTTGAATCCATTTCTAAGGAGAACCACAGCCGTTTCACAACACCCAGCTTTCACACCCAGCAAAGCGTCAAGGCTGCTCCTCACCTGTCACATAAACATTGGTATTTTTCTGCTCTTCCACATGAAACCATCCTAGAGGGGAGATGATGATAAGTTAGGATTGCACCTCTAAAGAAAAGAGAATAGCTCTTCAGATTAACGTTCACATCAGATTGCGGAGGGAAGAAAGGAAAAAGGAAAAGAAAAACAAAAGACACTCCTGGGATATTAACCTGGCACCTTCCTATCTTCTTCACACCTATCAAAGCTTTAACAACATTCACAACTTCCTACAAGTCGGCTGCAATTTGATCCTTTTAACATTAAGGCTTTCCGAGTCGGCTCTAAAGATGCTCTTGTACGGCCGCCCACACAAGCACAACTCCGCGGGAAGGCAACACATCTCTTCTTGAACAGCAGACTACTTCTAAGTCATGCACAACGCGGAGACCCCCTTGCCTGCATCGGCTTTTCTTTTTTCTCCTTTCTGCTTAGGGTCTGTGGGCAACGGCTGCGACGGTTTGCCTTCTACCCCAGGCTGAGCCTTGGCGGCCCTGGAATCTGCAGCAGCTTTAGATTCAGTCTTTGCAGCGGAGGCCGAGGTATCTGAGCCTTCGGTGGGGAAGCCGTAGTTAGCATGGTAGGTTGCCAAGAAATCTTCAGTGACCTAAAAAAAGGACATTGTTCAGGACACCAATTAGAGACCAAATTTAAGATTTTTAAGTGTGAGTCATTGCAAGAATCGAGGGCCCTGAAACAAATAATGCAGGTCATGTTCTATTTTTAACCGTTCGCAATGGCACTACAACTGATAGGCAGCTTAGAGGGATAGGCAGGCCTGCAGAGAGGGTAAAAAGGATGCTACTCTAGGTTTACTACAGAAAGCTACTCGGAGCACCAACGTCTTTGAGATCAAGTCATTCAGAAGTTGCAGAATGTTTACTCTCCCTTAACACACGGCCTGCAAAATTGTCTCTTTCTGAACGTCTAAAAATGCTGTTAAATGTCCCCATTCTTACAAATATTCTTCAGAATTTAGCGAAGAAAGTCAGAGACTTTTCAGAAGCAACTGCTCTTCACCTGATTCAGCAGCAGAATTGCACAACGTAGATGCAAGTCCACGTTGGATGCAGCTCACAGGTTAATAACCCTGAGTCTACATGTCAACTTAGAAAACAAAGTACTGTAAATCATTTCTGGAAGAGTGAGAGTCGTTGGAATCCACACATCTGAAAAGTTGCCAAGGTTGAGAGAGAGAGAGAGAGAGAGAGAAACCAACCCACTGAATTGTTGTACTTCACATTTCAGAGTATTTGATGTATTCATCGCTTTTACTTATCTATTTTTAATCAGGCAGGTTGAAAACCGAGTATCCTGCCAGAGAGATAAGACGGGTCAGAAGGACAGAAAGCCAAAGGAGCAAGTAACGAAATCGAACTGGGCAGGTTCATTGCTCATCTCAAAAAATGGCATTTTGCCCCAGGAAATGAGGATTATTATTAACAAAGCCCATTGCTTAGTCAGCCTGAAGTTTGAGACTGGATTTGGCACCTTTATTTTATATGCGTGTGTTTGTGTGTGTGTGTATATGTACATATGATGTGTGTAGATATATAGATGATATATAGATGATAAAGATACATGAGAGCATAGATAGATGGATGGATGGATGGATGGATGAGAGGAGAGACACGATAGATAGGGATGATAAATAGATAGACAGACAGATGATAGCATAGATAGGGATGATATAAAGAGAGAGATATGGAAATAGATAAGAGATATAGAGACAGAGAGATGATAGACAGGATAGATAGGGCTGATAGAAAAATAGAGATATAGAGATGGAGATAGAGAAATAGATAGACAGACAGACAGATGATAGAAAGATAGAGATATGGAGATGGAGATAGAGAAATAGATAGATGAGAGAGAGAGATAATAGAGAAGATATATATATACATATATATAGAAAGAGATTTATAGATTTATAGGCATAGACAGAGAGATAGAGATAGACAGGAAGATGATAAGATAGATAGATATGATAGAAACATAGAGAGATAGAGATGGAGATAGACAGATATATATATATTAGAATATAAATTTATATGTCACCCCTCTAGCTCTCCAGAGCAACTACTGAGCAGTCAATTTGTAGACAGACGATGCAGGGACTATTATGCTAAGAAAGAAAAATGATCTCCGCTTTTAATGAAATTATTATTTAGTTTCTATAAGAAAGGCTAAAAGGCTTTGTGGGGGAAACCCCCCTTCCCTGCAAAGGAAAGGCTCCCCACTAAAAAGGGAAGGAAAAAAAACAAGACTTCTGCAGCCTGAAAACCAGAAGACCGTCTCCCAAGCGCAGCTTTAGGACTACAACTCCCATCAGGCAAAATCCCGACCTCTCTCTCTCTCTGCCCCCCCCCCACACACACACAACCTCAGGCGCCGGGGGAGGCGTTTGGATTCCCCCCGCGCTCGCCCCCCCCGCGCGGTGGAGGATGGGTCTTGTAGTCCGGCCCACCTTGGGGAACCAGGCCTTCTTGTCGCGGTCCCACTCGTACTGAGTGCCGTCGGCGGAGTCCGTGTAGGTGAAGGGCTCGTCGCCGCCCTCATCCTCCTTCCGCTCGTAGAGCTCCTGCAGCCGCAGCTGCTGGTGGAAATCCTCGTTACGGTCCGAGCCGCCGACGCTCATGGTGCCGCTCGACTCGACGCCGCCTCCTCCTCCTCCACCTCCTCCCGCGTCGCTTCTCCCCACCTGGCTGCCGCCCGGGCCCGGCCCGGCCTGGAAACGCCTCGCAGCAGGCCCAGCACTAGAGCGCATGCGCGGAGGATCTGCGACGCACGCGCGGCTCCGCCCCCTCATGGCCCGGCTCGGCTCGGGCCTCTCCATCCCGAGCGGGTGGAATGGGGGAGCGCCGCCGCTCGGAGGTGATGGAGTCCCCGCCGGCTTTTCCAACCCGCTCCGCTGCGCTAAAAAGCTGCGGTTTCTCGCCTCAATGGATGACCAGGCGACGGCGCAGACGCAGATAGAGCGCTTCCCCGCCGTCGCGTCGGAGAGAAGTTATTGCGCAAGCGCAGAAGCGCTCCCCTGCCTCTGCCCCTCTTGTTATTAGCGTACAGCTGAAGGGGGGGGGGGAAAAGGACCTGTGCTGCTCACTGCGCAAGAGCGGAAGTGGCTTTTCGAAAAGAAGGCGTGCCTAGGTCGAAAATGGCAATCAACAACAACAAAGGCAGCCAATAAGCTTCGGAGTTGAGGAAGCCCGTCAGAGCTGTGGAGAAGGGAAGGGCGGAAGGAGGTCAGAGTGAGGGCACTACGCATGCCCAGAAAGAGTTTCTTATCCTAACCCTTTTGGGAAGAAATCTTGATTTTTTTTCCTCCTTCCTAAATAAATAAAGGGAATGTTCTTCCCAGTTCTCAGATATCATCCATTTCCATTCCATGTCAACAGCAGGATCAGGGTGCCCATACAGTTCGTACAGAAGAAGGAGGTTGACTACAGCTTCCATCATCCCCATCCTGCATGGCCCCCTGTTTGGATGAAATGGGGGGGGGGTTGTACTATAAAATTCTATAAATTCTATATTATGTCATCCCAACCTCATGTGATCTGGAGCTGTGGAACAATAAAGCCCATCCACAGCTTCCAGTCTACAGCCAGAGGCTGGGTGGGAACAATGAATCCCATCATCCATAGTTGCAACCTCATGTACAGCCACAGCAGAGACTGGGTGGGAACAATGAAGCCCATCATCCACACCTTCCAACCTACAGCAGAGACTGGGTGGAACAATGAAGCCCATCATCCACACCTTCCCACTTGTATAGCCAGAGCAGAGGCTGGGTGGGGACAATGAAGCCCATCATCCACAGCTTGCAACCTCCTGTACAGCCAATGGCCTCAGCAGACATTGAGTGATTAAAAAAAAAACAGGTCCTCCAAATAAGAGAAAATCAAGCAAGATATTCTACATTTTTTTTTTAATTATAAAGCAGAGTTTTTCAAACTTGGCAACTTTAAGAGGGTGGATTTAAACTCCCAAATTCCCCAGCCAGCCATGAAAAACACTGCTGTTAAGGAAAATCCTCAGACCTACCTCAACATTCAGATCTTTTATTTATTTTCTTGTTAATAAAGCCTTAGAGGAATTGCACCCATAAATTAAACTCCTTGCCTTTGTGGCTGTGAAGCATCAAGCCTTTGAAATCGATACTCCAGAGCAAAAAATATCTCACTGTCATACCCAGTGGAACGATAATTCAAATGCAAGGGGAAAAGCCTTGTCCAGAAGGGGCATTAAATCACCACCCAACAAGCTGTCAGAAGGACTTGCTGGAGATGTAATTTTAGATTTGTCAACAACCTTTTGCCTTCATCTCTACTTTGGTACCATGGCTGTCTTGTTAGAGATACCTTCATGCTTCCAAAATAGAACTTTGAAAAGCAGCCTCACAATTTTGGCCCTGAGGTTGTTTTGCTCCTAATGCACCAGATCCGAGCTGAGTTACCATGGTTTCAAGATGACTGTGATTTTTATGATCTTAAACTGAATGTATTGGTTGCATATTTTTTTAAAAAAAACAAATAGCGTCAGAAGTTTATAGTGTTTAGTGAATTGGAATGGTTTCAAAATGTTACAACAAGAGAAGCAGTTTAAATAATGTATTAGCACAGGAACTCAGAATGTATTGTGATAACTGTAATAATAAGGCAGGAGAATGTCTGGCTTCCTTTGGGCAGTACAAGCTGGAGATATACCAGCTCAGTCCAGTTGGTTATTTTTTTACTTGGGTAAAACTCTTAAGTGCATTCATTTAATATTGAACTCACTGAATTAAATGGCACTTCTGAGAAAACAGTGGTTTAGATTGCGCCAAAACCAGCAGCATTTCAGCCCTGTTGGAAGGAGTTTTTTCCCCTGAAAATTCAATAAAATTAAACACAATATAATTTCAAATGAATGTGCAAATGATGACATAAAATGAGTGCAATTGGGTTTTAAAAAAGTTTAGTATGTATAATTCAGCCACCATGGCGCATAAACAATGGTTAATGATGTGTGTTGAACCAACTGTGTCTTGATCAACAAACCACACTACAGCAACTAACGGCTTAATGAGGGATGGGAATCAAATCCGCAGGGAAATGTGCAGTTTAACCTGGGCCCTGCTCAAAAATTGCACCATGGGGAGCACAGTAAAATCTAGTATTTCTTTTCCGCCCCTCCGTGTATTCCAGCATCAGTAGAAACAACCCAGCAGTTGGTTCCTAATTTAAGTGGGGATTTTTCCCGCAGTATATCCTCAAGAGCAATGCTGTAACCAAAACCCTGGGAAATATAATAGCTCCAGGCCTCCAACTCATCTGAACGTTGATAGAAATTGTGATCAAAAGGAGGAGGTTTCTAATGAGATGCGTTAAGATTGCGATAGCTAAAAAAAAACAAACCCAAAAGCTGCAACAGAGTTCTCTAACTCACAGGAAGTTCCAAGACGAGAAAGAATTTCCCGAAACCATTGTGCCACGCTCATCTTGGGAAAAAAAGTATTGAACGTTGCCATATATGCTAAGCGATCAATACTGATGATAAGCCTAAACCCAACTCTTTGAGTATTAAGATGGTCTCACAACTGGGCATGGATTGAACCTCATAAAATTAGAAATTGTCCTCTTTGGATTCTGTTCACTGTGGGGCTCTTAATACTGGAGGCTTTTCCCAAAGAGATTGGACAGCCATTGGACAGAGATTGGCTATAGGGTTTCCTGCCTGAGCAGGGTATTGGACTAGAACAGGGATTGCCAACGTTTTGGACCTCAGGGACCACCAAACTCATAATTTTAAATCCCGCGGACCACTAATATGAATTTTGACTGATGGTGGTTTGCTGATGTTTTCCCAGGGCCTCTGCAGAAAGCAGCAGAGACCCTGGGAAAATCCCCCCAAAAGTCTACAGGAAATTTCCCCACCCTGTTTTCCTACCAATCGATCGTTCTTTATTTGGGATCGCAGGATACCATCTCCAACTCCGTTCTAAGGTGGAGAGAGAGAGAGAGAGAGACTTTTGGCTTCATGCAAGGAAAGCAGCAGAAGCAGCAGAAGTCTTTCTTTCTCTCCCCCAAACTCCGCCAGAAAGGAGTCTTTGCTGGCGCAGCCTCTTGGAGCAGGCGGCCTTGCAGGATCCCAAAGACTCATTTCTGGCGGAGTTTGGGGAGAGAGAAAGAAAGACTTTGGCTGCTTTCCTTGCGTGCAGCCAAAAGCAGAAGAAGAAGTGGATCCGGTGGCCAGACAAGGTGCAAGGGGCGAATGGTGTAAGTTTCCCCCATCCGCCCTTTCCCCTCTCCCCTCACTACCTCATGTTGTTCGCAATGCAAACCTTGTGTTCCCGTGGGCCATGTGGGCGCCACAGCCTTGTGTTCCCATGCAACCTGGATTAATTGCTTTGGGGGTGACATTTCACTGTGGACCACCAAAATTTTCTCATGGACCACCAGTGGTCTCTAGCCCACTGGTTGGCGACCACTGGACTAGATGACCTCCAAGTTCCCTTCCAATCTGTTTTTCAGTAACAACTCACAATACGGAACCGGTTACCATTTCCTGAACGGAAAGCAAGCTTTATTAGGGCTTAATCATTGAAATTTCACAACAAGGCTGCAGTATGACAGAGGAGAGAAAACCTGCTTTCAGATGATAGATGCAAAGCTCTCACTTCATTCAAGAAAGGGGCAAGGACGTTATAGGCAGTTCTCCACTTAACGGCCACCAGAATGTTTTGTCACTAAACGATGTGTTTGTGAAATGAGTTGTGCCCGACTTTAATGACTTTTTCAGCCACAGTTGTTAAGCAAATCATGCAGTCCTTAAGCGAATCCGGCTTCCTCCTCCCCCCATTGATTTTGCCTGTTAGAAGCCTCCTGAGATGATCCCAGACGACAATAATGACAATAATGCGGCAACCGTCGTAAATACGCTGGCTTAGAGTAGGACTAACCTTATTTCAAAGTCCTCATATATCTCCATAATGGTCTTGAATGCAGAAGCCAATGTCTCCGGAAGCAGAATATGCAGGGAAGAGCTTAATGGCCGTTATGTGCAACCAGTACAGTGATGGGATTCAAAAGTTTTTACTATCAGTTCTGTGGACGTGGCTTGGTGGGTGTGGTGTGGTTTGGTGGGCGTGCCTTGGTGGGCGTGGCAGGGGAAGGATATACTGCAAAATCCCCCTTCCCTCCCCACCCCACTAACCTGCTTTCCAGCTCCGTTCTCCTGTGCAGGGCAACCAAAGGAGACCCAGCCGATCAGCTGGGACTCGATGGGAGGCAGAGAATAAATGGGGTTGATGGGACCAGTCAGAGGTGGGATTGGCCGGTTCTCCGAACAACTCAAAATTTCCACTACCGGTTCTCCAGAACTGGTCAGAACCTGCTGAATACCACCTCTGTGTTCTGATGGTTGTATGTAGCCACTTTATGACTAATTGACACTAATCCTTTTTTCCCCCCAGTATCTCTGCACCTCTTTCTATAATGCAAGAAACAGTGGATGGAAACACATCCAGGAGAGAAGCAACCTGCAAGTAAGGAGAAATTTCCTGACCATGAGAACAACAAACAGGCTTGCCTCCAGAAGGGTTTTAAGAAGAGGTTGGACAACCATTTGTCTGAAATTGAATAAGGTCAGGGGTCAGTCTTGAGCAGGGGTCAGTCTAGAAGACCTCCAAGGTCCCTTCCAACCCTGTTATTTGATGTTGATGCTATTTGAGCTGCTAGCCAGCCCTTTTCTCCTCCTGCGGTCGTAAGCTAACAGCTCATCCTTTCCTTCCTACGCAGCTGCCACTATTCTCTACCCTGACCTAAAGCAAGTCAGGTTCTTGTTTCTCTTCCTTGCAAAGGGCCAAGGGAATACGCGGGGTTTGGTTAAGCTGAACATGCCTGGGAGGGCAGCATGGGAGGAAAACCACGCAGGGATATGCACATGTGAAACAGATGGCTGTGATTTGCAGGAAAGTTCTATTTAAGATGCATTGGGAAGATTTCTTCCAAGTACAGGAAACTCTCCTCTCCCTTCGGTAATTTTCTGGATCTTGCTGGCAGATCTAGCAGGCACGATGGATCCCCAAGCGCAATTAAACGCTCTCCTCTTCTTTGGTGATGCTATAATCGGTGAACAAAGTGACACTAATTTCCGAGCCCGTGACTGACATGGCTCGGCTCGGAGGCTGCGTCTGAGTGAGGCTGGCCCTTCGGACGGGCATCTTGGCTTTGCAACATGAGATTTCCTTCTTGAAATGTTGGCGGAAGCTTTTACTCAGCCAGTAGAGAGCGAAAGGATTGACGCAGGAATTGCTGAAGGCCAACGCTCGGGAGAAGATGGTGGCCACCAGATGGAAAGCGGACGTATCTATGGAAGTGTGGTAGGTGAAGGAACGGTACAGGTAGAGGATGTGGTTGGGTAGCCAACAGAAGGCAAACAAACCCACTAAGACCAACACAGTTTTGGCCACTCGCTTGCGGGATTCAATCTAGGGAGGGAAATATGCAAATTATTGTTCCTGGTTTCTTCATAGGCTTCTTAAAATAAGCCAACAGCAACATGGCAACAAGAGATAAACACTGCTAGACCTTTTTTGGCTTATTGATGACTCAAAAAATGGAACTTTCCTTCCTTCCTTCCTTCCTTCCTTCCTTCCTTCCTTCCTTCCTTCCTTCTTTCCTTCCTTCCTTCCTTCCTTCCTTCCTTTGCTTTAAACCGAGGGTCTTCAAACTTGGCAAGTTTAAGACTTGTGGACTTCAACTCCCAGAATTCCTGAGCTAACGTGACTGGAGGAGGAGGAATTCTGGGAGTTGGAGTCCACAAGTCTTAAGGCTGTCAAGTTTGAAGACCCCTGGCTCAAAGGATCACATCCACACCTGCTCTCAAATGCAACCTTTATCAATATGGTGAGTTAGTCAACATCATCATCCCCAGATATCATGACCATTGATTGGCTGGTTGCTCTATCTCAGCGGTCTCCAAACTTGGCCATTTTAAGACTTGTGGATTTCAACTCCCAGAATTCCTGAGCTAACATGACTGGAAGATGAATTCTGGGAGTTGAAGTCCACAAGTCTTAAAACTGCCAAGTTTGGAGACCCCTGCTTTAAATCAATAATATAATGATAACATATAACAGTTCATCCAAATTATCTGGTCCTTGAGCACTACTCTGAATGTTGGACCATAAAAAACATGACCCATCAACAGTCTTCTTATGTTTCTCCTAGCCAGCTTAATATTACCAACACTGCATCAAACAATTGCAGCTCCTTGTGGAATTTACAGAAAGGACTATTTAATTTTAGTAATTAGACTTGGAAAATATGGAGGAGCAACTCCCCACTTAAATAAAGATTTGGTGAGAGAATCAGATTGGTATAGAAGTTAAGCACTGGACTAGGAATAGTCCTGCCTTAGGGACGGAAGTCAACTGGAAGGGCAGGAAAGTCCAATCTTGGCAACTTTAAGACTTGTGGACTTCAATTCCCAGAATTCCCCTGAGGAGTCAAGGACTGACTTAGATCAGCCTAGGTTCAGCTTCTTATTTTTTTTTTTTTTTAAAGTTAGGCTACTTCTGCTGCTTGCCATATTTTTCCCTGAGATACAAGCTGGGGAACAACTCCCTGGTTACTTTCTGCTACTTATCAGCAGAAAACCATAGCTGGGTGTAGTCTGTCCTTGATAAAAACTGCAAAGTAAACATGGTCTTGTGTAGCACAAGAAGTAGAAGGAAAAAAGGTGCCACAGTTATGAGTGGGGGGAAAAAGGCCAAATTTGCTTTTTATGGAGTTAAGTTCCAGATTACTACGGATTAGGGATTCAAACCTCAGAAGCCTGATTAATGAACTTTGTGGATTTATTATATATATATATAAAAAGAATATTTTATTTTCATTTTATAAACTTTATACAGCTGGCCATCTCACAAATATGACTTGGTGGCGCACAATGAAACAATAATAATGCTTTCTCCCCACTTAATCTTCTTGTGGGCCACGTGTACTTCAAAGAGAACTTCTGGATCTAAAACAGTGATGCCATTTGGGGACCAAATAGGTTCATTGGCTCAACCTTTCATAGCCCACACTGAGTCTATTTATGACACCCACAAGCCCACTTGTCTGTGAACATCCTGCAATTGAGTGATCTCATTAGGTTGACCTCCATGTTCTCCAAAAGACCTCTCTCTAAGCGAGGGGGGGGAAACCCCTGTTACTGTTTCAAAAGACCCATGTCAACCCTGAAGCTGACCTGAGTGAAGCCAGCTTCAGTGTTGCCACACTGGAGTGAGGGATAGGGAGAGGTTGATTTAACTGGTGTAACAACCGGTTTGGTGAGCGCACGCTTCCCATGCTTTGCATGTGCACAGAGAATTTGCTACAGACCTTCTCCACCAATCCCTGTGTGTTAAACAGCTGATGCGTGTCAATTCGCTGTGCTGTGTGAATCAGCTGAACTTGAAAAACAGAGCCCGGGCAAACGAGTGGGCCCAACAGCTGATCGTCGCTCCCAGCTGATCCTTGGTGCTACCGGTTCGCTCAAACCGGGACAAACCGGTAGAATCCCAACTCTGATGGGGAAGGGGGATTAGAGATAGCTGGGCTCGTGTAGTCAAAACGAAATACTTTCTTTTGGGAACCAAGGACATTCTCACACCTGGCCGGAGGAAGGAGGAGTGATGTCACCAGACCAGGACACTGCACCGATTGGGCCATGTGACTGGTTGGTTGGGGTTGAGGGGGAAACTTTTAATTAGGTAAAAACCAAGGGGCCCCTCAGAGTTGGTTTTCACCAGGTATATATTTCCAATAAAGCTACTCTTTGAGGAATTCACCTGCCTCAGAGTTCTTGCTTGCAATGGACTTATTACTTAGAACCAGTGGTGGTATGCTACCGGTTCAGCCCAGTTCATCTGAACCGGTAGTAAAAATCACCACCAGTTCACCGGTCAGTTTAGAGGAGGGGGGGGGGGGGAAAGCCTCCAACAATCAGCTGAGATTATAAAAGACCGAAAAATGCATGGAAGGGTGGGAGGGTCACTTCTAGCTTTTCGTTTCTTCATCCTCTCAGCTGACTGGCTTGTTAGGGACGCAGGGACGCACATACATGCGATCACCCATCAAACCGGTAGCGACTAAGGTAGGATCCCACTACTGCTGGGAACCCAGACCACCCAACTATCTAAGACAAGGCTCTCCAACTCTGGGAGTTGAAGTCCGCCAGGCTTAAAGTTGCCAACGTTGGAGGCCCCGATCTAAGAAATGCAGGCTGGAAACCTTTGCTTACTTGCTTACGGGCGTGAGCCTGCTCTTCCGCGGGCATGCTGGATGTGCTTTTGTAGAGGGTCTTGGCAATCAGAAAGTAGTAGATGGATATGATCGCTAGGGGTAAGATGTAGAAGATCAAGAAGCAAACCAAGGAGTGAGCTTCCTGCAGGACACGTTCCGAGACAGGATACGGGGCGCAGGTTTCGAGGGTGGTGTTCTTCTCGAGCAGGTGGAAAGTATAGAGGTCTGAAGAGACAGCTTCCGGAGTAGCAAATAACATGGAGACGATCCAGATGCAAGCAACTTTGCAGCAGGTTTTCAGAACGGCGTCTGAGTGGAGCTCCAACGGTTTTACAATCGCCTTGTACCTACCAAACACAGTGTGTGTGTCAGCTCTTGGAAGGCTAAGCAAGGTTTTCCCGCTCTGTTTGGGGAAAGGTATCTGGGGGCAGGTCGTTTATTTTGCAGACTGTGTTGAGTCACTCAGGATTATACTACAGTCTCTCTGTGTGTTTCTTATCCCAAAATGTGCAGGGAAAGAAAAATATACCATACAGTCACAGTGACTTTACTCAGAGAGCCCCTGAACTCCACACAAAAGTCTTCTAATGATACTTCCACCCTCCAAGCTCCGGGTATATGTTATCTTCCCCTGGTCCAGATGTTCAACCGCTGAACCTCTGGTGCTACTTATTTATTCATTTATTTATTGCAAATATACTTGTCCTCTGAACTGCTCAAGTTTAATAAAGGCCAGTTGATTTAGGCCAGAAAATTAAAACTTGTACGAATCTTAGGCAATGGGCCGCAGGGATGTTCTAATCATCCTGACATTTCATTTCATGGGGTTTTTTTTTGTAAATTGCTTTCCCACACCACTAGGTAGCACCAAGATTACAGCAGAGATGCTCTCCCTCTCTCTCTTTTTTTAAAAGGCATCTTGTTTTTCAATCGTATCATTATCTTTTCTCATTCATTTGTTGGCTGTGCTGTAAATGATCTCATTTTGTTAGATGTTAGCAGTGAATTTTAAAGAATTTGCTTCAGAATTTCCCGATTCTGTTCCTTTAAGGAAAAAAAAAACTGACCGCATTGGCTTCCCATTACTTGGAAATGAAAAGGAACATTTTAAACACTGAAACAGCCTAAAGGATAAGGAGATGCTCAACAGCAGTGATTTTGCTCCACTAGAAAATCAAATCTTTCAAACCCGTAGCCTACACTCACACAAATACACTCCCATGCATCAGAATTTGCATCCATTTCTGGTCAGAAGATGTCCCAGCTACCAACTGTCTGAGGATCAAGAGTGATCAGACAGAAACAAAGAATGTAGGACTTAAGCTGTGAAAATAGCTGGATCTGGCCATTTGACAGTCAAGTCTATGGATTGGCATAGTCCAATCTTGCCTAGGAAGTTTCATTTCTTACAACGCCTTCATGAACAGCTAAATGGTCGAAACTCACCTGTCAGCGCTGAGGACTGTGAGCGTGAACACGGATACCCCCACCGAGGTTCGTTGAATAAAAGATAGGAGTTTACAGCCGATTCGTCCGAACAACCACGTATCCACAATGTAACAGGCAGCGTCAACCGGCACGCAGGTCAACAGAAGGAGCAGGTCCCCAAAAGCCAGGCTAGTAATGAAAATATTGGGCACGGTCTGCATGGATTTGATCTTGAAGAAGACTTTGACAAGGAATGACGTTCCCTAGGAGACCCATGGAAATGATGGTGGCATAGGCTGCGTAAATAATGCAGAGGATCCCCAAACCAAGGGAGGCATCTCCAGACCAGCTTTCCTGGCTTGTTTGGTTGCTTATTAAGGGGGGCGGCTCTTCTGTTGAGTTGACATCTTCATAGAGATCAGCATTTCTCACCAGCAGTGATGACCTGGGCATTTTTGAAGGCTGCGGGTAGAATTAAACTGATAGGAAACCCTTAAAACTCACCCCATATCATCTCCTGTCCCTGAAAATGCGAAAAAGATGAAGAGAAGTCCAAGCAATTCACCAGAAAAATCAACTGCTCAGGAGATTCAACTCTTTTCCTCTTGCTGTAGAGTCACCAAGCATGATAAAGACAAATATGCATAGATTTCACTGCTGAATTGTGTGGGAGGTGGAGAAGATGGGGTTTCTTACCCCCACCCTCTCTCTTTTTCCTTTTTTTTGAATATGCTTCAGAGCTACTGTGGGTGAAAGTGGAGACGGAGAGCTAGAGAAGCAAGTAAACTCAGATTGCAAAATATGAAAAGAGGCATCAGATGAGAGTGTCTTTACAACCTGGCCCACTGTTCTGTCAGCTGGTTTTCAAGTACACCCAGCTTTCTTCATGACAGTTGGTTTCATTTTATTTTCAAACAAAATTGGCAAGAGTCAGAATTCTGCCTCTTGAATGACTGGAATGTAACAGATTGAAAAGATGAAGTGTCTGTCACAAACTAGAGGTGACAGAAACAGAAAAGTAAAGGGTGGCTTGCTTTTACGAGTTATTGAAACTTTGTTTGACGCTGTCCAGGGTGCTTCCAACTTACCTGTGAGATCGTACAATCATCTACTGTAGTGGAATGTAGTCTGGATTCCCCAGAGGAAGAGGTTGTATCGCAGAGGAGCAAGAGATAGTTTGGTTGGAAGTAAGTCAGTCAAGACAGTTTCTTCCTAGAAATTCTTAGAGTATCTCTTTAATGGGTCAAGTAATTTGCTTTAGTCTGGCAAGGTTTCCCAGTCTCTATGTGAGGAACAATAAAGGAACTTGCTGGGGAGTAATTCTGAGCATCTTTCTTGGTTTTGGGGAGCTTGACATCAATCCCAAGTGGAACTGCCTACCTTCTAAAGTCATGGGGGCTCCATCACTGGAGGTTTTCAAGCAAAGGATGGACATGGACTGGAACACTCTGAAAATTTGTGCCGTGCCATACAGCATATTTTGTCTAAGAGCATCTTTGTTGACCAAAAGGATTCTGAATTTTCAGGTACCCTGGTGACATCCTTGGAAGATAACGGCATTATAGGAGATTCTGCTCAGTGGCTTCTTTTGTCTCCAGAGGGGGAAAAAAAAAAGAATTGAATCCTAGAGGATTAAAAGGGACCACAGAGAGCAAAGCCATCTCTCCCTCTCCCTCTTTCTCTCTCTCCTCACCATGGAAGCCATTTTGTGAGGGCACCCACATCAGATGATCTCCAAGCCAAAGGGAAGTTATCCATCACAAACGTATCTTCTCTTCGAGCCCCCAAGAAAAAATGGTAGTTAAAAAGCTTTTTTTTCCCCCTCCCTTTTTGAGCTACAGAAAAATTATCCCAAGCGTTCATAAGTGATGAATGATGACAGGCTGATTACCCTCCCACCCTAACCCCAATGCTCATCAGAATATCCCACATTATGTTTCTGCTCTCTTCGGATTTTAAGAGTGGGTGACTACAGGCTGCGGAGGTCTTTTGCAAAAAAACAAAAAAAGGTGTTAGTTATTCAGATCTGTTTCCAAAGAGGTGGGCCATCTACCTCCAGTAGATATTAATATTCACGAGGCTTGAGTCACTCTGATTTTTTTAAAAAAACGAACGCAAATGGTATTTGCATTTTGAAAAGGTGCATCAAATAATTCTTGAGTTTCTTCATTATCCTCCCTTTCTGGAGCTGTCAGGGAAGAGTTTCTGAGCAGAAAGAAAAAGGACCAGTGTATGCTGACATTGTGTGTGTAAACGCACAAATCCCCACATCCCAGAATAAGCCTGAAGCATCATCAATAGAATCATTATGCTGCTGACATCTTTGGTACAAAACATCTTTTTCAATAAAACTTCTTTTTCCTCCCAATGGTTATAACCCCGAACTTTCTTCCTCTCACTTTGGTTAAAGTGAGGCACATAAATAGATTCTACATCCTTGTCATAAAAAGTAAAACCATTTCCAGATCCACTTAGAATTAAAGATACGTCCCTTTCGGGCCTATGATTTGATGGTGCATCTCTGAAGCTGCAAATTTAACGCAATGATTCCATATTTTCTTCTACCTGCACCAATAGCATCCCTGTAGCATCAGCTACCTTCCTGCGTTTAGCATGATTTACGCCTTCGAATAAAATTACAGGCCTTCAGTCCAAATGACAACTTGAACAATGCAGTGTTGGAAGGCGAGACGATACAATCTTGAAGTTGTGCGGTGGTAGAACAAAGGCACTATCTGGCAGAGGAATATAGAACTAATGGGAGAAAATTCTCCTCTCTCGAATAATTGGCATGGTGCGATTGGCGTCAACAAACAAGACTTCTCTTGTTTTTGTGTTGTTGTTTTGTGGCTTCTAACTGATTTTAAAGACATCGTTCTATGTGCATCTTTTCCAATCTGGTGCTCCCGTGTTAAATGGCTGAGAAAAAACATCTGTGGCAGGACCATTTTTGCACACCTGGTGAACATTTTTTTGAATGTAACATCAAGAAGACCTCTGGCAGCTTCTAATGATTCTGAGCCCGAACTCTACAATCTCTTTGCTTGTTAGTCCCTCTGAACAGACCTAGATGGGGACCGTAGTTTAGAATCTCTGGCCAACACATGACATTTCTTCATCTGAAGTCTCCCGCTGGGTTTTGTCGGCTTCTAATCTTGGGTTTTCGTTTTATTCCAGACTTTCGATCCTCTGACGAAATAAGTCCATTAGCTTCCAGTGTTTCATTTCCAGCCGTCTTCTTGCTTTCTACATGCTACATCAATGTTTGTTTAGCCATAAATACACTACAGTTGGCTAGAATCTTGGAACACGCCATACCACAAATAAACCAAACCACCTTATAGCTTATTGTATTTTATGAAAGCCTGGTCTAAAGATAAGACAGTAATGTGTCCCTGCCCACTATTGTGTTGAAGCTGATCTTATACCAGGGGTCAGCAACCTTAAACATTCAAAGAGCTGCAAAGGTCCTAACCAGAAGGCCCCCATTCAATTCTGGAACCAACCGGAAGTCCGGTTGCCCCATCATAGAGTCTCCTCCTAGCACAGCCTCCTTTTTCCTCTGCTGACTGAATGTCCAGTTGCCCTACCATAGAGACTCCTCCTAGCACAGCTTCCTTTTTCCTCTGCTGACTGGATGTCCAGTTCCCCCACCATAGAGTCTCCTCCTAGCACAGCCTTCTTTTTCCCTTTACTGACTGGCAACAGGGAGCTGTAGCAGAGGGATGAAAGGGCCACATGCGGCTCTAGAGCTGTGGGTTGCCAACCCCTGTCTTACACAAATACACCCACAATGTTTACAGTCAGAAATCTGCCAACTGGTCTCCTGTCCTGCTTATTCTCCAGCTTAAATTGACTTCCTACTTCAGTTGCCCACAACCGACATATGGGAGAGAAGGACTGACAGCATCTTCCTCCATTCAATTATTTGAAGACTGATTGTTGAATTTTGAGTGAGAGCATTGTTTTTTTTTGAGCTGTGAGAGTAAGCATCAGAAAGCCAAGGACGAGTAAGATTCCCCTTTAAGACAAATCTTTATTTTTCTCTGTGTGGTGCAGGTCAACATCTCCTGGCGATATTCTCCTCACTCGTGGAAGTTTGACTGCCTGAGAAGCTGAGGACATATGGCTGTAGCTGCAGCAAGCAATGTGATCTAAAATATAAATAGATGGGAATATTTTTTTTAGCTCCTGCATACACTTGTCCCCAAAGCATAACAGATCGTCAATTCTCTGTGGAATATTTATTGACAGCCCCCTTATAATCTTAAGTGTTACCACACCCCACAATGGCAGTCTTATCTTTGTGACCTTATCGAACAGCTCCGTTCACTCAACACATCTGATTACTAAATTGTTCTAGGTTGAACTGGGAATTTCGAAAAATTACTTCCTTTGCAGAACACATCAACCACTATCTTCTGAGATGGGCATTGTATCGGTTTAGTGCATCAGTGTGAAGGCATCTGTTAAATCTTGGCATGGTCTAGTTGAGCTTGATTGACTGCTGTTGCTTACTCCTTCCATTTGGAAGGATCTTACGCTTGGACCACAATGTAGTCCATACGACTTCTGGTTCCACAGGAGATGCTTTGAATGCTCCTGTAAAAACTCCCTGCAGGCTAAAAATAAAATTAGCACCATAGTGCTCATTTTCTACTAACCAAGGGAGATCATTCTTCTCAGAAGAGGAACAGTCAAAGAGACTTAGGATTCTGCTACATGGATAGTCAAAGCCCTTACTCCCCCAAATATCCATTTCTTCCTTCTCACCGGTTTCAAACCCAAAGTCCGGACTTGCTTCAGGTAAATTGTCAGAGCCATTGGATATGGATCCTGTGGTGCAAGACTTGAGGGACTTCAAAGAATGACTTGAGTGTTTCCGCTCAATGACGCAATGGTTATTTCTCAGCACGGTGGCTGAGCTGATGGACTCTGAAATCAGATGGAAGAATTCAGGGGGTAACAGAGGTATTAAATCTGGAATAAGAAGTAGAAAGTCTGCTATCTTCTACAGCATGTTCTACCGTAGCTCCTGGACAGTGGTGGGATTCAAAAAATTTTACTACTGGTTCTGTGGGCATGGCTAGGGAATGTGGATTTTTACTTTTTACAGCCCCCCCTCCCCAATTTTTGGGCCTTCTGGGCTTCAGGCAAGCCTCCTGGGGGGCATTTTTGCTCCCAGAAGGCTTCCCTAGGGCTCAGGAAGGCAGAAAATGGAGGGGGCGGAGGGTTTTTTTGCCTTCCTAGGCCTCAGGGAAGCCTTTTGGGCAAAGCAGTAAGTAAGCAAGGGGAATCCTGGTACAGCTGATTGTAGGAACAGCTGGTTGTCGGGAGGGAAAAAAAGAAATATCTTAAGGAGTGACTGGGTGGGCTAGCGCCAGGTGGGCAGGATGAGCAAGCATCGGGTGGGGTGAGTGAGAGGCGACCGGGTGACCGGGTTGGGGGTATGGCCAAACAGAAGTTATTACCTGTTCAACTGACCCTTGCCAAATCCTTGCTACTGGTTCATGTGAACCGGTGTGAACCGGATGAATACCACCACTGTTCCTGGACCAAAATTTGTTCTGAGCAGGGCAGCAATCACACATTTGCAAGTGTTTCAGTTGTTAAGACCAACTCTTGCAAATTTGTGTGAACCTGTCATGTCAAGGAAGGGAACACCACCTCAGAACAGAGAAACTATGGGTGCCTTACGGAAATTGCGGAGCTGAAATTTCCCACAACAGAAGTGTATCTGGCATTGCTTCCTGACGTTATCCTTCATGAGGCAGTAGAAGACAAAGATGAAGAACCCTAGAAAGGAAAGCACATAAAATGTACCTTGGATTGTTCTACGCATTCTGGTCATCCAAGCTTTTCATGAGTTGCGGAAAGCACAGAGGCATCCCATGGAAATTAACAAAGCATTGACAAAATCAGAAGTATTCTGGTTCCTCAACTGACATTACAAAATGTTCTACCACACCGTAAGGAATTGAAGACTCCAAACAAGAGTCAAATCTATCCCCCACCCCTCAAATTTATAATTTCTAGAGGAGACAATGAGAAATCTCATCAAGTGATGGAACAAAGAAGAACAAGGAGATAAAACAGAGCAGATATAAATCATATCTTGGTTACAATTGGAAATATATGAAGGAAGCACCTGGAAATTCAATCTTTACATCTAAAGCAGGTGCTCCAACATCTCATGACTTGAGTATTGTATCCTTGGGCCTGCCTCAACCTGGCACCTTGAAGATGTTTTGGAATTACTCTACCCTCATCCTACTGTGTTGTAGAGAGGAGGAACTTGGTCACAATTGAGCTGAAGGAGAACCAGGACCTTGTAGTTGGAACTACCAAGGGCTACAACCTGGCCATGTGCTCTTCTCATGTTATGGTCCTCCCCCCCCCCCCCCATGCCCAGTGCACCTTATCATGAGACTTACCTTGCAAGGAGTTGCAAATGGCAAAGACGTACATGAAGGCAGTCTTCAAGGGGCCCCATGCAACGAAGGCCAAACCCCATGTCAAACCCAGCAGGAATGTCAGGCTGATTACTCTCTTCAAGTCAAGGAGGAATTCTTGGTTCCGGTCTTTTTTGACCCTGGGATTGTTGGTTTTCATGATATGGATTTGACAAAGGACAGTAACAAACATGCTAATGTTGATCAGGAACACCAGGATGAAATAGCCAACTAGAGAGATGTAAAAAACCCAGTTGTCCTGAATCCAGCAACTGAAGAAAGATAAAAGAAGATAGGTTGGTCAACTCCATGTTGACTGTTTGAAGTTTTGATCCAACCTTCTTAGAAGATGCCAGGCTGGAGAAGACAGGTTTATAGATAAAAAGCAGCACCTTGGATGGATGGATTTGATTTGATTTGATATGTCCACCTTTCATAGACAAACTCATGATGCTATGTAAAGCTTCATCAGCCTCCTATTTTTTCCCACCACAAAAATCTTTTAATATAGGTTGGACTGAGGAGGAAAAACTGACTCAAAATCTCTCTGTGAGCTTTCATGATTCAAGATAAACTAGGATCTGAGCTTTCCTGCTCCTAGCTCAATATATATATATATATTTACCAATGCAACATGCTGAAATAGGTATGCAAACAATTTAGGGGCTAAAGATGGAACAGTAGGAATTATAGCAGTGGGGTTCTTCGGTTGAATTTCTCTCCAGCTGTTCTTTCGGGTAAAAAAATCATCAAAACAAAAGACTTACAATTGCATGGATGGGCTGTCAGCACTTCTTCTCAAAGCATAGTCAGTCCCATAGAAGTCTCTGTTGATGCTGAGGACCACAATTACAATAAGCGCTGGAATTCCTAAGGACCCCCAAGAAAACAAAACCGCATTAACCAAAAAGAAAGAAAAGGAGAAACGCCTGCAGAGTCCTAGCTGGAGAAAAGAAATGTAGTAGGAAAACTCTAATTAACAGGGAAGGCGAGCAAAAGAAGAATTTGGATTGATAACTAACACACACATTTTTTTAAAAAAGAGCAATTCAGCCCTTGTGAAGCTTAAGAATTAATTTCAATGATTTTAGTCTGAAATTTCTTCCTCTGTCACATTAAAAAGGGATATTTTGACAATAACAGTGGTAGGGCATCATTCTGTGTTTGGGGGTCACATCTACCCCAGTTTTAAACTAAATATATCATATTTAGAATCAGAGATATTTAGGAGACAATTCTTTTTATTTTTTTTATTTTGTCAATTGCTTACAAGATAATAGGTATAAGTAAAGACATAGTTATGAATACATGGGTACATATAAGAAAAATAAAAATAAAATATAAAAAAAACAATAGGACAGGGACGGTAGGCACATTGGTGCGCTTATGCACGCCCCCTACAGACCTCTTAGGAAAGGGGTGAGGTCAATAGTAGACAGTCTAAAGTTGAAGTTTTTGGTGTTAGTGGAAGAAACCACAGAGTCAGGTAGAGTATTCCAGGCATTGACCACTCCGTGGCTGTAGTCGTATTTCCTGCAATAAAGTTTGGTGCGGTTAACCTTGAGTTTGTATCTATTGTATGCTCTTGTGTTGTTATGGTTGAAGCTGAAAAATTCATTGACAGGTAAGTCATTGCAATGTATGATTTTATATACTATATTTAGATCGGAGTGAAGGCGGCGTAGTTCTAGGTTTTCTAGGTCTAGAATTTTGAGTCTGGTGGCATAAGGTATTCTTCTCCTCCCTTTCCTTCTTTCTTCTTTCTTCTCTTCCTCCTCAATACTCAACCCCCCCTTAAGGAACTTTGGCCCTGCCCATTCTAGGGTAAGTGACACAATGTGACACAATGCCTGGCACAGTTATGCCCCTCTGCTCCCCACCCAGGAAGCCAGCCAGATGCCCTAATGGGAAGATAGCATGAAAAATGACCAGGCGGCCTCGCCTCCATTCCCTCACGTTGCTTGATGGAGATTTACAAACTGGGAACGTTCATATAGAAATCAAAACGCCGTATCTCCAATACTTACCCCAGCCAGCTATGGAAAACTTGAGCATGTAATACGGAATGTAGACTTTGAAGACTTTCACCAGGGCAAAATACATGTTGATGGCTTCCAGGCACATCCAGGTAAAGGCAGACAGCAGGAAGTAGTGCAAGGTCACAGCAGCCGTGATGCAAAGGCCACGATTCTGATACATGGCTAGCCAAGAGTTCACCAAGAAGGCAAGGTTGAGCATCAACAAAGCAAAGCAGAGGTTGATGAGGATTTTGGAAGGGTAGTCCTCACGGACTTTGCTGGAATGAAAAGGGGCAAAGATCATTATTTCCTACCCTGTCACACAGATCTCACTTCTTCCAGGGACACCATTATTTGATTTCCTCGATGTGTGCTATCTGGGGGGCAAATAAAGTTTCTATGGCAGGACTACGAGGAGCTCCAAATTTTGTTGAGTTCAGAAAGAAAAAACAGACAGCCAGCTCTACTCACTCAATCGAGAGATAAATCAACAATGCCAAGCCCAGGAAAATGGAGGAAATGCCACACCCCACATAAGTCACCAGCGTTAAAGCCCACTCATCAGCATCATTGAGGGGTGTCCGAGATAAGTCCTAAAAAAAAAAATGAGAAATACAATTGCCCCCATATGGATGGCTGGAGAATGCTAGAAGTCCACAGGTCCTAAAATTGCCAAGGTTGGACATATACGCACTCCGTTTTTCCCACTGTAACTGGGACAAAGATTGAAATGAACTTACCAGCAGAACTCCAAAATGGGTCAGATGGTTACAACTGCAGACTGTGTAGATCCTAGTTGTATGTTTTATTTCACACCCTGAGGTATTCCAGCCACCCAGGCCATCTACACAATAGAGAAATGAAATATTTCACCCATGGTTAGTAGCTCTCGACTGTTAGCTACTCCCAGACTTCAGGTGTGCACTGAAGGGTGGAGGGAGTGTGAACAGAGATTCATGCTGGCTTGTTGAGAACATGAAGCTGTTGCTCTCCATCTCTCAAACTTTCATCTTGGGAGTCCTCAGTACTCACCATTCTTACTGAAGTCCCAAAAGACGCAATGCACAGTAGCATTGTCCTAGTAGTAAAAAGAAAGAGAGAGGAAGAAAATGGCTTAAGAACAGAAGTCCTAGGTAGGAGATAACTCCCACCTATGCTGTACCTTTCACAACGTTGGATAGACCTTCTCTTCACTCAAGGCAAGAATTCTCCTTGCATTATCACTAGTAGAAATGAGCAGGGTTTTCTCCAATTTCCCAATTCCCCAGTTGGACAACTCGATGCCCCAGCAACATTGTTGGATTTGCCCATTGCTGATATTCAGAACTTGGGTAAAAATGTTACCGTAATATCTGTATATATGAGGTAAGGTGGCTAAATATAGTTTATAAGCCACTTAACTCATTCCCATTTTGACTTAAGTAATGACTAGATGATTGTTTTCCATTTCTAGGAAAACACTGTTTGCTTAATAAGCTATTTTGGGCTCGGGTTGTAATTAAAAATTATGTTATCTACATCTGAAATGTTATTTCTATTTAGTGCATCCTGTTCATTGATGTGATGGCAGGAAGAGTTATAATTTAGCCCAATCAATCAATAATAATGATTATGTGAGCTCTGCCTTTCCATATTTCTGTTCTTCCAACTCCACCAAGGTCTAAGATCACCAACATAACCTCTTCTTTTGAGTAAATGGAGGCTCTCCAGAAGTCTGAAGGCCTTTCTTGGTCCACAGTCTTCTCAAACCAGCCATCCAAGATAGCTCCAGCTAAGTAGTGCACCTTCAATGTTGTGAAAGTAACACGGGTGATTTTGGCAACAATGTGGTACTCTACCCCATGTGGATTTCTATGCTGCAGAACTATGCTGACTGGTTCCATGAGATCTTCAATTGTGTTGTTTTCAATGCTGGCACCGACAACATAGGTGTTCAGAACTTCGTTCTTCAAACTATCATCCTGAAAAAGAAACACAGATTTTTTTTCCCCCTATCTTCTCTCTCTCTCTCCTATCCATCCCTCAGGGCCATTTCCAACCGCTTTCCATCAGAATGAGGGAGTCACAAATTAAATCTTAGGGTTCAGCTGTTCCTCTCATCCTTGGCATCCATTGCTAAGTTCCCCTGTCTTGCAAATCTGGCCTGCTTACCTTAAACAAAGATGGGGCACCAAAAAACGTGAATTGAATCCCAGTAAAATTTTCTCTATCAAAAGATAGGGGCTTTAGGTAATTTCTCAATAATCCTGGCAAATACATCGAGGCCTGGGCATCCGTGAAAGGTGTTGATTGGATGCTGAGCTGTATGGGGAAAGTTCTAGAGTTGATTTCAAATTAATTCAGGAAGTACCTGGCAGAAACAGGTGATAAGAGGTGGGGAGAAACACAGGGTGTGAAAGAGGACTCACCTGTGGACTGGTCTCCAAAGTGTAGGATACAATCCCAAAAGCAACTCCTTGGAAGTTCATGGGATCTGGCCGTAGCATCCCCAAAGCAAGTGTAGTTAAGATGACTGATTCATTTCTCCCATTGAAGGTCATCTTGAAACCAATTTCTTCCATGAGCGTTAATAATCTGGAGAAAGTACACAAGAGCTCAGAAATAACATGTTATGGAGGCCATCAAACCGTGTTATATATATATAGGTAGCCCTCAACTTACAATCGCTCACTTAGTGACTGTTTGAAATTATGATGGATCTCCTGGAGGTATTTACAACCAAGATTCAAAGTTCCAACACACACACACACACACACACACACCATCAGGGGACCACAATTTAAACACTCGACATCCAGATCACATTTATGTCCACGTGTAGTGTTCCACAATCACATGACTGCATTTTGGGGGGAGTTTTGCCAAGAACTTACGTTTGGCTCTTGGCCAAACCGAACCACAGTAAACCCTTGTTTCACTTAATGACCATAATGTTTGTTTAATGGCTGCTGTAAAACAGTCATAACATCAGGTCCGTCACTCGGGTGACCCAAATACCGACCATCACAAGTTGTAACTCAAGGACTATCTATAATATCACTGGAAGGCAAAATGACAAAACTGAGTCTCCCTTATTTTGGCTGTGCCATTCATTGGAATTCACTAGTGGGGAAAAAAACTATGTTTGGAAGACTATCTATGGAGATTCTCAGTCATCCAGGTCATGGTCAGAACTGAAGAAGCTTCTTGGATGGGAAGCGAAACCTCTTCAAGCAAAAAAACAAACTCCAGTTGCCTTTAGAAAAAGCACCTTTGAGGTATGTTTGGATGAGTGAGCAGTAAAAGAAAACCCAAATGCCCAAAAACACCAGCCAGGACACCTCTAAGAAGTTGTGCAAGATCAGAAGGTGTGGAGAGACCTGGCCCATAGAATTGACAAGAATCAGACACAGCTGAATGGATAATATTTTTATCATCATCGTGGTGGTGGTAGTGGCACAGTGGTTAGGATGCAGTAGTGCAGGCTAATTCTGCTGATTGCCGACTGTCAGCAGTTCGATTCTCACCAGCTCAAGGTTGACTCAGCCTCCCATCCTTCTGAGGTCGGTAAAATGAGGACCCCAGATTATTGGAGGCAAGGTGCTGCTTCAGGAAAATGCTTAGAGAGGGCTGTGAAGCCCTGTGAAGTGGTGTATAAGTCTTAAGTGCTACTGCTATTATCTAACAGGCAGCATATTCAGTAGTGGCACATGGCTGTGTTCTCACTTGGAACTGGGAAAGTGGAGAGAATATTGCCAGGGGAAGAACGGTGCGAGGGTGTCAACTTTGAAATTGCAGCAAGCTGTGTTCCTGCTAATGTGGTTGCGTCATAAATTCTGAAGCTTCACTTTTCACACCACATCTGCTATCCAAAATCACACCAAGGAGCGTGCGACCATGGAGAATAAAACCATTTGTCCGAGACAGGATCTGTCCGTCATCTTCAGATGTTTCGTGTTGGCTTGTCGCACTGATAAAAAGCATTTCTCCTTTGCTGCGTATGCAAAGGCACACTTGGGACGGGAATATAGCGAAAGGTCTGAATACGGAGAAGCAAAACTTGGTTCTTGTGAAAGGTGTCCATTCGTTACCGAAAAGCTGCAGATTTTGAATTCTGGGTGGTTGGAAAAACTTAGTAGGAGGCAAATAATTCTAGGAGAATCACGACAAAGTCTCACACTTTTTCTCTGGCAAACTTACAACCTGTTTCAAGGCAGACTGTTCATCTCTTTTTGGATTCCCATGTTTTTAGAAACATGGAAAGGAGGTCAGGGTTTTTTTTGGTCTTGTCCTCCAAAGACTATGGAAATAATGTGGACTCTAATCCCACGTTACAGTAGTGCTCCAGTTCCAGACTGTTTCTTAGACTTAGATTTAGAATAACTTTATTGTCACTTGAAATGTACACTAACCGGCGTACATTAAAAATGAAATTTCGTTGCAAACAAGTTTCACACAAGCATCTCAGTCTGGAACTAAGAATTTAGAAATAAGGAGAAATTTCTCAACAGTGAGAACAATTAATCAGTGGAACAACTTGTGGATGCTTCAACACTGGAGGTTTGGTAAGAAGAGATTGGACAATCATTGTCTGAATTGGTATAGGGTCTCCTGTTGGAGCAGAGGGGTTGGACTAGAAGACCTCCAAGGTCCCTTCCAACTCTGTGATTCTGGATTCTGGATCCTCAACTCAGAAGTGAAAGTCCCTTGAGCATCTGTTTAACAGGTGACTACGTTCTTTTCCATACCTGTTGAGCACCGTTCGTATATCCGGCAGCTGGTTTTTATCTTCCAGAAGGATATTGATGATTTGCAGCGTCTTCTCAGCGAGAGCCACGCTGATTTCTTCACAGTTGGCAATATCGGTCAGTTTGTTCATCAGGACCTCGATTTTGTCTTTATTCAGGTCCGAAAAACTCAAGAGATATAAAATGTGATCAGCCACCTCTTGAGCATTTTCTGCAATGGAACAAAGACAGAAGAACTAAGCCCTGCCAGAAGTTGATGTGCATCTCACAAGACTTCTGAGTTTTGAAGAACGGTTGACCGGGTTCCAAGCAGAAAGCCAACCTGGGTCGGTCACTGGGATCAGAGGTTTTGTCTTCAGAGTTTTCAGACTCTTGCCAAAGCCCTGAAGATGGGATCTAGCATGAGTCCAAAAGCTCAGAAGACAAAACCGCTGGTCCCAGTGATTGATCCTGCAACATTATCCTGGGACGCATAGATTCGCCTTCATTCGTGAGAAAGCTAGCAGCTCGTGGGGAAAGATTATAGGTTTTTCTTTCAGGGAAACTGCGTCTGCAGGAGCAGGACAGTCACTCACATGATTTCCCTGAGTCTTCTGCCCACTACTACCCACCCTTTTATCCCACCCCCTCTCAACAAGGAAGGACTTCCAAGAAATGGGAGGGAAGTAGGACTTCATAAGGTGTAGCTAGAGAAGAAAAGTAGGCACATCTGCATTGGTTTTTAGCATCTTTCAGCATAAAGACAAGCCCACCCAGGAACTTACCGACTGTGACGGTAACATTTCTAAGATCCAGTATATTATCTGGCAAAGTTTGCAACAGAGGACAGGCGGTCAAGTTTGACCTCTTCCAATAGGCTTTTTCAGTCCGAAGGTTAATCAAGCTTTGAAGTAAAAGGGAGACGTCAGAGAGGTTAGAAGTGTAGCAGATATTCGTTCATCTTTCATCGCTTGATTGTCCTTTGTCCCAAAGGTGCTTTTTCAAGAGGCAACTGGACTTCCTGGTTTTTCTTTGTAGACGTTCTGCTTCTCATATAAGAAGCTTCTTCAGCTTCTGAAGAAGAGCTGAAGAAGCTTCTTGGATGAGAAATGAAACGTCTTCAAAGAAAAACAAGGGAAGTCCAGTTGCCTCTTGAAAAAGCACATTTGGGACAACCATGTCTGGTTGACTGAGGATCTCCATAGACATCTTGTTTGTCCTTTGTTTTTCATTGGGTGAACGACTTAACAATCACCTTGCTTAGCAATGGAAATTCTAATCTCATCTGTGGTCGTAAGTCAAGGACTACCTGAGCTCCACAACTTGGACAGCCCTCTTCTGGGTGACATATGATGACCATGGAGATCTTTTCTTAGTTGGAGTTCATCAACCCTAATTATCCTTTGGAAAACGAAGTCCACCGAAGATCATCTGAGGTATGATGTCAGTGGCCAAAGAAGGGGAATTTGTGCATTCTTTGACTCACCATGCTCTGGAAGCTGTCAACTCTCGGTTGGCCTGGCAGGGCAAGGTCGTCTGATTGGGGGGAACCATCTTTGGCCAGGTGTAAATCCCTTTGTAGTTGGACTGGACGGTGTCTTCAGAACATGAGTCTGGATCTTTGGGACAAGAGGGTAAGAATGGAAGACCTCCTAACCTTTCTCTCCCCAACCACTTCAACATTGACACTAAGAGTTGTCAGTGAGTGGAGTAGGTTACCCAATGGAGGGTGAACAGTTGTGATATCTAAGATGTGTCTGCCTTTACAGATGGAGAGGTAAGGAGATAGAGCAAACTTTCTCCTCTAATGCTGTGTCCTCTCATGGTGTGTGACTTGTGAATCCCTCAGAGTAAAACCAGGACATTTTAGCATGCAATTTTCATCTAAGCCCCAAGATCGTTGGGTCATTTGGATGAGAGATGCTCCCATTTTACTATCTCGACATTACTGTATGGAAAGAAGTGGGATCATTCAGTTGGAAGACCATTTAAAAAAAAAATCCAGTGACTATATTACCAAAAGGAATAACACTTGTATCTTTTTGCTTCACACTCATGGACAACTGATCTTTGGTGTAATCTCCACACAAGGTGTTTTGTAGCTCCCACTTGATGTCCTGCGTGCTTTGGCTGGACCTGGCCTTGATGATGGCCTTTGAGAAATATCTGAAGACACAAGCAGAGACACAATCATGAAGGATGCAATCTGTGGGTCTTTGACACCAGAAGCCAAGACTTCAACCATGTCAATGAGCTGAACCAGCTCCTCACCAAGTGATGTTCCAACCCTCCTCTTCTCCATGGAACCAAGGAGAATCTGGAACTTAGGGAGAAGGTGTTGGGCCACAGAACTTTCCCCTAACTCTCCTTCTAGAAAGTCAATTTTAGTGGTAGCACCTTTATGTCCAAGTGGTGAGTGCAGAATGTAATAGTCCAGGTGTTAATGGCACCCAATTCTGAAAACCAATTATGCTCATGTCAGAAAACCAGCATTAGTTTCTGGTTGTTTCCAGAACATAAGTACTATTTTTAATCCTGATAGCTCTTGAGGATAAATGTGTCCTTCTCTTCCACATTATGGGTCCCTAAGTCTAAGATCAACTCACATCAGGGAGCAATCACAGTTAACCCCTCCTAGCCAAGACGTCATATAAAACCAAGGTGTCACTTCTCAAGCGGTTGCAGTTGATGATCATGGTTTGCAGTTCCAGAATTTCAGCCACAGGAGGGCTGCCAGTCACCAAAAGTGGACACCAGCTGCCTACAGCTTCAAAATCCAGAAGCCTTGAGTAGAATTGGGGTGAGTCCAATTTAAAAACAAACACTAAATTGACAAATTTTTTGGGGGGGGATTGTGCTTCCCTTGGCAATAATTTTGGACTCAGGGAGTATCAGCCACTGGCAGGGAATTCTGGGAGCTGAAGTCCAGGGTAGGATGTCCCACCATCTTCTGCAACAAGACAGGCAGGCTTGGGGTGGTCTGGGTGGCCTTGGGGTGGCGCTCCTTGAACAAGGATGTGAAAACGTTGGCAAGTGGACAATCGCACGCCTTACCTCCAGGAAAGCCGTTTTCCGTCCTTTCATTCAGAAGATTCCCCAATGCAGAATAAAAGAAGCAAGAAGAGTTAATAAGCCTGTGTTGTTGTTGTTGTTGTTGTTGTCGACAAAGCCAGAAGGAAGTTTTTACAGAATTAGGTAGGCAATTACTGTCTGCGGGTTGAGAAGAAGGCAAGCTTAGAAGGGAGAAAAGTGGCTAATTAGCCAGACTCGTCATGCTCAATGCTCCGTAATGGTGCCACTTTTCTCCAATTCCAAGGCTGCCTGCCTTCCTTCCTTCCTTCCTTCCCACCCTCCCTCCCTCCCTCCCTCCTTCCCTCCCTCCTTCCTTCCCTCCCTCCCTCCCTCCCTCCCTCCCTCCCTCCTTCCTTCCTTCCTTCCTTCCTTCCTTCCTTCTGATTACCCTCTGCATTTAGACTTTGATTACAGTTTTGTAAGCTCTCTGCGGAGACATCCCGAAGCGATTCAGGGGAATTGCAGGTTGTTTGGAGAATAAGCAATAAGAAGGGAGGGAGGAAAAGAAGGGAGAGAAACACGATTTAAAAAAACACAACGATCTACATAGAAGGAAAAGGAGCTGATATCCTGCGGCAAAATTTAAAAATACATACTTGGATAGAAAAAAATGATAAAGGAACACGTAGATTTAAAACTAGAAATATTTCTATTGGATATCATACCAGAAAAAACATAATGAAGGGACTGTGTATTTAATATCACAGGAGTTAACAGTGGCCAGAAGGCAACGCACAACACATGACATAGGTTCACCATCACAGGACTAGTACGTATGTGCGAGGGGAACTGTAAACCTTTACTTTAGTTCTCAGCTTACAACCACAAAATTGAGTGGCTGCTGGGATAAAAGTTGTTGAAATGTTTGTGGCTGTGAGTTTATGCTCAGTGCAGTTGTCCCTTTGAGTGGTCACTGTAAGTCGGCGTATGCTTGACCCTCGATGGAGCTGCTCTCCGAAGGCTCGCTGGCATCCTGCGGAAAGGAACGCTGGTGGGTTCTTCTTTGAATAGCTCTCGGGGTGTGTCAGGAGGCAGAAGAAGGGCTGCCCGCTGCAGATGACGCGCCAGCCCTTTGGAATTGACCGCTTCCTCCCTGTCCTCCACAGCTGGTCGCCTCCATCGTGTTCATCAGTTTTGGCGTCATCGCTGCTTTCTGCTGCGCGATTGTGGACGGTGTGTTTGCCGCCAAGCACATCGTGAGTGCGGATCCAGAGGGTGGGAAGTTGGCAGAATCTGGCTGTTGGAATTGTTCTTTAAAAGCGGGGGGAAACTTTTCTTTTTACAGGACTTGAAGCCACTTTATGCCGGACGCTGTCACTACTATGCCAAAAGTACAACTCAGCCCAAAGTAAGTCAGCCTGATTTTTTTATCTCTCTGGAACCAAATTTTCCTCTTTGTTTAGAAATGTAGCTATGATTTTGTTCTGGTCTGTTCATTTTATTCTTTTCTTTTCTTTTATTCTTTAATTCTTTTACTTTTACTGCACATCACTGCACTTCACTGCACTTCCTGGTTCCTCCAGCCAACAGCAATGAAAGAGCTCAGTGCAGCGCAGTGCAGCGCAGCACATCGCACCTCAGCGCACTGCAACGCACTGCACCACACTGCACCACACCGCAGAGCACTGCACTGCACAGCATCACACTGCATTTCCTGGTTCCTCCAGCCAACAACAAAAGAGCCCAGCGCAGTGATGTGCAGTGCACCGCAGTGAACTGCACCGCACTGTACCACAGAGCCTGGTCCCTCCAGCCGACAACAGCAGAGCACTGCGCAGCGCAGCGCAGTGCACTGCACTTGAGCGCACGGCACTGCATGTTCCCTCCAGCCGAAAACAGCAAAAAAGTGCAGTGCAGCGCAGTGAGGTGCAGCACAGTGCAGTGCAACTAAGTGCAGCTCACTGCACTTCACTGCACCGCACTGCATATTTCTTCCAGCCAACAATTAAAGAGCGCAGTGCACCGCGATGAAGTGAAATGCAACGCAGCGCAGCACAGCGCAGCACACTTCACAGCACTTTACTGCACTTCCTGGTCCCTCCAGCCGGCAGCAACAAAAAGAGCGCAGTGCAGTGCTCTTCACTTTCCTTTCCAACAGCAAAAGAGTGCGGTGCTTTGCAGTTCAGTGAAACATAGCACGGCGCTGTGCACTGCACTTCACTTCCTGTTCCATCCAGCAAACAGCAGCAAAGAAGAGCGCAGTGCGACGCATTGCAGAGCAAGCGCATTGCAGAGCAAGCGCACTGCATCGCAGTGCACTGCAGCGCAGCACAGTGTGCTTCGCTGCACTTCACTGCATTTCACTTCTGTGGCGCGCTGCACTGCACTTCTTGGTTCCTCCAGCCAAGAACAAAAACCCTGCACATTCTAGTGCGGTGCGGTAAAGCGCAGTGCATTGCAGTGAAGTGCTGTACAGTGGGCTTCACTGCACTTCACTTTATCGTAATGCATAGCACTTTCCTTCCTGGTTCCTCCAGCCAACAATAAAAGAACGCAGTGCAGTCTGGCACAGTGGAACAGAGCGCAGAGCCGTGCACTGCACTTCACTGCACTTCCTGGTTCCTCCAGCAAACAAAGAGTGCAGTGTGTGCGGTGCGGCGCAGTGCGGTGTGGTGCGGCGCAGTGCAACTCACTGCACTTCACTGCACTTCACTGCGCCACGTTTTCCTGGCTTCTCCAGCTAACAACAATAAAAGAGTGCGGTGCAGTGCAGTGCAGTGCAGTGTAGTGAAGTGCGGTGAAGCGCGGCGCACTGTGCTGCACTGTGCTGCGTTGTACTGTAGTTTCTTTCCTGGTTCCTCCAGCCTGCAATAAAAGAGCACGGTGCATTGCAGTGTAGTGAACCACAGCGCAGCATACTTCACTTCCCTGCACTTCCTGGTTCCTCCACCCAACAGCAACAAAAAAGGTGCAATGCAGTGCAGCTCAAAGCACTGCACTGCAATACACTGCTCTTTCCTTCCTGGTTTCTCCAGCCAACAATAAGAGTGCAGTGCATTGCAGTGCTGCGAAGCACAGTGGGGCACTGTGCGCTTCACTGCACTACACTGCACTTTCCTGATTCTTCCAGCCAACAACAAAGTTTGTACACTGCAGTGCATTGAAGCATGCAGCGGTGCGGTGCGCTGCTTTGCACTGCACTGCACTGTGGTTTTCTTCCTGTTTCCTCCAGCCTACAATAAAACAGTGCAGTGCATCGCAGTGCAGTGAACCACAGCACATCACACAAATTTCACTGCGCTTCACTGCACTTCCTGGTTCCTCCAGTCAACAGCCACAAAAGAGTGCAGTGAGGTGCAGTGCGGTGCGGCTCAATGCACTGCGCTGCACCACACTGTGCTTCCTGGTTCCTCCAGCCAACAATAAAAGAGTGCAGTGCATTGTGGCCCAGCAACGCACAGCGCAGTGCGGCACAGCACAGTGTTATGCACTGCAGTGCACTGCACATTCCTGGTTCCTCCAGCCACCAAAGATTGTGCTGTGCGGTGCAGTGCAGTGCAGTGAAGCACGCAGCAGTGCAGTGCGCTGCTCTGCTCTGCTCTGCACTGTCTTTCCCTTCCTGTTTCCTCCAGCCTACAATAAAAGAGCGCAGTGCATCCGGGTGCAGTGAACCACAGCACAGCACACACTTCACTGCGCTTTGCTGCACTTCCTGGTTCCTCCAGTCAACAATAAAAGAGTGCAGTGTGGTGCAGTGCAGCAGAGGTAGCCCTTCACTGCACTGCACTGTGCCACATTGTGCCGTGCTGCGCTGCAGTTCCTGATTCCTCCAGCCAACAATAGAATAGTGCAGCGCTTTGCAGTGCAGTGAAGCACAGAGCGGTGCACTGCTCTTCGCTGCTCTGCACTTTCCTGGTTCCTCCAGCCAACAATAAAAGAGTGCAGTGCGTTGCGGCCCAGTGAGGTCCAGTGCAGTGCAGTGTAGTGCAATGTTATGCGCTGCACTGCACTGCACTGCACTTTCCTGGTTCCTCCAGCCAACAACAAAGTTTGTGCAGTACATTGCAGTGCAGTGAACCACAGCACAGCACACTGCGCTTCACTGCACTTCATTGCGCTTCCTGGTTTCTCCAGCCAACAGCAACAAAAAAGAGTGCAGTGAGGTGCAGTGCGGTGCAGCTCAACGCGCTGGGCTGCACTACACTGCACTTTCCTTCCTGGTTCCTCCAGTCAACAATAAAAGAGTACAGTGTGGTGCAGTGCGGTAGCGGTAGCCCTTCACTGCACTTCACTGTGCCACATTGTGCTGTGCTGCGCTGCAGTTCCTGGTTCCTCCAGCCAACAATAGAAGAGTGCAGCGCTTTGCAGTGCAGTGAAGCACAGAGCGGTGCACTGCTCTTCGCTGCTCTGCACTTTCCTGGTTCCTCCAGCCAACAATAAAAGAGTGCAGTGCGTTGCAGCCCAGTGAGGTCCAGTGCAGTGCAGTGTAGTGCAATGTTATGCGCTGCACTGCACTGCACTGCACTTTCCTGGTTCCTCCAGCCAACAACAAAGTTTGTGCAGTACATTGCAGTGCAGTGAACCACGGCACAGCACACTGCGCTTCACTGCACTTCATTGCACTTCCTGGTTTCTCCAGCCAACAGCAACAAAAAAGAGTGCAGTGCGGTGCAGCTCAACGCACTGGGCTGCACTACACTGCACTTTCCTTCCTGGTTCCTCCAGTCAACAATAAAAGAGTACAGTGTGGTGCAGTGCGGTAGCGGTAGCCCTTCACTGCACTTCACTGTGCCACATTGTGCTGTGCTGCGCTGCAGTTCCTGGTTCCTCCAGCCAACAATAGAAGAGTGCAGCGCTTTGCAGTGCGGTGAAGCACAGAGCAGTGCACTGCTCTTCACTGCTCTGTACTTTCCTGGTTCCTCCAGCCAACAATAAAAGAGTGCAGTGCGTTGCGGCCCAGTGAGGCACAGTGCAGTGCAGTGTAGTGCAGTGTTATGCGCTGCACTGCACAGCACTGCACTGCGCTTTCCTGGTTCCTCCAGCCAACAACAATGTTTGTGCAGTACATCGCAGTGCAGTGAACCACAGCACAGCACACTGCGCTTCACTGCGCTTCACTGCACTTCCTGGTTCCTCCAGCCAACAGCAACAAAAAAGAGTGCAGTGAGGTGCAGTGCGGTGCAGCTCAACGCACTGGGCTGCACTACACTGCACTTTCCTTCCTGGTTCCTCCAGCCAACAATAAGAGTGCAGTGTATTGCAGTGCAGTGAAGCACAGCACAGCGCTGTGCACTTCACTGCACTTCACTTCACTGCACTTCCTGGTTCCTCCAGCCAACAACAACAATAAAAGAGTGTGGTGCGGTGTGGTGGGGTGCAACTGGCATGTACTTATGACGGTTGCTGCAGCTCAGAGGGGGAGGTATCACGTGATTCCCCTTTTGTGACCTTCGGATGGATGAAGCCAGGTTCACTTAACATTAATTGTATTTTATTCCAATAGAAATAGAAGTAGAAATAATAGAAATAGAACAGAACAAAAGAGAAACAGAGCAGAACAGAACCAGAATCGAACTGAACCAGAGCAGAATAGAACCAGAGCAGAGCAGAAACAGAGTGGAGCAGAAACACAACAAACAGAAAAATCAGAACAGAACCAGAGCAGAACCAGAGCAGAACCAGAACAGAACAACTGAACCAGAACAGGAACAGAACAACAAACAGAACAACTGAACCAGAACAGAACCAAGTGCAGAAAAGAAACAGAGCAGAGCAGAACACGATTCTTTATTGGCCAGGTATGATTGGTTGGAAAAACAAGGAATTTGCCTCCCGTGCATAAGCTCTCAGTGTACATATAAAGGGTGTAAGGTTTCCTTTTGGACTAGAAGACCTCCAAGATGTCTTCTGTCTCTGTTATTCTGTATTTTTTTCTTCTTTCTCTCTCTGTCTTCCATTCCCCTTGTAGCATTCCAGCCTCTTTGCAACCTTCAGTCCATCCGGCTTGCCGGAGGATCCGCTCTCGTTACCGCCCTCGCCGAGCTTGGTCTGCTCCGAGCTTGGCAGCCAGCAAAGTTCAGTTGCTAGCAGTAGGTATACCCAGGAAGGATTGTCCTTTGATATCAATAAATCAGTCTTATTATTGTGTAGAGAAAGGGCAGTGGTGCTCTCAGTGGGACCTCTCCCTTTCTTCTTCGTTGGCATGCTCAGAGTAGACAGCCACGGGGCTCAATTTGTCGAAGTCTTTGCGTTACTGTGACTATAGAAGACACTATGCAAATAGAGGCAAGTTCTTGCACCAATTAATTGTCCTCACTGTCATCACATTGCTTCCTGTCCTGAGTTTAGGTGCTTTGGAGAATAGCTTGACTCCCTCTTCTTTGGGGCAGCCCCTGAGATATTGGAAGACTGCTATCCTGTCTCCCCTAGTCCTTCTTTTCATCAAACTAGACCTCCCCAATTCCAGCAACTCTTATTCGTATGTTTTAGCTTCCAGTCCCCTAATCACCTTGGTTGCTCTTCTCTGCGCTCTTTCTAGAGTCTCAGCTGCCTACAACTGACCAGCATCAACAAGAAAGAAACTATTCCAGAGTTGAAGAAGCTTCTTGGATGAGAAGTGAAATGTCTTCAAACAAAAAACAGAAAGTCCAGTTGCCTCTTGGGAAAAAAAAAAGCACCTCTATAGACATTTAGCAATAAAGAAACTAGCTAAACAGTGCCTCCTAGTGGTCAGATGTGAATATAATCCCTGTAATCCAAAATCTTCCCATCACCCCTCTTACCAGGGAGAATGCTATGAAGCAAAATGGCAATATCCATGCAAGGAGGTTTCGAGCCATTTGCAAGAAACTTCTGCCTTTGCATAAGCATGAACGCTTTTCTAAACCGTGAATTGCAAGGGAAGCTGGTAGTAAAAATATGTACACTCGGCGATCCCTGAATAATATTTGGCAATTGATGGGCGGGGGGCCAAAGCCAACATTCTCTGCCTTGCAAGGTTTCGTTTCAGGCCTTCTCAAGATAAAAAGAGGTGGCAAGGTGCCATTAGATGCCAGGGTTATTTCTCTTAGTTTAATCTGCCAAACAAGTCTGCCATGAGCCACCTCCCTCTAGTAGTTACTAAGGCCCAATCTCCACTGCTACCATGGCAATTTCTCAACAGAGAAGATATGGTAGCAGGAAAGAGGATGAAAGATACTCACCAGAGTCTGAAAAGAAGAAGAAGAAGAAGAAAAACCAGGGTTTGATGGGGAAAGATGTGGTTTAGGACTTCTAAATACATACCCCAATTTTAGTCATCTCGGTTCCTCGTGGCAGTTTGCGGCTGTGTGGAAAGAGAAATATTTCAAGACCATTCTGGGTGGATTTAAATATATATATATATATATATATATATATATATATATATATATATATATATATATATCAGGCAGGGAAGAGGAAGATGCTGTAGGGCTTACAGTGGGAGATGCAATAGTTCAAAGCGCTGAATTTGGATGGAAAGAGGTCCACAAATGTCCACATTCATATCAATCGGTATAAATGTACCTCTAATCCTGATAAGAACTCACGTCATGGTCTACTGCCATGTTTGTTAAATATTTTTCTCATAGGAGCCCTTCCCCTTTTTAGAAATGATGGAGGATCCCAGAGTATAATTTGTTTTTATGGGGGGGAGAGAGAGAGAGAAAGACAGAGAGAGAGAGACAGAGAAAGAGAGAGAAAGAGAGGGGGAGGGAAAGACAGAGAGAGAGAGAGAGAGCTAGAGAGAGCTAGAGAGAGAGAGCTAAAGAGAGAGAAAGGGAGGAAGAGAGAGAATGAGAGAGAGAGAAAGAGATGAGTGGTGTAGTGCCTAGAGGCTCTCGCCTCACAATCAGGAGACTGTGAGTTCAATCCCAGGTAGAGGCCGATATTTCTCTCTCTGGGCACAATGAGATTATATCTGCTGAAAAAAACTCAGCCCTGGTGACAGGAAGAGCATCCGACCAGTAAACACTCAGCTCCATTCAGTTTCCCAGACTCCACCCCACAAGGGATTACAGGGTCATTAAAAGACTATGATAGATATTGATATATATAGAGAGAGAGATCGAGATATGTAGATATAGATATTTGCTGTACACCACATTAAAATGGGTGCATTTCCTGCTGCTAGATGGTTGGATGGAAGGTTCGTCTTGTATTTTTTTCCAACCTCAGTTGGAAAATCTTTCTGAGTTCACAGACCCTTGTTCCCCATTTTGGGGGAGTTGGGGGAACAGCCAAAAAATATGCTTACCGAGCTGTCTTGATGTTATGGTTTGTCATCACAAATTCTGAATTCTTTAACTGTTTCTTGAACTGTAAGAGAGACAAGCGGTCAATCCCAATATTGGGTTCCTGGCTCCACCTTCTTCAGTATTTGTCCTTTTCAGAAATGAATATAGTCATCAAATGTTTATGCCAGAGTCAGGGCTTCTTCTGGATAAAGGTACTTTATCTCAGCTCCTTAGATACGTGTGGACTTCAACTCCCAGGATTCAGAATGCTGCCCGGGGAATTCTGGGATCTGAAGTCCATACACCTTCAAGTGGCTGAGGTAGAGAAATGCTATTTTAGGACGATACTGCATTATCTCTGCCCAGAAAATTGCACAGGAGACAGGAGGGATCACCTGGTGTCCTACTTTCCTTCTCTATTCACGTGTTGTGTACATAAAAGGGTTAAACCTGGAATAACCAACAGCCATTCCTTGTGAGATGATCCACGCTAAACATCTACAGCAGCAATGGGATCCTACCTGTTCCACTACCTGTTTGGTAGCGCGCGCGCGCACGCATCTAACGCATACACGCAACTTTCCACACGCCAATTGAGGCCAATCAGATGAGAGGATAAAGAAGAGAAAAGCACAGGGGCCGATGGGAAGGCCGATCCTGCACTTTTCTCTTCTTTCTCTTCTCAGTTGATTGTCCTTTTTTCCCTCCTCTCAGATGATCGTAGGAGGCTTTTTTTACTACCGGTTCAGCCAAACCAGTCCAAACCAGTAGCATACCACCACTGATCTACAGCAGTGGTCTCCAACCAGTAGGCCAGGGGATCACTGGTGAGAAAATTTTGGTGGTCCACAGAGAAATGTCACCCCCAAAGCAATGAGTCCAGGCTGTGCAGAAACACAAGGCTGCACTGCCCACATAGCCCGTAAGAACACAAGACTAGCGTCGCTTGTATTGCGAACAACATGTAGTGAGGCGGGAGGGAAGGGAAGAGGGGGGGAACTTGCCCCACTCACCCCACGTGCCTGGCCTGGCCACCGGGCTGCTTCTTTCTGCTTCTTTCTTCTTCTGCTTTTGGCTGCATGCAAGGAAAGCAGCCAAAGTCTTTCTTTCTCTCCCCCAAACTCCACCAGGAAGGAGTCTTTGGGACCCTGCAAGGCCTCCTGCTCCAAGAGGCTGCGCCGGCAAAGACTCATTTCTGCCAGAGTTTGGGGGAGAGAAAGAAAGACTTCTGCGGCTTCTGCTGCTTTCCTTGCATGAAGCCAAAAGTCTCTCTCTCTCCACCTTAGAACGGAGTTGGAGACGGTATCCTGCGATCCCAAATAAAGAATGATCGATCGGTAGGAAAACGGGGTGGGGAATTTTCCTGCAGACTTTTTGGGGGATTTTCCCAGGGTCTCTGGTCCGCGGGATTTAAAATTATGAGTTTGGTGGTCCCTGAGGTCCAAAAGGTTGGCGACCCCTGTCCTACAGGATTATTTCCAGCAGCCAACTCTGGAAAGTCCTTTGCCATGAGAGAGACATAGATACATAGATGAAGTAGATTGTTGATATGAAGAGAAATGCCTGCCGATGTTTAATAAATTAAAAACCAAGCTATATTTTCCCTAGCTGAATGGGATGCTGTGTATCTGTCTCGTTTGAATCTCAGGACTAAACTGGGAGGATGCTGACGATAAAATAAACTGCAAATTGATAATTTTCCAGCAGGTGAAACCTGTGCTTCTTCGGTCTCCAAAACCTTCCTAAAAAAATTTCCCCGAATGCCAGTCTGCAATATGACAGAAAGGAGGCTCTTCCTCAATCTAAAAAAAGATGCAAGAGATGCAGGAGCTTTGTTGCAGTATCCCTTGAAGACAATTTTCCAGAGAACATTGTCGGCTTAACAGTGAACCAACAGTGAACCATCTGGACGTAGCCCTAACCAGTGAAATAATTATAGACTTTTCCACCAAAAGGATAATGCACGCATTTATTTCTGGCAAACTGGCTGCAATCTCCATTTTTTTCCAGGCAGGGTCCAGGATGAGCATCTGTCCTTTTCTCAGGCAAGGAAATAATCTCTCCCTGATCACTACCCTTTCGCCCTGCCCATTAAACAAGCCAGCTTTAAAAGGATCCTAATTTGGACTCACCCAACTTTCAGAAAGTTTTTTGGCATCGTAGCGATCGCACGTCCTGGGAGGCTCCCAAGTCACAGAAAAATTCATTTGGAAACTGTAGAAGGTGTCGGTGATGACTGAAAAGAGGGATGGGGAAGCCAGGTTATCTTTGAGCTTACTTTTGATTGTGTTTGCCTTTGATTTTGAGCCATGATGCTTTTTGTAGTTTTAAAGCATGGTCTACAATGATGCGCCTTTATAAATCTACTAGCTCGATACCCGTGCTTCACTAAGAAACTACACGATCAGGCTTAGTTTTTGGGGAG
Organism: Bungarus multicinctus; assembly: GCA_023653725.1. NCBI lineage: Eukaryota > Metazoa > Chordata > Lepidosauria > Squamata > Elapidae > Bungarus > Bungarus multicinctus. Next base: position 22,947,087 of record CM042841.1, read on the forward strand.
GAAAATAAGGGGGGGGGGGAATTCTGCCCCTGTCTACCATCTCTGGACTGTTGCATGTATGGAGGCAGAGATGTGAAATTCAGCTGGTTCTCACCGGTTCTAGACAACCGGTAGCGTAAATTTTGAGTAGTTTGGAGAACTGGCAAATCCCACCTCTGACTGGCCCCACCAATCCCATCTCTTCTCTGCCTCCCATTGAGTCCCAGCTGATTGGCTGGGTCTTCTTTGGATGCCCTGCACAGGAGAACAGAGCTGGAAAGCAGGTTAGTGGGGTGGGGAGGCAATGGGATTTTGTAGTATCCTTCCCCTGGAGTAGGGTGCAAATGGAGATTTTACAGTATCCTTCCCCTGCCACTCCCATCAAGCCATACTCTCCAAGCCACACCACACCCACTAAGCCAAGCCACGTCCACCAAGCCACGCCCACAGAACCGGTAGAATATCACCACTGTATGGAGGATACCAGACTGGGCCATCGGATGTACCATTCTGATGTTCTCCTGTACATCCACCAGGCCAATGCTTAGAACTAAAGTTTGTGGCATCCCAGAATTCCATACCTGTAACGTTTGGATTGGAAGAAGATGTGATTGGTGGAAAGGTAGATATAGGATCCTCTGCACCTATAGAAGAAAAAAGAGAAAATACAGGTATGAAAAGGGATAAAAACATAGATCTCTAGGAATTTTGAGGTTGGGGAGAAAAAGTTGGGAGACGGAACTCAAGTGAACTTGGATGAGAACTATGATATGCAACAATTATCCTAAGAGAAATGCTGCAGAACTCAATCTGCCATTTATTGGGGGTTTTTTTTTTCCAGAAATAGGGTAACTTTCTTTTGATTTTTCTTGAATTTTCCCACTGATTTTATGTCTCTATATTCCCTCTGCTGGCTGGGGACTTCTGGGAGTTGAGGTCTCTAAGTTGCCAAGGTAGAGAAACATTGATTTCTCTATTCAACTTATATGACGTCCATCTCATAGATAGGATTGCTGATGCTCACTGTGGCAAGTCTTATCTACTTCAAATGTCACACCTTGTCCATAAATCGCTGTTTGTTCGAAAGAGCCATAAATTCAGAAGGAAACATATTTATAACTTGTGCGGAGGTTCTCATACACTTCAGCCAAGATTTGACAGGAGGCTCATAAATAAAATTTTAAAGCCTAGATTCCCATCAGGGATTCCAAAAGTTCAAAACTACAAAACAGAAAAGGATTGAGTCTTCCATATAAAACTGAAAAGAAGAGTGAGGCAAGAATTGGGGCAGGAACACCCTGAAAAAGGAAGCACCTCTAAAATTCTATGTCTACATTTACATGGAGATGCTAAGCCATGATTTGCTTTAACTATGATTGTGAAAAAGTCCAGACTTGGTCCCCACATTATGCTAAACCATAATGTTCCTAAACTGTGCCAGTTGTGATTTATTCAAGAACCATAGTTAGACAAACTATAGCTTAGTGTAATGAGTGAACAAGGTCTAGGATTTGCAGGGTGGAGGAGCAGCTACTCCAGGATGACCAAAGGGCCAGTCCTGTGACCACGGCAGCTCTGGAATATGGGACCGACTTTCTCACCAACGTCAGCAAGCCACCATCAGTCAAAATTCATATTAGTGATCCGCAGGATTTAAAATTATGAGTTTGGTGGTCCCTGAGGTCCAAAAGGTTGGCGACTCCTGCTCTAAACCTCTGCCTGAGGAAGAGACCCTATACCTGTGATGGCGAACCTGTGGCACACATGCATTGCATTATGGGTGCAGGCACACGTACACATGCACACACGCACATTTGGCATGTGGCAACGAAAAGGTTAGCCATCACTGCCCTATACCATTTCAGACAAATTGTGGTCCAGTCTCTTTTTGAAAACCTCTAGCGGTAGTCCCAAAGGTGCTTCTTCAAGAGACAACTGGACTTTCTGTCTCTTGAGAAAAGCACCTTTGGGACAACCCTGACCTAGATGACCGAGAATCTTCATAGACCTCTAGCAATAGAGCACCCACAACTTCTAAAGGCAAACTATTTGTGATGACCCAGAGTGTAACACAAACGTAACAAAATCCAAAACGTAAATAAATGTCCTTTAATGCCTCCAACTTGGCCCCACTGTTCAATAATACTCAGTTGGAGATAAAACGTACTCAAAAATAGTCTTCAAAAGAAAGCAATACGGTCCGAACTTCATAAGCAGATAGAGGTGAAATAAAAAAATCAAACAAACTACAATGACGAAATTTCCACAACGGAACAGGAGAAGCGTTTACCAAATTCAAGAAGATAACAGGGCACAGTCTGTTGGAAGGATGCCAGCCAAGATAACTTCAGACCAAAACAAAACATGCTTTATTTCCAGCGTTTGCCAATACGCAGGTCCAAACTCTTATTCAGTTGTCACACCTGCAGCCCATGAAGAGAATCAAGCCCCTCTCCTCATAAGAGACCAAGTCTCTCCTCTCCTCCCTGGGTGCCCTAGCATGGATAGGTGATGGGCTTGGGTCCTCCCCTGACTGCTCAGCCTACCTCTGCCCTTCCCCAGCCTCCTCCACAACCTCCGGAGCCACCCCTCCACTCCCTGTTAGCTGTTCCTCCTCTCCCTCAGAGTCAGTCTCCACCAGGGGCATGACACTATTCCATTGGTTGAACGTTCTCACCATCCGGAAATATGAACTTATATTTATCATATTTTATATATAAAATCGTGGCCAGATGTATCTGTTGAGAAGAGCAACCAGGATGATTAGGGGACTGGAGGCTAAAACATACAATGAACGGTTGCAGGAACTGGGCTTGGCTAGTCTAGTAAAGAGAAGGACCAGGGGAGACAGGAGAGTAGTGTCCCAATATTTGAGGGGCTTCCACAGAGAGGAGGAAGGGGTCAAGCTATTTTCTAAAGCCCCTGAAGGCCAGACAAGGAATAATGGATGGAAACTGAAGGAGAGATTTAACCTGGAAATAGAGAAACTTTCTGACAGTGAGAACAAGCAACCAATGGAACAGAAGTTGCCCTCGGAAGTTGTGGGAGCACCATCACTTGAGACTTTCAAGAAGAGATTGGACTGCCATTTGTCAGAAATGGTGTAGGATCTCCCGCTTGGGTGGGAGGTTGGACTAGATGACCTACAAGGTCCCTTCCAACTCTGATTATCTGTTATCTGTTTGGGGTTTTAAATGTGTAGGCCCATCTTCTTCAAAAAATCATATATATTCTGAATGACTGAAGACAAAGATGAAGGAGATTTATTGGAAGAGATTATGGCTACTCACCGCATCGCTGATGCTGGGCAGACTCTGTCCGTACGTCTTTCAGAAACCAATAATTCTTCCCCCAGCTGACCACATTTCCATCTTCACAACGCTCCAAGTCTCGCTGGCCTCTCACATAATTCCACATCTGGAAGTAATGCACGATGCCAACGAAAGACGATTGCTGGATTAGGTTTCCATTAAAGTTCTTGTGCAAGTGCCCCATCACCAATGTCCCACCTGGACGTAGACAGCGGTGATGGAAATCTGGAAGGGATTGGTTTACCAGCTTCTCTCCATCCCAGAAGAGCTCCAGGAGATGCTCCCGGCTGTCCCAAACACAGCAGATCTGGTGCATCTTGTAGGCCGCAATGTACTCTCCAAGGTCGATGAAGGTGCCCAGGAAGAACATCTGTAAAGTGGAATTGTGGAAAGACAGAGCCAGCTCCACCTGGTTAATGTCGGTGGAGACACTGCTGATATCGTAGGAAAAGGCTGTCCCGCTCTCCACAGTTCTTTCAGTCTTGTTGAGGTCAACACACACCGTGAACGCACAAAGTTGAGGGACATGCCAGTTGGCCAAGGAAACATATTTGCTCTTTATTCCTGGGAAAATCACCTGCTTCCCTTTCAGAGACACCGATTCTGTTTAGGACAGAAGAAGAAGAGGGAAGGTCTGAGGAAGGCGCGTCGATCCATTGGATCCCACTGCTGAATTTATGAGCCACCAAAGGGGGAATTTTCAAAACTCACAAGACACTGGAAGAAAAGAGTCTATGAAGAAGCAGCACATCCTGAATTATTGGGGAAACTCCTACCTGAGAAAAGGAACAAGGTGGCCATAGCCAAGAAGAGGCTACTGAGGATCTTGGAGGGAGCGTATCCAGCAACATCACACTTCTGACCACTCATCCTTTAGATGAGGTCTGAAAGACAGAAGGGAAACTTCTCAGTTACGTTCTGGAGGAAGAAGACTTTAACCTTAGACTGTCTACTATTGACCTCACCCCTTTCCTAAGAGGTCTGTAGGGGGCATGCATAAGCGCACCAATTCATGCCTACCGTCCCTGTCCTATTGTTTCTTTTATTTTTCTTATATGTACCCATTTAATGTATTCATAATTATGTATATATATTTATACCTATTATCTTGTAAGCGATAATCAAATAAATTCTAAAAAAATTCTAATCAACAGAAACCCTGATTTAACTCCACTGAATCTCTCTGCCATCCTGGATAATATTCAACACCTGACTCCCCACAGCTGATGCCTTCCAGATGTATAAGGCCTGGATGGCCCTCCACAGAGTTCCACATCAGGGGAGATGAACCCCTTAAAGAGCTGAAAATCCACCCTTTGGGGCTGGCATCAGGATATTTCCAAGTCAGTTCAAGTCAAGGTAACAGATGATCAGAGTTGGAAGGGACCTTGTAAGTCATCTAGTCCAACCCAAACGGGAGAACCTATACCATTTCTGACAGATGCCAATCCAGTCTCTTCTTGAAAGCTTCCAGGGATGAAGCTCCCTCGACTTCCGAAGGCAACTCCTGTTTCATGGGTTGATGGCTCTGACTGTCAGAAAATTCCTCCTTATTTCTAGGTTGAATCTCTCCTTGATCTGTTTCCAATCATTATTCCTTGTCTGGCCTTCAGGTGCCTTGGAAATTAGCTTGACCCTTTCCTCCTCTCTGTGGCAGCCCCTCAGATATTGGAAGACTGCTATCTTGTCTCCCCTGGTCCTTCTCTTCACTAGACTAGCCAGGCCCAGTTCCTGTAACCGTTCTTTATATGTTTTAGTCTCCAGTCCCCTAATCATCCTGGTTGCTCTTCTCTGTACTTTTTCTAGAGTCTCAGATGTTCTGAAGATCTACCACCAACCTACCTGAGGAAAGAGTCATTCTTTGCTCCCAGGTTGCAGAATCAAATCTCTTTCCCGCCAGTCTCTGGTTTCATGTCTCAAGGAAGAAATTAAAAGATCGATCCTGGGCAGTTTCAATCTTCAGGGTCTCATCAGCTCAGAGGACTTTGGAAAAGTTCCTGTGAATATGGCCATCAGCCAAATCAGCCTCGCCTCTTCCTTCTTTATGACCTCCCTGATTTGTCGCTTTGGCTATTGAAGTGTCGTCTCGTCATTCCTCTCTGGACCAATCCACACTGCTTAATCTACTTCTCCAAGATTTATTTTTTAATTATTTCCAAAAAAGAAAACCCAAAACATCTCCTGCAGATCAGCCAAACCTAAATGCTGCAATTCAAGCAGAGGAGACCACTTGGGAGATGGAACAATGAACATTTGGAGTTGCCCCTATCATAACCTTCTGTTCACACATCGGGCATCTCACTAGGTTCCTTCCCCATGAAGCTTAGAAACTTGAAGGTTTCCTTGAATTGAAACAAACTTGGAACACATTTAAAGAGAAGCACAACCCCAGAACTGGGTTCATTGGCTAGGAGTAATTAGCACGACTGAACTCTGAGCTTTAGAACTTTCAGTGCCATGGAAATTTCAATAATTTATTGGATCATAAAATATAATCTTGCTAGAAAGGCAGAACAAAGATTAGATTAGCACAATACAATCATACATGGGAATGGGAACACAGATTTTGTACGGAAAATTGTTCAGACCCTATGTCATCAGGCTTGAAATTTTGGGTCTTGTAAGCAATTGATAAATCAAATTAAAAAAAAGTAAATAAAAAAATTAAATTTAGGAACTTTTTTCACAGCTACTGATGGAGAAAAATCTTAAACGAAGGGGGGGAAATGCCATTGGGATTAGGAAATATGGGATCCTTCTGCAAATATTGAGTTGCAACACTCATACACAGATAGTTCTTGACACAGCCATTTTTAGCGACTGTTCAAAGTTACAGTGACGCTGAAAAAAGTCTCGCACTTACGACCATCGCCGCATCCCTGCGTTCATGTGCTGGCAATCCAGGCATTGGGCAACTGGCTCGCATTTATGATGATTGCAAAGAGCAGAGTCAATGGGAGAAGCTGGATTCACTTAACGACGGTAGCAAAGAAACACAAAAAAGTCATAAAATTGGGCGTGGCTCGCTTAATAGCCCTACTACTTAACAATGGAAGTTCAGTTCCTAATTGAGGTCGTAACTCGAGGACTCCCCATACTTTCGATGGGGTGGGAAGAACAATCAAAAGGAAAAAGAGCCGAACTCCAATTTCATAACCGGGCTCAATTTTCCACTTTTCTTAATTTAAAAAAGAGTTACGAGCTCCCCTTTTTAGTTTAACTTTGTTAGAATTCAGACAGCATCGTTTTCATTTGAATTTTATGACTTGGAATTCTCTCAGGATTTTTCAACTGATCGATTGGGAGGGTGTCATTTCAGGTACCTAAAGTTTATCCCTGGGACTTTGGAAGGCAGAATGATTATCTTACTACGGCCATTATTATTCATTGGGCCTGGACACTCCGTTAAAGACTCTGGAATTCACAGCCGTGGGAAAAAAAATGCCATCGTTTTATAGCAAGCCCACGGGAAATTTCCATCGGCGAGAAAGCAATATCGGGATTCGGCTCAAGCGTTCCTTCTCCGTCTGCTGCAGAAATCTGGCCGGAATGTCCAGGAATAAGTGTTTTTACACACTTCCTCTGGGAGTCACTATCGTGCCAAAAAACTGCAGCTTTTTGAAGATACATGAGTTTTATTAGCTGCACAGCTGGAACTTTGAGCCAAGAAAAAATTGCCTCTCTCTCTCTCTCTCTCTTTCTCTTTTTTTCCTCTCTCTTTCTCTCTCCCTTCCTCTCCCCTTCTCACATTCTCTCTCCCTCCCTCCCTCTCTCCTTTTCTTTCTCTCTCTCCCTCTCCCCACTCTCCCTTTCCCTCTCTCCCTCCTTCTCTCTCTTTTTCTTTCTCTTTTGAACAAGCCAAATCAAAGAAGGAGAACATTATCTTTTTTAAAGAATATATATTTTTATGAAAAAGTTTCTTTTATTAATGTAAGCTACAAATGGAAAGTGGGAAAGTGAGAAAGGAAAGGGGATGGGAGAGATAGAGGGAGGGAGGGAAAAAGAAATTATTAAAAAAAATAACTAAAAGCAGTGACTTCAGAATTTTTTCCATGCAGTAAGATACATAATAAAGATATAGTATCAACCTTTTAGTTATGCCAAAGAGTAACTACTAGCCATGTCTATAGCAATCACCCACTTAATTGTCAAAATCCAAAGTGAAGCATATTTTAAGGCATTCCTGAGAGCCAAATATAATTGGGATATTTCATAAGAATGGACAGTTAGCCTAGAATTTCTGCTAAAACGAACCTCTGAATTCTTTTACTATTAAATTCGGTCCATTATGAACTGTTTGGTTTGTAAGGCCAGGTTTTTTTTTCCAACCTTTCATATGTGCCAAACTCTGCCGATAGGAATTTGGGGGTTCAGCTCAAAACTACAATAGGGAATATTGGCGTGCAATATGAGGAATACAATTCGAGATGCCATTCTAATATTTTGAGCAATTAGGACTCTATTGTTCGACAGATGTTCCTTCTTTGAACGTGATTTCATTCCAGTCTGCTGAGTCTGACACTCATTTAAAAAGCAATGCTTCCTTCACTCACAGCCCTTCATTAGGCAGTCATTTTAATGAATCTCAACTGGCAAACCAGCAGGCAGAGAGGAGACAATAAACATTGCGGCCGCTCGCAGACATGAAATGAAAAAGCCACTGAAAATACAATATATTTTTCCAAGAAGTGTATTTTGATGCTCGCAGTGCAGTTTAGAGCTAAGGAAGATGTCAAAAGACATCACAATTAAACTATGTTTTTTGCAATAACTATGTTTCTTGCAATCAAACCATGTTTCTTGCAATCAAACCATGTTTCTTGCAATTGAACCATATTTCTTGCAATTAAACCATGTTTCTTGCAATTAAACTATGTTTCTTGCATGAACCAGTTTCTGCCTATTGGCTTTTGCAAACAATGGGTTTGTCCCTGGAGGAAAACCGTTTGAGGCTGGGAGTGTAATAGGTCCTAATGCCATTTTTTTTTCTCTCTGTCTCCCAAAACCTTTTCTCCCCCTAAGCCAAGAACGCTTCTAACATTCTGTAAAAAGCAACTTCCTTGAGATGCCAAATACATGATTCACTTCCGTTCTCTCTAGTCAAGCTAAATGCGTTTCTTTCGATTCTCTGGATGTAAGAAGGTACACGCAATTGAGACTGTGATGTATTTGTGTGTGTGTGTGTGTGTGTGTGTGTATGTGTTTAGAGAGAGAGAGATAAAGATAGAGATAAATAGAGAGAGAGAGAGAGAAAGATGGATATATAGATAAAGCAAAATTTGGGACCATCCTTTTAATTTTAAAGGCCTAGCAACCAGCAACAATTGAGCCTGGATTTTTATTTTTAGCTTCCTGCCAGTGAGAGAGATGTAGTTTACTAGGAGTGTGAGCCAAATACTTATTTTCTTCTGCTGGGCTGGTGCAAAAGCAAACGTGTAAAAATAAGGCAGCCAACACTGAAGAAGGTAAGACTGGAAATTTGCAAAGCCTGGGATGCCCCGATGATAAATTTAAAAGGTTCTCTCTGATGCGTTGAACGTCCGAGGTGAATTGAAAGGAAAGAGCAAAATTCTGGGGAGTCGGTTGACACAGACGCCTCTTTTATGGCAGCGAACAGAACAAAACCGGCTTTGGAGGAAGGGAGCGACGTGCCTCCAACGAAGCCTCCCTCGGCTTCAGCTGGAGCCTGGGGTGAAGAATGCGCCTTTTTATAAGAGCTGAGAGACTGTCCTTCCCCGCAGCACGACCAGCCCAAAGAGATGGGAGATGCCCAAATGCCAGGCAGCCCGAAGGGACAACCTCTTGCGGGGAGGAACCTTAACGTCAATGTACTTTGGGCCAGCTCCAATTTCTCTCTGTCTGTCTGTCTGTCTGTCTCTCTCTCTCTCTCTCTCTCTCTCTCTCTCTCCCTCTCTCTTTCTCTCTCTCTGTGTGTATCTCTCTTTCTTTGACTCTCTCTCTGTATCCTTTACTCTCTCTGTGTGTGTGTCTCTCTCTCATTCTCTCTCTCTGTCTCTTTCTCTGTCTCTGTCTCTCTCCCTCCTCTCTGTCTCTCTCTCTCTGTCTCTCTCTCTCTCTGTCTCTTTGCCTCTCTGTGTCACTCTGTGTCACTCTCTTTCTGTTTCTCTCTCTGTCTCTCTCTCTCTCTTTCTCTGTCTCTCTCCCTCCTCTCTCTCTCTTTCTGTCTCTTTATCTCTGACTCTGTCTCTCTCTCTGTGTGTGTATCTCTTTCTCTTTGACTCTCTCTGTCTTTCTCTGTCTCTCTTTTCTCCTTCACTCTCTCCCCCTCTCTCTCTCTGTCTCTCTCTCCTTCTCTCTCTTCTTCTCTCTGACTCTCTCTCTTTCTTTCTCTCTCTCTTCTCCTTCACTCTGTCTCTCTCCCTCTCCCCGCTTTCTCTGTTTCTCGCTCCTTCTCTCTGACTCTTTCTCTCTGTCTCTCTCTTCTCCCTCACTCTATCTCTTTCCCCCTCCTTCTCTCTCTCTGTCTCTCTCTCTCTGTCTCTCCCCCCAACCTACCTCGCAGGATCATTGTGATGAAAAAACCAGAAAGAGGGGAGAGGATTAGGTATATTTGCCACCTTGAGTTATTTAGAAAGGAATAAAAGTGGGGTTTTAAAAAAATCTATTAAATAAAAAATAAGTACAGATATCCTCAACTTTACTATTCATTTATGACTTCTCAATCATTCAGGTTGCAAAGGTATTTTTTGCAAGAGGCAACTAGACTTTTGGGGGGGTTTTTTGCTTTGAAAACATTTTGCTTCTCATCCAAGAAGCTTCTTCAATTCAGTTCAATTAGTGACCAAAGTTGCAACAGCACAGCAAAAAGTGACTTATGGATTGGTCCTCACACTTATGACCATTGCAACCTTCACATGACCAATTTTCAGGCACTTGGCAATTGACAGGCATTTAGGAAGGTTGCAACATACCAGGATCATGCAATCACCTGTTGGCAACTTATCCAGATCACCTTTGATAAGCAAAGTCAAGCCATTGTGACTTAGGGCTTAGCAAGCATCCATCTACTATGTTTTGTCTGCTTATTGTGTATTGTGTACTTACATAATATAAAACCACATTTAAAACATGTGTGTGTATGACATATATATATAATAAGGTATATAATAATATAATCACCTAATAACCTTTATTATCCTTAATAAAATATCCTTAAAGAAGACCAAGGATGGAGCATCCCACAAGGTTCATGGAGAAAACGGGAATCGAACCGGCGACCAAGAAAGCCCAACTTAAAGCGAGCCGCTACGCGCACGCGCGTCGCTGGCCTCGTTCCAATACTTGCCCTGAGGCGAGGGGCCCCGAGCCGCGGGGAGGACACGCATGCGCTCTCCTCATCCTCATCCTCCGCTCTCCCCCCACCCCGCCGGCGAAAGGGCTCCGGGGCGTGGCCTTGCGCCGCGCCTGCGCTGTCGCGCCCGCTGCCGTCCCCGCGTCCCTTCGGCAGTTCCGCGCCACCGGCCTGAGGCGGCGGCGGCGGCGCGGGAGGCGGAGGTGGCTGTGCCGGCGTGTGGGGCGAACGAGGCTCCGGTCCGCCTCTCGGGGGCGAAGATGGCGGAGGGGAGCGGCGGAGGGGCGCCTCCCGGGGTTCCCACGCCGCCTCCCTCGACCCTGAAGGGGCTGCGGGAGCAGATGGGTGAGACCCCCCGCCCTCACCCCCAACTTTACCCCCTAAAAGTCTCCCTTGCCTCTTTCCTAATGGGGAGGTGGTCCCCTCCCCCCTTCGGATCTCCTCAGCCCTCCCCCTAATTCCCCCTATGCATCTCTGTGGGTTCTTCTGCCCCGGCCTTGACTACAAGACCCATCATCCTAGGGGGTGAGGGGTGTAATTCAGCCTGGCTGGGGTGGGGGTGGAGGGTGGGCTGTGGGCAGATGCCTCCACAAGGCCTGGGGGAGGGGGCTCTATTTGGGACAGGATGGGGAATTATGGGTCTTTTGGGAGTCCCAAGTGTGTGGACTATAGGGCCCATCATCCTTGGGGGCGGGGGTTGTAATTGAACCTGGTTTGGGCGGGGGCTGGGGGCAGATGCCTCCACACGGTTGGGAGGGGGAGTCTATCTGGGCTAGGATGGGGAGGAGGGGGGTTATGGGTCTTTCTGGATGTGGATTACAGGACCCATCATCTTGTTAGCTGCCACCAGGAGGGCCGACGGGGTTGTAATTGAGCCCAGCTTTTGAGGGGTGTTAGTTTTTGGATAGTTGTGGGCAGATACCTTCACAAGGCCTGGGGTGGGGTCTCTGGGATAGGATGGGGGGGAATAATGAGTCTTTGGAGTGCCTGATGGGGCTTGTAGTAAGACACTTCTGGGAATCTGGCTTAGGAGGGGACTCATGGGAGAGGGAGTCCCCAAATACCTTAATTTGATACCTCCCTTTTCATCCCAATCATTTTCTCCCTTGAAATGCCCCCCATCCCTTATACTCATTAATCCTAATTTCTCCCCCCTCCCCCTTTTATCATCCCAGGCAACCTCGGGTCCCTTCCCCAAAATCAGGGCTCTTGCCCCCCCCCTTCATCCCTTCCAACCCCCCCATTAATCATTCATCCCCTCCCTCCTTCCTCTTTCCCAACCTCATTTCTCAGCTCTCTGTATCTTCCCCCCCCCAGTGCAAAATGCTGAAGGTTCCCTTTTTCTCCGCCTGAAGGGCCTCCTCTTCCGCCTGGCCTCCCTCCCTCTGTCCGTCCCTCCACTTTCCTTCTCTTTATTTTGCGGACAAAAGAAATCTTTGCGGTTTTTTTTAGGAGATTCAGAGGAGATCTGGAGGTCTTGCGGCTTAATCGTTCCCCCTCCCCCAAATATCCTTGGCTTTAAAAAAAAAAAGCATCTGGAAATCTTTTTGCATCCACTCTTTTTCCTCTGATGCAGTCAGAAAAACTGATAAATGAGAGAGCAGATAGATAGAGAGAGAGAGAGAGAGAGATGATAGATAGATAGACAGACAGACAGACAGATAGGAGATATATGAGAGAGGTGAGAGAGATGATAGACAGATAGATAGATGAGAGAGAGAGAGGAGATGAGAGACACAGATGATAGATAGATAGATAGATAGATAGATAGATAGATAGATAGATGAGAGATGATAGACAGTTAGATGAGAGAGATGAGAGATAGATATAGATATGGATGGGTAGATGAGAGATTAGATAGAGAAATAGATATGGATGGATGGATGGATGGATAGATAGATAATAGATAGATGATAGATAGATAGATAGATAGATAGATAGATAGATAGATAGATAGATAGATAGTAGATGAGAGAGAGATTATACATGATAAAGATGGAGAGAGAAATGGGAAATGATAGATAGATAGATAGATAGATAGATAGATAGATAGATAGATAGATAGATAGATAGATAGATGATAGATAGAAGATAGATAGATAGATAGATAGATAGATAGATAGATAGATAGATAGATGAGAGATGATAGACAGATGAGAGAGATGAGAGATAGATATGGATGGATAGATGAGAGATTAGATAGAGAAATAGATATGGATGGATGGATAGATAGATAGATAGATAGATAGATAGATAGATAGATAGATAGATAAGCTACGTGCACCATCTCCGCTCCCCCACCTTCTGGATTCCTGGTTTATTTCTGGTTTTCCAGGTTTGTTTAGAAATTGCAGCATTTGGGGTACAGTTTCATTCCTGCCAGATTAAAGCCGAATCCCCCTTTGCTTATCAATGAATGTGGGGGTGGGGAGAGTTGCTGAATAATTCCTTTTCTTGCCGCATCCCCGATTTCCTGGAACATCAGCCTGGATCTTAGTTTGCAAGGGTCTTTAACCCTGCGAGGCACCGTCTCACTTCAGCCGCTGGGCGTCACCGCCCGAGTGCCATATTTTGATCAGAAAATTTCTGGCCGTCTTGTGAAGCTTTGCTTTGTTTGGCCAGGATGTGCGAATGGCCCAATTTAGATGTCTCAAAAAGGGAACTACCGAAAGAATAAGTCTGTCTGTACTCTCTGATCGCCTGAGACTGTGATGCTTTGGGTTGTGCAATATTTGGCACCTAAGGAGGGGGAAAGGTGCTTCAGAGCACGTGGAGTTACAAACATCACACCTGGGTGTAGCTCTTTTTTTTTTTAATGGCTTCTAGCAGTGTGTGAGAGAGAGTTGAGCTTTTCCAGGAAAGGTGTGTCTTCAGGAGAGTGACAGGCAGGTATCCATGCCCTGAAGCATCGTTTCGCTTTCAAATCCAATGGTGCACGGCCCCTGTACCTTTCCACCTAAATACGGGTACTCCTCGACTTAACAACAGTGCATTTAGTGACCGGTCGCTGAAAAAAGGGACTTATGACCGGTTTACCCCACTTAAAACGTTCCCAGCCTCCCCACGATCATCTGATCAAAATTCTTGGCATCTGGTTCCTACTTACGACGGTCGTTGTATTCCCAACCTGATCCCCTTTTGCGACCTTCTGATGAGCAAAATCGATGGGGAAGCCATGTTTGCTTAACAATCGTGTTACTAACTTACAACGGTGGTGCTTCACTGAACAACCATGGCAAGAAAAGTCGTAAAATCGGGCAGAATTCTTAAACGTCTCACTTAGCAACCGAAATTTGCAGCTACAATTGTGGTTGTAAGCCGAGGACTACCTGTACAGGAGAGGGCCTCATCCTGTACCACCTAGTTGGTGTCTGGGATGCTAACCAGGGGGGTGGGGAGACTTTTTCCTTCTGATGAGCTTATTAATGTTGCTGTAATACTTGTTAATTGTGCGATGGAAAGGCCGCCGCCGCCGCTGCTTTGGATTTGCTCTTCTTACCCCTAATTGAATTAAGGTGTCAGGGTTTATTCCCATCTCCCAAACAGGGAAGCTCCGTCTAAGAGCAGATGGCTGTGCCTCCATTGTGGTTTTATTCCTGCCTTCAGATTTAAATCGAGTCCAGCCCTTCCTTTTCAAGTCTGGAACGACTTGGCAACGTACAAACAAATTGGAAAAAGGACTTCTTTTTTTCAATGTCTCCTGTGAGAAATGGAGGGGAATGATATTATTTCCATGAAGACTTTGGCGAAACTGCGTATGATGAAAAAGTTCAGGCTTGGTTAATCCTGGGCTCTTTTTTAATTTCATTAATAGCCTCAGAGTGAGTTCGTGAAATAATGTAGGGTAGAGCGTTTTGGGTTCTCATACCGGTTACTGCCTATTTTTGTGGGATGGAATTGAAGCAATGGCTGTGTTATTCCATTGCTCAAATTTCTTAACTTTGCAAGCAAACTGCAAAAGATGTCTAGACAATGGCTTGCAAAGCATAAGAGGAGGAAATTGCATGTTGCGTACTGCAGCTAACCAAGAACAATGATTTTTATCTTTCTGGAATAAATAGCCCCTGCTAAATTGTGAATAAGCTTCCAGCTGCTTAAACAGAAGATTCACCCATGTCTCGTGGGCCTATAAGTATGTCTCACTATAGATATTCCTACCTCATTCCTATTTCTTTATAATACCTTGGTAAGGCCACACTTAGAATCCTGCATCCAGTTTTGGTCACCACGATATAAAAAAGATATTGAGACTCTAGAAAGAGCACAGAGAAGAGCAACCAAGAGGATTAGGGGACTGGAAGCTAAGACATATAAAGAACGATTGCTGGAACTGGGTGTGTCTAGTTTGATGAAAAGAAGGGCCAGGGGAGACATGATAGCAGTGGTCAAAGTTGTCAATGCTCCAACACTGGAAGTTTTTAAGAAGAGACTGGACAACCATTTGTCCAAAGTGGTGTAGGGTTTCCTAAGCAGGGGGTTGGACTAGAAGACCTCCAAGGTCCCTTCCAACTCTGCTATTCTGTTCTATTCAGCGTCATTCTTGAAGAAACAGCATAAAAAAATTAAACCGCAATGACAGTTTGATCTGTAACGTTATATTGCCCGACCAGAGACATAAGGAGGAACTGGCTTATCAAGAAACAAGAGGATCAGGGGTTAAAATTAATCCCACATAATAGAAGCATTATTGAGTGCCCCTCGGGAGCGATGGAGTTGCGGCCGCGGAGTGGGCTGGTGTCGGTTGTGATATGCAGTGCTGGGCTCTATTGTCACAAGGTTTTGGGGTTGGGGCAGTGGAGCCAGGCACATTCAGCAGCGGTGTGAAACAAGCACTTAAGGAAAAAGGTTTCAGTGGGTTTTCCTATAAGTGGGAGGAGAGGAAGAGAACCCACTTCCATATCCTCATTCCCCCTGGGAAGTCAAACGAAGTGAGAGAACGATGAAAGGGAAGGCAGGAAAATGAAAACAGGAAGCAAAATATTGCGTCTCAGGAACACAGTGCAAGAAATAAAAAAACAAATCCTTGTTTTCACAAAACATCCTTGTTGCTTTGTCCTCGATGTAACTTGAACATCTGGGCAAATTTAGCAGGGAGATATTTATTTATTAGATTTATATACTGCCTTTTTCATTCAGGAGCTGCAAGCAATATCTATAATACTCTCTTCCTTTATTAATAATATTTTGACTCTAGGTTGGCCTGAGAATGGCCAGCCCCAAATCACCCAGTGAGGTTAAAAATGAGCTTCCAACAAATCTTTGCAGTTCATGTTATGAATTAAAACTGAAGTCATGCTGCGTGGGATCTCTCTAAGTTCAGATAGTTGGGACTTGGCATTTTAATACTGGTGCGTTGTAAGATTTTTGTATCAAATACATGAAAGCTGAACGACCACAAAATGAGAAATGAGATTTATTTTGGTTGGGCTTATTTTGGTCGCTTCAAAGAAGCGGTATTGTCTTAGCAGGTCTCCGGAGTTACCTTTGAATATTTTTCGCTCTCGTGCCTCCACAAAGGAACTTGGTATGAAAATACAAGCTGTTCTACTTCCCCTCTCTTTGTTTTCACAGAAGTTGAATGAATTTCCTCCTCTGGACAAAGGCAGATCTGGAAAGGGAATTCAGTTAGAACAGTGCTGTCCAGCCTTGGGAACTTTTAAGACCCATGGATTTCAACTCCCAGAATTCCCCAGCCAGCTGGCTGGGGAATTCTGGGAGTTGAAGTCCACAAGTCTTGAAGTTGCCACAGTTGAACACCCCTGATTTAAAGTGCTCAAATTACTTGACAAATGTGAAAATCCAACAAAAACATGATTTGTTTTTCAGATGATTATCTGCTGTGTGTTGCATCCTGGATTCTCAAAATCTCAAACAGGGTTTTTCCACTCTGCTTGCATATCTCCCTTGTCAGTTAGTACCACCTCTTTTAATGGATTGAAACTTGTCGTTTCACCTTCCAGTGTCGTGCAGCTGTTTTATGTTTGGGCTGCATGCTGGGAGTGAAGTTGGAACGCTCGATTTG
The DNA here is from genome assembly GCA_023653725.1 of Bungarus multicinctus. NCBI lineage: Eukaryota > Metazoa > Chordata > Lepidosauria > Squamata > Elapidae > Bungarus > Bungarus multicinctus. Next base: position 22,963,711 of record CM042841.1, read on the forward strand.
AAATGGGAACCTTCAAAACAGATGGAGAGTGAACGCAGTTCATTGCTCCTCATAATTTCCTACAGGGGTTGTTGTTTCTGAGTGTGGTCCACTACACAAGGTTTTTAGTCCTGAATGCTTGGGTATATAATATAACTCAAATGTGGAATTTGTGGCAGATTCCCTAAAGAGAACCTTTCTTCCTAGTGACCCAGGAATGAAAAAAAAAAGAATAGGTGGGTGTATATATGTAGTGAATAGATATTGTGGTCTATTTGGTGTTTCCAGAACTGCTGTTTAAAAAAAGCCACAGTGCTATGTGATTGTCTTAAAACTTTTGGTCAAGATTGATTTCAAAAGAATAGCCACAGTTCAGAGATGGTGGAAGTAGTGGCCATAAATTCTGGATTGTTGTGGTTCGCCGGCAGCCGGTGCAGACGGCAAAGGTATCAGACAGTGAGGATGAAAAGCCTGGCGAGGACTTGGACGAGGGTCCTGCATCTGATGCAGGGATGGGGCCAGGACCATCTGGGAGTGGGGTGCTGCCTTCAGAGTCTGACAGCAGTAAAGCATAGGATCTAGGGGAGCCTGTTCCCAGTACGCGTGTGTGCAGAGCTGCCAGAAGGAAAGAGCAGCTGAAGCAGAGGGGGCGACTTGGGAGTAACACTGGAAGGTGCTTGCCACTCCCATAAAGGATAAAAGTCAGCTCTTGGTGACGTGCACTTTGCAGGAAGCAAAGAAGTTCATTAGATTCTGATTCCTCATTGAAGCGCTGTGACCTCTGGTTTGTCTTTGCTGGAACTTCTGTCGGTTTATTTTCTAGTAATTGGACTTCTGTTTCTTGGCAGCCTTCTACAACCCTGAAAGGCATGAACTTATCTCAGAGAATTGTGTCTAATGAGTTTTGGTTGGGAATGCAAGAAATTCCCAGCCTTGCATTAAAATAGATTTGATTTTACACTCAGTTTGTGTTGCCTGGGTCAGAACATGGATTTGGGGAGAGTTTCCTGTGCAAAAATCAAAATTTGAGCAGTGTAATCCAAACAACAACGGTTGTGTGAATTACAGATTTGTTTTCAACCAGACCTATTTTTCTTAACAGTTGCTGCGGCCCAAGCATTAGCCGAAGAAAGAAGAAACCAAGGTGGGGTTAGCACTGTTTCACTCCAGGCCCCAATAAGCACAAAAGCAAAACCAGGTAAAAAAAATGTGTTTTTCATACGACTATTCTCTGTATTTTGATCTTGGGGGGGGGTGGGGGGGATTCTTTGCAGGCAGCTCATATTAGCTCAAAATGTGCTGTTCTTATCTTCCCCCCAAAAATAAGAAATTAGATGAATGAAAGGCTGCAAGGCCAGGAAAAGCATCCTTTGGTAACCTGGGAAACAGCGATGCTGATGTGTGCCCTTTTAATAGCGAGGTGCAATCCATGATAAATAAGCGAATTAAGATTTCCTGCCGTGAGTTGGGAAGTACGTTGGTCCATGGCCATTCATACTGAGCACCAGCGTGTATCTTGAGCACGAATCTGCTGCCCTTGTGGGCACGGAGGTGGAAGTGTCTCTTCTGTAGGAAGCGATGCCTTGTTCTTGCAAATCCATCCAATGTGCTAAACCAAGGCTCTTCCAACTTGGAAGTTTAAGACTTGTGGACTTCAACTCCCAGAATTCCTGAGCCCATATGACTAGAGGAGGAATTCTGGGAGTTGAAATCCACAAGTCTTAAAGCTGTCAAGTTTGAAGACCCCTGGAATAGATAGAGGGGGGAGGGTAGAATAGATAGAGAGAAAAAGAGACAGATAGAATATAGATAGAGGGAGAGAGAAAGATAGATAGAGAGATAGATACAATAGATAAAGAAAGGTAGAATCGATAGAAAGAAAGAGATAGAATAGATTAGGTAGATTATCGGATGGATGGATGGATGGATGGATGGATGGATGGATGGATGGATGGATGGATGGATAGATAGATAGATAGATAGATAGATAAGAGATATAATAGATGATAGATAGATAGATAGATAGATAGATAGATAGATAGATAGATAGATAGATAGATAGATCAAGGGTCTTTAAACTTGACAGCTTTAAGACTTGTGACTTCAACTCCCAGAATTCCTGAGCTAACATGACTGGAGGAGGAATTCTGGGAGTTGAAATCCACGTCTTAAAGCTGTCGAGTTTGAAGACCCCCCCTCCTCGCCTTAAACACAGAGATGGGGAGCAATGACCCCTTTATGACTTGTGAACTTCAACTCCCAGAATTCCTGAACCAAAATGGCTGGCTCAGGAATTCTGGGAGTCGAAGTCCACAAGCCTTAAAGCTGTCAAGTTTGAAGGCGCCTGTGCTAAGCATTCGAATCCCCCCCCCCTTTTGCAGTGCTGGATGGTTCGCTCCTGAAATCAGAAGAACGGCAAAGACTCGCCCGGGAACGTCGCGAAGAGCGGGAGAAACAGCATGGTACGGTCCAAGGAATTGAGCCGCTTGGCCATTGGCTCACCTCGATCCCCCCCCCTTTTGCGATCTTCTGACAAAGTCAGCAACAACTGCAGTGATTCGCTTAACAAATATGGCAAGAAAGATTGCAAAAATCGGGCGGAAATCGCTGTCTCGCTTAGCAACGGAGGTTTTGGGCTGGACTGTAAATATCTGGCACCTGCCTTTTGGGGCAGCTGATGGACCCTGAACTGAAAAGCTGCCTTGAGAATCCCCACCGTGGGTGGGAATGGGTTTCTTTCTTTCTTTTGTTATTTAATCAATTTTATATACCGCTCCCCTCTCCCAACGGGACCCGGGGCGGTTTACAGCCAAATAAGAATGCAATCAAATACAAAATTTAAAATGAAGTTAAAAAGATTAAATAGGTGGCTGGAGAATAAAAACAATCAGAGGAGTTAAAAAGCTAAAACCATTTAAGATAAATTAAAAACGCTACCAGTAACTCTAGGTCTATCTCCCTTAACAGATGTCTCACTTAGCAACAGAAATTGGGGGCTTGATTATGGTCGTAGGTGGAGGGTTACCTGTGTTCAGTGGCGCAAAATGTGTGGTTGCAGCAGCTGGAGCAGAGATGGTCTTTCTGTGACGTATTTCGATTGGCAGGCATTTTGTCTTCCTGTCTCCAGCTTCCTAGGATGGTTTGTTAAAAATCTGGCACACACACGTGTGCGGATGTGCAAACACCGTTTTAAATGACACCGTTTATTTGGCAAAAAGCGCCTTTAATCCAAGCTCTGCATTGCTCGGTGCATTCCACCTTTCGCATTTCCAAACATTTTTTAACGCCTTGTGAAGCTAAGAACCAGCAGGGCGTGAAATAGCGAACCGGAAGAATAGTTTTATTCTGACATCGATATTGGAGAAGTTGCAAATTAAGGGATCTTGGGCTGGGAATGCCCCTTTCATTCCTCATTGGAAGATCGGGAAGACCCAGCTAGACAGCATCATCAGCGCTTAGAATAGGGTGGGAGGAAGAGGAGGAGGAAGACTATGGCCTCCTTGGTGTTCTCTGAATTTTCTTGCAGGCATTTCATGACCCAACTAGGTAACATCATCAATGCTAGAAGGGGGTGGGTGGGAGGAAGAGGAGGAGGACTGTGGGCTCCTTGGTGAATTTTCTTGCAGACATTTCATGACCCAACTAGGTAACATCATCAGAGCTACAAGGGGGCAGGACTCGATACAAAGAATTGAGGCTTTGATTTTCAACAGCGGGTTGGTGATTGTTCCCCTCGCAAAGAGGAGCTTTCAAAGCACCCTTCGTCTCCTTAAAGGCTGACACTCCGGACCCGGGGCTAAGTGGAGCTTTGCCTGATCACGTGGTTCCTATCATGTGCAGAGTGCTCTTCCCAGGTTGCCATGTTCCAGAGGCCAGCAACAAGAGGGAGATTTAGGACTAAACTCGTGCGCTTATTAAGCCATTCGGTTGTTGATTTTCAAACTTCTTAAAAAGAAACCTGTTGAAATATATATTTTCTCCCCTCCCCTCCTGGATCCTAGCTGGAGGGCAAGCAGGAGGGGTGGGGCAATGCAAACGGTCCCAGGGGGCTCTTTGTGAGCTAGTCTTCCCCATTCCTTTAGTCCTTAGGACCCGCAACTCTTTAGAATTGCCTTCGGCCACGTTAGCAGATAATTTAGTGGAAAAAAAAATTCCACCCCTTTCTGTAAAATCCCAGGTTGAGCTGAGCTGAGATGGAAATAAACACCCATGTCTGGAGTCTTCTCTGCTGTTGTGTCAGATGAATCAGAATAGAGCTGGAAGGGAGCTTGGAGGTCACCTAGTCCAACCCCGTGCACAAGCAGGAGACCTTTTACACCATTCCTTGACAGATGGTTATCCAGTTTCTTCTTAAAAAAAAACAAAACCCTGTGATGAAACACCCACAACCTCCGATTCCCTAACCTGCAGCAACTAATATCACAGGCCATGGTAGCTAATTTCTTTGCCAAGCAGACAAGCAGCCCTCGGGGATACTTAAGAGGGGTTCCTGGAAGGTTAACCAAAGGCTGGGGCTGCCACAGGCCCAAATATTCCATTCAAGGGTTTAATCCCCCGCCCCTGAAGGAGGATCGGTTTGTTGAGACCAGATCCAGAGGGCTTGGGTTCCTGCTTCCTCAGTTCTGCCCCTCTCCATTCCACGCAGAAAAGCTTCTTTCCTTCCTATCGCTCTGCAAAGAGAGGCACTTATCAGGACTTGAGGTTTTGGCTTGTAGTAAAAATGCATCATTGGCGTAAAATGAGCCGCTGGATGCTTCCTCTTTACTCTGTTTTTCCTTGACCTCAAGCAGATAAGGTGGATTCTGGCAAGGCTTGGCTCCAGATGGAGGTGGTTCAACATAACAAAATCTGATACAGTGTGATATTCTCTCTCTCTCCCTCTCTCTGTCTGTCTGTCTTTCTGTCTCCCCCTATCTCTCTCTCTCTCTCTTTCTTTCTCTGTGTGTGTCTTTTTCTCTTTCTCTCTGTCTGTCTCTCCCTCTGTCTCTTTCTCTCCCTATCTTTCTCTGTCTCTGTGTGTCTTTTTCTCTTTCTCTCTCCCCCCTCTCCATGTCTCTCTCTCTCTCCCTGTCTCTTTCTGTCTCTCTCTCTCTCTGTGTGTCTTTGTCTCTCTCTGTCTCTGTCTCTTTCTCTCTCTCTGTCTCTATCTTTCTGTCTCTCTCTCTCTCTGTCTCTATCTTTCTGTCTCTCTCTCTGTCTCTATCTTTCTGTCTCTCTCTCTCTCTCTGTCTCTATCTTTCTGTCTCTCTCTCTCTCTCTGTCTCTATCTTTCTGTCTCTCTCTCTGTCTCTATCTTTCTGTCTCTTTCTCTTTCTCTCTCTCTGTGTCTTTGTCTCTCTGTCTCTCTCTCTGTCTCTTTCTGTCTCTGACTCTATCTCTTTCTCTCAGGGTCTATAAAGCTCAGATTTTGCCATTGCCAGCATAACACACACACACACACACCCATCCTTTCCACCCTCCTCTCCTGGTTTCCCTTGTGTTTCACTTTTCTGTACTCTGGTGCATTTTACAGCTGCCAAGGAAACGCAGATCCTGGAGAAGGAGAAGAAAGCGAAGCTGCAGTACGAAAAGCAAATCGAAGAGAAGCAGAAGCGGCTGAAGGAGCAGAAGCTGAAAGAGCAGCAGAGAAGAGCGGCGGTGGAGCAGAAGAGGAGACAGAAGATCGAAGAGGAAAAAGTAGCGTACAACTTAATCTTGGTGGCTCTGTGTGTGTGTGTGTGTCAGCTTGTAGCTGGGACAAGGAATAAGTCCGTGATCTTATTGTCGTTCTTTCCAGCATTCTGCATTTGTATTGTTTCCCTGACGGGTAGTCCTCGACTTACAAGAGTTCGTTCAGTGACTGTTTGAAGTTAACAACGGCCCCCCCAAAAAAGCGACTTAACAACCATTTTTTTTCACCCTTACAACCGTTGTAGGCATCGCCAGGGTCACATGATTGCTTTGACTCCCATTTATGACGTTTCCAGAGTCCCCAGAGTCACGTGATCCTCTTTTGCGACCAGCAAATGGGGAAGCCGGTTTCACTTAACAACCGTGCTGCTATTCATTTAACAACTGCAGTCTTTCCCTTGACAAATACGGCAAGGAATGTTGTAAAAACTGACTTAGCCAATTTCTCGCTTAACAATGTAAAATTTGGGATCAGATACAAAAGAGGGAGCCCTGTGCCGGCCGTTGAGAAATTTCCCGCGTGTCTGACTTGCATCAAGGGTTACAAACCGTATTTTCTTTCCTCTGCCCATCAGTGGAATTTCCTAAAAAAAAAAATTGGTGGTTGAAAAATTCTCTGTGAATTGTTTTCACTCACAGAAGGGAGCCCTGTAAAGTGGGAATCCATCTGATTTGTGATTGAATTAGCCAAATGCTTTTTCCCACTCAAGATTTGTATATGAGACTCTTTGCGCTTTAGCGTTCCTTTAAAATAGAATCCGTTTTGAACCATTTTAAGAATTCTGGACAAGTCTGCTTTTGGAAATGGAATTCGCCCCCCAAATGCACCTGCCAGTAAATAATCTTGCAGGCTGAGTGGAATAAATATATATACATATATACATATATACATACATACACACACGTATATAGGACCATTGTATGGTACTAATGTGAGATACCAGCTTTTCTCAAGCTTGGCCATGTTAAGATGTTTGGGCTTCAACTCCCACCATGCCTGGCTGGGGAATTCTGGGAATTGAAGTCCAAACATCTTTAAATGGCCACCCTTGAGAAACACTGCATTACAGAAAGCACAGAAGTGAGTTTGCTTATCTGCCGAGCCCTCCTCCCACATAACAGCTGAACATGTGCATCTTAGCGCAGATCCTGTTTATCACCAAGATTACGGCTAATCAGGGTCTCTGGTCTTCAGCTTGTCTTGCATTCTAATTAGTGACATAAAGTAAAAGCTGGTTAGCTCAGCTCCTGGAGGGAACGGCTGTCGGCTTTCCCGCAGCCAGCAATAAGTCCTTGCAAACTAATCCCCCCAGGCGGTTTGATCCGTAGGTGCATTACGAAGCGGTGGTCCATCGAACGTTGGAACGCAGCCAGCGGTTGGATACGCGGCAGAAACGGTGGTCATGGAGCGGCTCGGTGACAGACACCAGCGGGAAGGCAGGTGGGTCCCTAGAGCATCCCCAGTATGGGATGCTCTAGGATTGTGATATTAACCCATTTTGAGCATGGGAGGTTGGGGAATTGTGGGGTCCTTGGTGCTCTCTGAGCTTGGTTATTTTTTTTACGGACATTTCATGACCCAACTAGGTAACAACATCAATGCTAGAAGTAAGTGGGGTTTGTAAGGAATAGGACTGTGGGGTCCTTGGTACTCTCTGAGGTTGATTATTTTCTTATGGACATTTCACGACCCAGCTAGGTAACGTCAGTGCTAGAAGAAATTTGTAGGAAGGAGGAAGAAGATTGCGGGGTCGTTAGTGCTCTCTGAGGTTGGTTATTTTCTTGCAGATGTTTCATGATCCAACGAGGTAACGTCATCAATGCTAGAAAGGGATGGTACTTGCAAACTACCGTAGCATTAGTAATGTTACCTCGTTGGATCATGAAACATCTACAAGCTCGGAGAATACCAAGGATCTTTAACCTTGAGCTCCAAATATTTTCTTCTCTCAGGTTGGGGACTGATGAGACAGAGGGTTTAGTCTTGGCACACTGAAAGGAATTGAATTCAATATTACACAGTCAAACATTCTAGAATAACAGGTGCCTTTTAAAAGCCAGGAGAATGAACTTTCCTGCGGTTGCTAACCATTCAAGACAACCGAATGCCCCATCTCTTTTATCTCTTTCTCTGAAGAGAGCTGTGATAAATTTGTGACATGAGCCTATCCATTTTTCTTCCACAGAAGCCCCAGCTGTAGCTGAAGGTGGGTTCCCTTGGAATGATTTGCCTGCTTGCCTGCTTTTATTTTAATTAACTTACACACACATACACATCCCGAGCATCCTTTGATTTGAGAATTTTGAAATAAGCAATTTTAGAAGAAGCTTGCTGCTATTACTCTCAAAACATCTGCAGTGCTCAGGTGTTCACTTTGCCCCAGAGACATTCTGGGGATCTGACCTCTTGACCTTCCTCTATCGATGGCTGGCTTAATCCACGGGTGTATTTGTCTTTAAAATTTTCACACGGTGTTGTGTTTAGAATTCCTGCTCTCTTTGTGCTGTGACGCTTCTTACTCGTTTACCTGTCCTAAAAAAAGATAACTCTACACAATTTTAAAGGATAACTTTATACAAACAGCTCTTCAGTTCTTTTGATGATCAGGCAATCTAGTCTTCCCCCCCCAAAAAAAAATCCTTTTTTATCCTTTCTCTATAAACTCCAGTCCAGGACTGGGAAACCCTAATGCTTCTCTCATAGATCCTAGTTAACACAGCTACAGGTAGTCCTTGACTTGAGACTGGAATTTCTGTCATAAGTTAGTATGGTCGTAAGTCGAGTCACCGCATAGCCAGACCTGACTTTGTCACCCTTTTTAACCACGGTCAGAAGCAAGTTAAGTACAACCATTACACAGATGCGCTGTTTGAGCAAATCCAACTTTTCCAATGGATATATTTTTGCCAGAGATTTTTTTTGGGGGGGGATTGGCAAAACACAAATGATGGCAGAATGTTGCAGCCAGTTGCAAATATAAACATCCAAATTGCGATCGCAGCACAACGGTCATAAGCATGAGACCATAAAGCACTTTTCCGGAGGCTGCCGTAACTTTAAACCAACGTTAAGCAAACAATCCTAAGTCAAGGACTACCTGTAATGCTTGTGGGCAAGTGATTGTCTAAGACCAAGTTACTTGTCTCTGATTTAGTCCATGGTTCCTGCTAACAAAATGTTGTAAAGTAGGAGAGACTTCTGTGTGTTGAAGTCACCTGGACATTCATCACAACTTAGACATTCAGAAGTATTACTATATCTGCTGGTCTCCCTGTCTGTCTATCATCTACCCTATTTCCCCCAAAAATATGATCTACCCTTAAAAGTAAGTCCTTGATTTTTTACACGTGCACCCAATATAAGCCCTACCCCCAAAACTCCCTAATTAAGATCCCTCCCACTCCAGAGTGATCGGGTTAAAAATTAAGCTATGGTGAGGATGTGGGGGGTGGAGCTGCCCTACTACTAGCCTTTGGACAGTTGTAGCCAGGCCTCGCACACCCCGACGCCTGGCCAGCCCATATCTAGCTGAGAACAAAGCTCTGGATCGATCCAGAGCTCTGTTATCCTCTGCAAAGGCCTCCAGGATAGCTGTGTAAAGGAGGCCGGGGGTAGTGCGCACAAGTGAGGTTAGTCAGTGGGTGAAAATAAGACCTGGTGCCTTTTTTGATGGCAAAAAAGTATATAAGACAGGGTCTTATTTTTGGGGAAACACAGTATCCATGCATCCGTCTATCATCTATCTACTAGTCTCCTGGCCAAGAAGGCTTTGTCAGAACACTAAAATAACCATTTTGTTCCTTCAGCCAGCAAGCGCTCTGCGTCGGCACTGAACCTCAAACAGCCCGAAACGGCCCTCCACAAACGCCTCTCGTCCTCCGCGGCGCTTCTCAATGCTCCCACCGTAGGTAAGGAGTGGACTCCAAGACCCACCGCCTTTCCTTCCGCGCCGCGGGACCTCCTAAAAGTTGCCCTTAAATCCCTCTGCCTCTTTCGTTAATCCAGTGAGCCCGGCGCACCTCCAAACCCAAGAGATTTTTATGAACCCCGTGACCCCATGTATCAAATCTTCAAGCGAGCACACTTTTTACGCGCTGAACTCAATGGGTTTGTCTAATCTAAACCTAGGAATTAACTGTGTTCAGGATTAATTAAAGGGAATTCAGTTTCTGCATCTTAGTTGTGCCCAGCCTGGCTTAAAAATTATTCCGTAAAATTGTTCAATTTTTCTGTAGGTCTCAATTTGGTTTCCTCTAATTTTTTTTTAATTAAGCTCCTTTACAAATGGTCAAGAAGAAAATAGGCCTGGTTGTAATACAGCAGCATGCTTTTGGGCTTGGTGGTCTCATCACTGCACGTATGGAGTCACCAGGACTCTTAATTCCTATTGAGCAGAGGGATTAGCCTCTGTCCTCCTCAAAAGAATCTCCTTCATTGATACCACCTGATCGATGTTTGTCAAGCTAACGATTCCATATATTTTTTTTTCCTTGCAGGCACAGCTAAAAGAAGCTCTTCACTAAACAGGCTGAATAACAAAAGTTCTCTGAGTTCGGAGCCAGGAGTACCCAACGTTTTACAAGCAGAGCAAAAAGGTATAGCAAATGAGAATTTTGAGAGATTGGCTAACGAGAATTATTTCATCTAGCTGTCTGTCTGTCTGTCTATCTATACACACACACATACACCCTGTTTCCCTGAAAATTTGACCTACCCTGAAAGTAAGTCCTAGCTTGATTTTTACACCTGCGCCCAATATAAGCCCTAACCCCAAAGTAAGCCCTAATTAAGATCCCACCCATTCCAGAGTGGACAGGTAAAAATTAAGCTACGGTGAGGATGGGGGTTGTGGAGCTGCCCTACTATTAACCGTTGGATAATTGTAGCCAGGCCTCGCACACCCCGACTCCTGCCTTTCTGGCCCATTTCTTCTGCAGCCAGCAAGGCTGGCAAGACTTTCCTGAAGGCTTCTATAGCTGAGAACAAAGCTCTGGATCGATCCAGAGCTCTGTTATTGGCTGCAGAGGCCTTCAGGAAAGCCTTGCCGGCCGCAGAAGAAGTTTCTGAAGGCCTCTGACCGTGAAAAGGAGGCTGGGGGGACGCGGCCAAGTGAGGTTAAGTCAGTGAATTACGTCCCTCGAAAATAAGATCTGGTGCCTTTTTGGTGGCAAAAAAGAATATAAGACAGGGTCTTATTTTCGGGGAAATACGGTATGTATGGCAACTTTTAGACGCGTTGTTTTCAAATCCCAGAATTCGCATGATCAAAATTCAGATGTTTTAGCATGTTGCATCGTCACAAGTTCGTGGGATTGCCCTTGGTGGCTTTCCCAGCCAGCTTCGGATAATCATGGTCCATGCGGGAAGCCAGATTTGCTTAATGACCACATGATTCACTTAACAACCGCACTGAATCGCTAAACATCTGGGCAGATAAAAGTCATAAAACGGAACAAAACTCACTCGACAGCTGCCCTACTTGGCAACACAGATTTTGGGCTAACCCTTTGGTCATAAGTCAAGGATTTCCTATACTGTTAAGACCGTTGATTTAAATTAGCCCTTATTCCCTTCCTTGATCCTTGAGGGTAACTGATCCAAGAAGTAAATAACTCTGGGCATTTCTTTCAAATGTGTACTTGGCAAGGGGAACAGGGACGTTGTAAGCCAGGATGGATGCTGTCATTCGGTCTAACAAAAGATGCTTTTGACGGACCTCCTGAACTTGTGTAGATCAAAGGCAGCCTGAGCGCAAGTTTGAAAGTAATTTCTGTTGTTTTGGGCTCTAGGAGAACCAGAGAAGAAGCGGAGTTCATCGCTGAGCAGAGTAAGCAATAAACCTCCCGAAACAGAAAACGCGCAGAAAGAAGACAAAGCAGGTAGCTAAGAATTGACTCGGTTAGTGATTCTGTGTGTGAGTGAGTGAGAGAGTGGTTTTATACAAACCCACACACCTCAAATTGCACAGCTAGCCCAGATTAAGCACATAGGTTGCCGCTGTCTGCCTGCATTGCTTCCTTCTCAGGTGTTGTGGGCAGCCATGTTTCCCTCCACCCCTTGAGCCCTCCTGCCTATTGGACAATACCTGGCATTGCCTTTGGTTCCTTTTTAATAAAACCAACAGACTGGTATTAGCTATTCTTACTTATTTATTAAACTTACATACCCTCAAGTGCCTGGTGATGAGACAGGCCCTAAGCCTTCTCCCTGACAGCCTCCCATCCGCATTTGAGAATGGAATAACAAGTTGAAAGGGACCTTGGAGGTCTTCTAGTCCAACCCCTCCTGCTTAGGCAGGAAACCTTACACCATTCCAGACAAATGGTTATCCAACATTTTTTAAAAAACTTCCAGCGTTGGAGAATTTACAACTTCTGGAGGCAAGTCGTTCCACTAATTAATTCTCACTGTCAGGAAATTTCTCCTTACTTCTAGGTTGTTTCTCTCCTTGATTATTTTCCACTCATTGCTTCTTGTCCTGCCTTCTGGTGCTTTGGAGAATAGCTTGACTGCCTCTTCTTTGGGGCAGCCCTTGAAATACTGGAAGACTGCTATCCTGTCTCCCCTGGTCCTTCTTTTCATCAAACTAGACCTACCCAATTCCAGCAACTGTTCTTCGTATGTTTTAGCCTCCAGTCCCCTAATCAGGTTTGTTGCAAAAGTGTCCTCCATCTTGCTCCCCTCCTTGTTGACTCCTCCTCCGTTGCTTCCCATCCCGCAGCTCGCCGTTTGGTCGTCCCCTTGGAGAACGCCTCCGTCAGTCGCCTGCTCGCCCCCACCCAGGCCTCTCTAGCCAGGAGTAAGAGCGCAGCCACCTTGTCTGCTGAGGGCAAGGATGCCACAGGTAACGTCCCGGAGTCTTCCCCCATGGCGGTGCTGCTGAGGTGGGTTTAGGAGCGTAACCAGATACTATCTCCTGGTCTACCTTGCCTTGTTGGGTGCTTTGCAACCAGTAGGAATGGGCATGGAATCAAGTCTGCCAATCTCTCTCTCTCTCTCTTTCTCTTTCTCTGTGTGTGTCTTTTTCTCTTTCTGTCTCTCTCTCTCTCCCTCTGTCTGTCTTTCTCTCTCTCTCTCTCTCTCTCTCTGTCTCTCCCTCCCTATCTCTTTCTCTGTCTCTGTGTGTGTCTTTTTCTCTTTCTGTCTGTCTCTGTCTCTCTCTCTCTCTCTCTCTCTCACACACACACACACAGAGATATCAAACCTCCAGAATTGCCCCATCTGGAGTGTTGAAGATTGCAGGCAGATGGGGGGAGAGTGGATCTGTTTTCTACCTGGAGTTTTGGGTCCTCGGAGATGCCTTCAAGAGCAGCCAACCTGAAAGACTTCTTTGCCCGTAAAGACTTTAAACCAGGCCTGGCAACTTATAAGTGACTTTTCGGCCTATCAGCGTCTTGACTTGATGGATTCTGCTCTCTGAGCTTGGCAGTTTCCTTGCAGGCATTTCATGACCCAACTGGGTAACGTCATCGGTGCAAGAAGGGAGTGGGGTTTGTGGAGTGGAGAAGGAGAAGAGAAAGAGGAGGAGGACTGTGGGGTCCTTGGTGCTCTCTTGAGTTTGGTGGTTTTCTTGCAGACGTCTCATGACCTAACTAGGTAACATTATCAGTGCTCAGAAGGGACTGGGGTTCTAGCACTGAGGACGTTACCTAGTTGGGTCACGAAACGTCTGCAAGAAAACCACCCAGCTCAAAGGTAGCACCAAGAACCCCGCAGCTCGATCCTGTGCTTCAACTACTCTCGGCTGTTGATGGATCCTTCCCCCTCTGTCCTTGCTCAGCTTCCACCGGCTCCCCAGCCCACCTTCCCAAAGTGCCATTACGCAGTCGCAGCACAGACCGATTGAAGGGAGCTGCTTCCTCCGCCACCGAGCACCTTTCCTCGGACTCTGCACAGGTAAGTCCACCTTTTGAGCGCCCAGCTGCTGATTGCGGCTTCAGTGATAGCGCCGACGCGAGCCCCACCGATAACAGAGGCCCCTCCCCTCAGTTCTCTTGATAGGACGGCTTCAGTTACTCCCACTGCTTTTGCAACGTAGTGATGAGATAAAGGGTACAATTGGAAGTATTTGAGGCAGAGTCTTGCTTTGTAACATTTTGGCGTGGTGGCTTGAGTGACGAATATTGCAGGGGTTTAAAAAGCCATATCCTACCTCTTTTGAAACTTAAGAGTTGCTGACGGATCACTCAATTTCTGACCAGCTTTTCTGTAGTTCAGCGTATTTTCCAGATAGTCTGGAACTCCGATTTCCCCCTTCGCCTCCCTATAAATGGAATGAATGAATTCTTTCTTGGCCAAGTGTGATTAGACACACAAGGAATTTGTCTTGGTGCATGTGCTCTCAGTGTACATAAAAGAAAAGATACATTCTTCAAGAATCATAAGATACAACACTTAATAATAGTCATAGGGTACAAATAAGCAATCAAATCATACTAGGAAACAGTCAATAAAACTGGTTAGGATATAAGTTATAGTCATACGGTCACAAGAGGGAGGAGATGGGTGATAGGAGTGATGGGAAGATTAATAGTAATGCAGACTTTATAAATAGTTGGACAGTGTGGAGGGAATTATTTGTTTAGCAGAGGGATGGCCTTCAGGGGAAAAACTCTCCTTGTGTCTGGTTGTTCTGGTGTGCAGGGCTCTATAGCGTCATCTTGAGGGTAGAAGTTGAAACAGTTTATGTCCAGGGTGTGAGGGGTCTGTAGATATTTTCCCAGCCCTTTTTTTGATTCGTGCATTATCCAGGTCCTCCACGGAAGGCAGGTTGGTAGCCTTTGTATTTTCTGCAGTCCTCATTACTCTCTGAAGTACGTGTCTGTTGGTTTTATGTATTGCAAACAGTTGCTGGGGTGCAGCCACAGTTTCGTTGTACTTGTACAATGACAATAAAGTTCTTCTTCTTTGTCTGGTTGGGTTGCAGAACCAAACCAGGTGCAGATAATTTAATGTGAATTAAAAGCCCTGGGTCCCGTTTTTCACCCTCTCAGATGAGAAGGAGACTTTTCTACCCAACAGTAAAATGTGTTCCATTCTATTTATTCCTTAATTTGTTCAGCGTCTCAAGAGAAAACCGGTGATTTGACAAGATCTCTCTCTCCCTCCCTCTCTCTCTCTCTCTCTCTCTCTGTTCTTTTCCAAGAAACCTGAGGCCTCAAAGCAGCCCCCGTCTTCCACAGGGAGGAGAGCTCCTTCACCCTCTCTGCCTAGTACCAGGCGCTCCATCTCACCAGGGAACGTGGGGAAACTCCCTTCATCTCCGGCAGCAATAAGGTTTCTATCCTGTTCAGAATCTCTGCACTTCTCCCGTTGTGTTCAGGATAAAACCAGTCAGTCAGTCAGAATAGAGCTGAAAGGGACCTTGGAGGTCTTCTAGTCCAGCCCCTGCTCAAGCAGGAGACCCTAGAACCGTGATGGGGAACCTATGGCACATGTGCCACAGGTGGCACGCAGAGCCATTTGTGCCAGCACGTGAGTTGCAGGCAACATACCTCACTGCACATGTGCATGCCTCATAGCCGATTTTCGGCTGGTTTGAGGCCCTTTTCAGCCTCCCAAAGGCTTGAGGAAGGCTTCTGCAGGCTTCTGCAAGCTTTGCAGGCCAAAAACTAGCCCTGTTTTGTCACTTCCGGTATTTTCGGAAAAACAGTTTCTCCTTTATTGTTGCACTACTGGTCCAACCGAGGAACCCCAAAAGACTTTCAAGAAATCGATTTTCCTCTTGATTTCATGTTCTCTAAAGCAGGACTTTAGAAGTCTATGGAGATTCTCAGCCATCCAGGTCCCAAAGGTGTTTTTTTTCTTTTTTTTCAGGAGGCAACTGGACTTCCTGGTTTTTCTTTGAAGGTGTTTCACTTCTCATCCGAGAGCTTCTTCTGCTTTGACTGGATGGTGGGGGAATGGAAGGATTTATATTCCTTGCAGACAGCTGGTTATTTGCATCCTTTTTAGAGAGTCGTTGAGGCCTCTTGGAGTATCTCAGGGTTCTCTGAGTAGTGCATGTGGATGTGGAGCCTCCTTGGAACTGTTGAAAGGACTGTGTTGTAGAAGTTCTAAGAAGGCTCCAATCCATTTGAGCCACTCAGGTGATCTTGAAGACACAGACAAACCTCCAAGAGGCCTTAGTGACTCTCTAAAAAGGATGCAAATGACCAGCTGCCTGCAAGGAATATAAATTTTTCCATTCCCCACCGTTCAGTCAGAGCTGAAGAAGCTTCTCGGATGAGAAGCGAAACGTCTTCTGAGGAAAAAAATAAGTCCAGTATCTGCGCAGGCGGTTTGCGAAGGGTCAAGCAAGCCAGCATTGGGTCCACACGTTCTTTGGCCTTTCAGCCTCTCCTAATCGCTCCCTTTCTCTCGGCAGACGCCGGCCACAGCTGTCTTCCCCAAATCTCTCGCGGCAGCGGCCATCCTCTCCCATGGTGGTCTCTAAACCGGCCCCGATTCAGCGCCCGCCCCTCACCCCGAACGTCCTCGGCGTCACCAAAAAGAAGACCGAGACGGAAAGTACTGTGGCCCCCCAGGAGCCGGGCGCCGCTGGGCTCCCCTTGGAGAAAGAGCCGCCCGCAGGACCGTCTAAAACCAAAGAAGGTAATGAGAACTTTTTAATCGAGGTGAACTTTTTAATTTTTATACACTGTTTTTATATTTCGATGGTTTGTTGGACGTCACTATAGACGGGCGCTATAGAAATGTGAAGGTAAAGGTTCCCCTGGCACATCCGTGCTAGTCGTTTCCGGCTCTAGGGGGCGCTGCTCATCTACGTTAAAAAGCCAAAGAAGAGCCAGCGCTGTCCAAAGACGTCTCCATGGTCACGTGGCCGCCATGACTAAACACTGAAGGTGCATGGAACGCCGTTACCTTCCCACCAAAGGGGTTCCTGTTTTTCTACTTGCACTTTTTACATGCTTTCGAACTGCTAGGTTGGCAGAAGCTGGGACAAGGAACGGGAGCTCACTCCATGACGCGGCGCTAGGGATTCGAACCACCGAACTGCCGACCTTTCTGATGACAAGCTCAGCGTCTTAGCCACTGAACCGCCACGTCCCTTAAGTAAAACAAATAAGTGAATATAAATTTCTTTTTTTAAGAGTGACATCCCCCCCCACCAATCTGACTTGGTACCGGTCTGTTTCCCAAGTTGCGCTCAATAATAGAGCCGTCTTTCTCAGCTTTGGCCACTTTTAAGATACGTGGACTTCAACTCCCAGAATTCCCCAGCTGGCGTCACCCAAACCTTTCCCCCCACCCCATCCTGTACCCCTCCCATCCTGAAAAGGAGGCCCTCCCCCCTCCCCCCCCCCTCCCCCCCTCCCCCCACCCGGGGAAGCTCGGACAGAAAACGGGTCTGATCCAGGCAGGATTCTCCTTCTACCAAGAGCTCCAGGTGAGTCGGTGGCTCGGCCAGGGCGACGTCCACGCGGCCAGAGGTTGCTCCCCCTCCCCTACAGGGAGTCCTTGACTTACAATAATTTGTTCAGTGGACCGTTCAAAGTTACAACGGCCCTGACAAAAGTGACTTTGGACCGTTTTTCACCATTACAACCTTTCCAGGATCCCCACGATCACGTGATCTACATTTCGATCCTTGATAACTGACTCACACTTACGACAATTGCCAGGGTGATGTGATTTCCCCTCCCCCTTCTGCAATTTTCTGACAAGGAAAGTCGACGGGGAAGCCAGATTCACTTAACGACCGGGTTACTAGTAATAGCACTTAGACTTATATACCGCTTCGCAGCCCTCTCAAGTGGTTTTACAGAGTTAGCAACTTCCCCCCTCCCAACAATCAGGTCCTTGGAAGGCTGAGTCCACCTTGAGCCGGTCAGGATCAAACTCTTGACAGTGGGCAGAGTTAGCAATAGCATTTAGACAAATACTGTAAGCTTCTCTAAGCGGCTTACAGAGTCATCAACTTGCCCCTCCCCTAACAATCGGGGTCCTCATTTTACCGACCTCGGAAGAACGGAAGGCTGAGTCCACCTTGAGCCAGTCAGGATCAAACTCCTGGCAGTGGGCAGAATTCGCCTGCAATACTACATTCTGACCCCTGCGCCACCACGGCTCTGATTAACTTAACAATTGCAGGGATTCACTTAACCATTGCGGCCAACATGGTCGTAAAATGGGACAAAACTCAACAAACATCCGACTCGGTGGCGGAAATTCTGGGCTCCGTTCTGGTCGTTAAGCCGAGGACATAAATGTATCACTATAAGCCCCAGGATCCCTTCTTGGCCGCTGGGTGCCGCTTGCCCCCCCCCCCCCCTTAGTGCTGGTAGCGCTAGCCCCGTAGACAGGGCTGGGCTTCCAAAAAATCAGCAAGGCGTTCTCTGCCCGGGTGCCAGGTGGGCGTGGCCTAGTCATCCTCCTGCGCTTCCCCCCCCCCACTCCTGAGGCTTTCCTCGACCCTTGGGGGGGGAGAACGGCTTCCTCACACTCTGGAGGCTCTCTGGAAGCCGGAAACGGGCCCATTTCTGGCCTTGCCAAACTTCCAGGCGGCCCGTTTTTTTTGCCCTCCCTGAGCTTCCATACGCGCAGCCTGTACTTACCTGCATCCAAAACGGTGCCCCGTGGGGACTCCTGGGAGGGCCGGGCCAGCCAGGAGTGGGATTTGGGGGAGCCCAGACTCTTAGCTAGGGGCTCTCCCGGACCCCCCAGCAGCCCATCGCTACCCGTAGAGCGAGCTCCGTGTGAAAAGGGCCCCTGAGCGGCCCCTGGCTTCAGCCCGCTCCCCCCCCCCCTGTTTTCCTTTGCAGAGTCACCGGCCTCCTCCACCTTCCTTCCTGAGTTGCCTCCTTGCGTCTTCAGTCCCTCGTCTCCTGCCGCGCCGTCTTTCTGCTCTCAGGATGTCCCGCCGGCCTCTCCTCTCGGCAGAAGGATGCTGTTCGGCTACGATCCCATGGCGCGCCTGGGGGTCTCCTCCCACTCCCTGGGCAGCGCCAACCCAGGCCCTTCCTGGGCCGACATCCCGGGCCGGGAGACTCCCCCTTGTCTCTTCCCGCCTTGCGTTCCCCGCACACCCAGCCTGGGGAGCCCCGTGTCCGCCAAGGGCTCCCCCACTAATTTTGTGATGGAGGCCGATGCGGGCGGTCTGAGCCCCGTCCGTTGCATGGGCTTCCCCTGTCCGCGCCAACCCGCCTCGCCCTACCGGCTGCCTCCCGCCTCTCCGTTCTGCCGGCGGAGTCCTGCCCACCGGCCCATGACGGTGACCACCGACCCCTACGTCCTGAATAAGCTGCTGCACACCTTCCAGACCATGCGGTGCAGCGTGGACAACATCAGCCAGGAACTCAGGGTGCTCAACACTCACCTGGCCAATCTCTCCTGTCACTTTGGGGGCCCGGCCATCCCTGGCTCTTCTTCTCTGAAGGAGCAGGAAGATTCAGATTAAGCCAAGCAGCTCTGCTAGGAGCCCATTCAGGCTCCCTTGAGGTCCAGGGTAACAATTCTGCTTTGAAAGCAGAATCTACACACACACACACTCACACAAAATCTCTTCCCCTGTCCTCAGCCCACAGCTTCACCCCAGAGCTACAGGTGACCAAAGAACATTGAACCCACACGTGCCCTTCTCTTCATCGGCAGAAAATGAGGCCGAGCTATAGGAGGAGCACCTCCTTATCTAGATATCTATCTATTTATTTATTTATTGGAGTTTCTCCTCTCTTTTTTTGCAATAAAGGGCCTTTTGCAATATAGCGGTAGAGCAGTCATTTTTATTTTTAAACCAAGGCAAAGCAGCAAGGGTACATAAATAGGAAACACCTCGAAGTGATCTTTATTGATCTCGAGCAGAATCTGGAGAATTTGGAATGGTTGCAGTCCTGGTGAGGACATTTGTAGGTTGCGCCCAACGGTTAACCTGTGGCTTTTCCATTTGTCCAGAGTGTGTAGGTGTTTGTAGGTGTGTTTGCGCGTGTTGTTCGTATTCAGGATCAAGGAACAAAAAGAGCTTCCCACGAACCCGTGTTTATTGCTTCAAACCTGTAAAGAATGAATGGATGAATTGGGATGCCTTTAATTGATGGTGTATTTATTTATTGCCACAGAAAGGGCCTAGTTTGAGGGTGGCTGGCTGGGGAATTCTGGGAGCTGAATTCCACAACTCTTAAAAGTTGCCAAGGTTGGACAGCCTTGCTTTAGAGCTATTTAAAAAAAGGCAGATTGTAGAAGGAGGAGGGACGGGGAGGAGGAAGAAGAAGAAGGAAGGAAAGAAAGAAAGGAAAGAAAGAAAGAAAGAAAGAAAGAAAGAAAGAAAGAAAGAAAGAAAGAAAGAAAGAAAGAAAGAAAGAAAGAAAGAAAGAAAGAAAGAAAGAAAGAAAGAAATCTGTGTCCAGAAGAGAACGCTGACCAAATCAGAAAAGCTGTATCACAAGCACAAATGTTTACTGTTCTCTGGAAAGTTTGTGATTCAGGATCCTATGGGCCTCCTTGCCCCCAAATACAACCGAGTTTAGGGCAGGGATCCTCAAACTTGGCAACTTTAAGAACTCCCAGAAATCTGGGAATTGAGGTCCACAAGTCTTAAAGTTGCCAAGTTTGCAGACCTCTGATTTAGGGTACTATGGTGAGAGGGTCCTTGGTGCTCTCTGAGCTTGGTGGTTTTCTTGCAGACGTTTCATGACCCAACTAGGTAACATCATCAGTGCTAGCAAGGAGTGGGGTTTGCTGTCAGTTTATGTATTCTGGTTGCTTGCTTGTCTGAGTGGGTGGAGACGGTCTTAGAGATTCTTTGGTTGGGCTGTTCACTGATGGTTCTTTGACAGTTTCTTGATTTGGGGTATTGTTTACTTGATGGCTGGTCTGAAGTTGACCTGGATCTCTGCTGATCTGAGTGCTGATTACCGGTGGACAGGCAAGACACCAGAATATAAACTGACAGCCAACAACACTCCTTACTAGCACTGATGATGTTACCTAGTTGGGTCATGAAACGTCTGCAAGAAAACCACTAAGTTCAGAGAGCACCCAAGGACCCTTCGTGTCAATCCTGAGCTACACATATTCTCCTTTAACTATATTCTAGCAGCTGTCCAAACCTCAAAGAGAAAGAAGCATTTTCTCAGATGTCTTAAGACAACTGTCGGTTGATCGAAAGAGATGTCAGGTTAACTCACTGCTTTTGGTTCCCTTCTTTAAACAATACAATACTTGGACTAATTTGAGGGGCTTAGACTCCCCACCGATCAAGTTGGCTGGGGAATTCTGGGAGTTGAAGTCCACCTACCTTAAAAGTGGCTGAAGTTGAGAAACACTGCCATAGAGCATAGTCCTCCAGTAAATTGTCCAGGGTTGAAGAGTTATTTTTCACTTCAGTCCATGCAAGTTAAATGTTTGTAGCCAAAAAAAAAAATTCAAAACCCATCCGGGTGGAGCCTTGGATTTGCTTCTCCTAAATTCTCCATTTCGATGGGTGTTTTCCAAGGAAACGTGTCTCGTCCCAGGAGGTGAATTTTTTGGGGAAACTCTTAATAGCCAAAGTGGACTTCTCTTCTGGGAGTGAAACTCACTGCATTGTAAAAACCCAGCGTCATGCTTTTTAAAATTTTTAAATAATTCCTTATTTTGAAGCAATTCAAAGAGGGGAGGCGGAAGGAATCTACTTAGGAACCTAGAACTTAAATGCTTCATGTTTGATTTATTCAACTTGGTTACTCTCACACCATCAAACTTTGCGTGGGGCTGCAAGGATACAGATGTTTAACAGATGTTTAGCAGATAATCAGAATTGGAAATGGACCTTGTAGGTCAACTAGTCCAAATCCCCTGCCCAAGCGGGAGACCCTACACCATTTCTGACAGGTGGCAGTCCAATCTCTTCTTGAAAGACTCAAGTGATGGCGCTCCCACAACTTCCGAGGGCAACTTTTGTTCCATGGGTTGGTTATTCTCACTGTCAGAAAGTTTCTTCTTATTTCCAGGTTGAATCTCTCCTTGTTCAGTTTCCATCCATTAAT
This sequence comes from Bungarus multicinctus, assembly GCA_023653725.1. Taxonomy (NCBI): domain Eukaryota; kingdom Metazoa; phylum Chordata; class Lepidosauria; order Squamata; family Elapidae; genus Bungarus; species Bungarus multicinctus. Next base: position 22,985,326 of record CM042841.1, read on the forward strand.
CCTTGTCTGGCCTACAGGCACTTTGGAAAATAGTTTGACACCCTCGCATCCTCTCTGTGGCAGCCCCTCCCTCAAATATTGGAACCCTGCTATCACATCTCCCCTGGTCCTTCTCTTCACTGGACTAGCCAAGCCCAGTTTCTGTAACCTGAAAACCTGACTCTGGTTTTCCCCCACCCCTCTGAATGTATCATAATTCCTATTCTCCAATGGGACACCTCCATAGCCAAGAGTCATCAATCATTTTCTCCAGTTAGAATTTTGCACGGCTGAAACTTCGGTTGCCTAGAAACTACCTTTGAAAACATTTATGGAATGCAAGCTGCCCACTGCTGCCCCCCCCCCCCACTTTCTGTTGGCAACTCTAAAAAGACCATAGAAATATTTTATGAGTTGACATTGGAACTGGGATACATGAGCCAAAGTTTTCTCCTCCCCATCCTTTCTAAATCAAATTTAATACTGAACAGAGCGGAGTCACGAGTGACAAAGCAAAAACAAAAATTAGATAGCAAATTCAGCACTTATTGCCTTTGTGTGGCTTTAAGAGCTGTGGTGATACAGTGGCAAGAATGTGGTATTGCAGGCAAACTGCCCACTGCCAGGAGTTCGATCCTGGATGGGCTCAAGGTTGACTCAGCTTTCCATCTGTCTGAGGTCGGTCAAATGAGGAGCCAGATTGTTGGGGGCGATAGGCTGACTCTAAACCGCTTAGAGGGGGCTGGAAAGCACTGGGAAGCGGCATGTAAGTCTAAGGGCTATTGTTAAAACTCTTCCTTATTTTTCCAGATGCAAGTGGCAAAACTCTTCCCGGGACCACAACCGCTGAAGAAGCATCGAAGATCTTGGCAGAGAAACGCCGTCTTGCCCGGGAACAGCGAGAGCGCGAAGACCAGGAAAAGCTTCAAAAAGAAGAGGAAGAAAGGTAGAGGAGAGAGAGTTTCCATTCAATTAAATCTCCAGAATTTCCTTTTTTTATTTAAAAAGGAGGCCTGATGCATTCTCTTCTTGGCTTTTGCTGTCTGGTTGGCTGGTTGGGTTGAGTGGTTGGTTGGGTTGACTGGTAGATTGGTTAGTTGGTTAGTTGGGTTGACTAGTTGGTAAATTGGTTGATTGGGTTGACTGTTGGTCGGTTGGTTGGTCGGTTAGTTGGGTTGGCTAGTTGGTAAATTGGTTGGTTAGTTGGGTTGATTAGTTGGTAAATTGGTTGGTTGGTTGGTTAGTTGGGTTAACTAATTAGTAAATTGGTTGGTTGGGTTGATTAGTTGGTAAATTGGTTGATTGGGTTGACTGGTTGGTTGGTTAGTTGGGTTGACTAGTTGATAAATTGGTTGGTTGGTTGACTGGTTGGTTGGTTAGTTGGGTTGACTAGTTGGTAAATTGGTTGGTTGGTTAGTTAATAGATTGGTTGGTTGGTTAGTTAGGTGGGTTGACTGGTGGGTTGGTTTATTTAACATATGGCAACCCATCCAAAACGCCTAGGCAACGAACCACCTTCAAATCCACAATTAAAACAGTGGAAAGCATGAAACAAAACGCGACAACCCAGATTCAAAACAACCCTAACCATCAACACACAACAGGGGCTCCACCGACACACCCAACCCAGGGCCCGGGAATGGGAGGTCTCGCTGCTGCTGATGGAGATGCCAGGCGTTTGCAAACCAGGTTGCACGAGGCTGGCTTTTACCCATCATCCCTTTGCTTTGGGCTCTTAGAATCCGGAACGAGGAGCTGGCCAGCTTAGCCCAGGAGAAGCAGGCGCAGGAGGAGGCCACCCTCTTGGAGATGGAAGAGCTGAAGAGAGCAGAAGAAGAGGAGCAGCAGCGGTTGGCCGAGAAGGACCGGATCCTGAAGGAGCAGGAAGAGCAGGAGAAGCTGGCGGAGCTTCAGCTGCAGGTTGGGGTCTCCGCAGGGCATCCTGGGGGGCTTTTTCAGCCTGCCCCGCCCTGGCGTTGGACCGCAATGTCCACCCAGGGAACTGCGGTGTAACGTCAAGAAGCGGTAGCGGAGTTCAATCCGGGGCTCCCCTCTTGGGTGTGTGACTCGAACGCAGGACCCAAGTTAAGGATTGGAAGTTGCTTGACTTGGGTGCTTCCCTGGTGTGTGACTTGCTCTCTGTAATGGCGGTCAGTCCCTTTCGCAGAGGACAGGCCGGGTCCTGGGTTGCTCACCATGGCGTTTTTCCTCTGTTAGCGGGAAGAAGCCGAGGTGAAGGCCTTCGAAGAGGCCGAGAGGCAGCGGCAGGAACGGGAGCGAATTATGCAGCAGAACCTGCAGGAGAGGCTGGAAAGGAAGAAGGTAGGAGCTCCTTCTCCTCCTCTCCCTTTCTCTTTCCTCTCCTCTACCTTCCCCTCCTTATTTCTTCTTCTTCTCCCCCTTTCTCTCTTCTCTTCCCCTTTCTCTCTTTTCCTCCTTCCTCCCTTTCTTCTCCTCCTCCTCCTTTCTCCCTCCTTTCTTTCTTCACCCCTTTTCTCTCCCTCTTCTCCCACCTCCTTCTCCTCCCTCTTTCTCTCTTCTTCTCCTCCTTTCTCTCCTCCTCCTCCTCCTCCCTCTTTCTCTCTTCTTCTCTTCCTTTCCTCCTCCTTCTCCCCATTTCTCTCTCCTCCTCCCTCTTTCTTTCTTCTTCTCCCCTTTTTTCTCCTCCTTCTCCCCCTTTCTCTCTTCTCTTCCCCTTTCCCTCTTTTCCTCCTTCCCCCCTTTCATCCCCTCCTCCTCCTTTCTCCCTCCTTTCTTTCTTCACCCCTTTTCTCACCCTCTTCTCCCACCTCCTTCTCCCTCTTTCTCCCTTTCTTCTCCCCTTTTCTCTCCTCCTTCTTCTCCCCCTTTCTCTCTTCTTCTCCCCCTTTCTCTCCGCCTCCTTCTCCCCCTTTCTCTCTTCTCTTCCCCTTTCTTTCTCCTCCTCCCTCTTTCTCCCTTTCTTCTCCTCTTTTCTCTCCTCCTCCTTCTCCCCCTTTCTCTCTTCTCTTCCCCTTTCTTTCTCCTCCTCCTCCCTCTTTCTCTCTTCTTCTCCTCCTTTCTCTCCTCCTCCTCCTCCTCCCTCTTTCTCTCTTCTTCTCTTCCTTTCTCTCCTCCTCCTTCTCCCCATTTCTCTCTCCTCCTCCCTCTTTCTTTCTTCTTCTACCCTTTTTTCTCCTCCTCCTTCTCCCCCCCTCTCTCTTCTCTTTCCCTTTCTCTCCTCCTCCTCATGGAAAGTTGCCCCTTCAAAAGAACCCTCTCTCCCCTGCCCGTTTCTTTCCTGCTAACTTTATAGTACCTTCCTTTCGAGAATGCCAGGGTCTCCGGTTTTCTCCTTCCCCTCTCCCGGTTTGCTCTCTGACCAAACCCCGACCAGGCAGGTGACGAGGGACACCCTGCTCTCCCTTGCCCTCCCTGCTGGGCAGGGGTCTTAACCGGTGGGCTCCGCTGCCCTCAGAACCCTCCCCGAAGCCTTCGGGGTCTGCGTCGTGTCCTTGAAACGGAATTTCTCTCCTACAGAGAATCGAAGAAATAATGAAGAGGACGAGGAAGGCCGAGCAGAGCGACACGAAAGTAAGCATCTCTCTTGCCTCTGCCCGGGCAGCTGAGCTGCTTTGGACCCTTCCGTGTTGCCAGGGTGATTTTATCTGCAAAGAACTCCCAAGTCCCACCCACCCTTCATATCGATCTGCTTTGGCAGCAGGCACAAAGCGGGTGCATTTTGAAAGGCAGGAAATACCTGATGCTCCGTATCATAACGGCGGCTAGAATTACTTTCGCCCCAAATTGGACACCCAAGGCTACGACACCCCCCCCCCCCCAGAAACCATAATAATTAATAAAGTGCATGAATGTGCTGAGATGGATAGATTAACAAAGTTATTGAAAGATAAGGAAGAAGGGGAATATTATAAAGTATGGGATGTCTGCTATGAATGGATAAGGAAAAGGAGTTGAATGATAATTTTGTAACGTCATAAAACAAAAAAGTTTATGTGTAAATGTAAATAAAAATGTATGTATGTATATAATGCTATATAATGTATGTATATATATATAAAATACATTAATAGAAGGGAAATGCAAAGGTATACACTGCTTTAGCAACGTTGTAAAATGTGAAAATTTGTTTTCAACTGACGAAACGTTGAATAAATAAATTTATAAAGTAAAAAAATGAAAGGCAGTTCTCCGAGGGGTTTCTGGGAGCTTGTAAAAGGTACGGAGAGTAATTGGGATCGAGTTGATTGGTGGACTTAATCTCAGGCAGGTCCTCAGGTAATGGCCGCCTTGTTTAGTGACACGTGGTGGGTGTCGATCTAATGTTCCCTCCTGCCTTGCAAAGGATTATTTTCCATTTCTCTTATCGCAGAATGAAGACAAGTTGAATGAGGAAGATGAGGACATTGAAGAAGATGAAGAGCTCGGTCTTGAAAAGCAAGATCAGCCGGGTAGGTCTGTAGCCAGCGAGGCTTCCTTGTCTCTCCTCGCCTTTGCAAACTTGGTGTAAACTCTCAGGGTTTGGGGAAGAGTCCGGAAGTACAGGTGGTCCTTGCTTTACAGCAGTTCAGATAACAGATAGTCTTGAGTTGGAAGGGACCTTGTAGGCCATCTAGCCCAACCCCCCGCCCAAGCAGGAGACCCTACACCATTTCTGACAGATGGCAATCCAGTCTCTTCTTGAAAGCCTCCAGTGATGGCGCTCCCACAACCTCCGAGGGCAACTTCTTTTCTATGGGTTGATTGCTCTCACTGAACAATGAGGAGAAAGTTTCTTCTCATTTCCAGGTTAAATCTCTCCTTGATCAATTTCCATCCGTTATTCCTTGTCTGGCCTTCAGGTGCTTTAGAAAGTAGCTTGACCCCTTCCTCCTCTCTGTGGCAGCCCCTCAAATATTGCAAGACTGCTCTCCTGTCTCCCCTGGTCCTTCTCTTCCCTAGACTAGCCAGGCCCAGTTCCTGCAACCATTCATTGTATCTTTTAGCCTCCAGTCCCTAATTCTGGTTGCTCTTCTCTGCACTTTTTCTAGAGTCTCAACATCTTTTTTAGAGCGTGGTGACCAAGACTGGATGCAGTACTCTGGGTGTGGTCTTACTAAGGCTTTGTAGAGTGGTATTAGTATCTCACCTGATCTTGATTGTATCCCTCTGTTAATGCAACTTAGGATTGCGTTGGCTTTTTTGGCTGCTGCTGCACACGGCCGGCTCCTATTGAGCTGGTTGTCCACTAAGACTCCAAGATCCCTCTCACAGTTACTGCTCTTGAGCCTGGTTTCACTCAGTCTGTATGTGTGCTTTTGGTTTTTCTTGTCTTAAGTGTAGGATTTTACTGACTGTTCAACAACTCTTTAACTCCCCCTTACAGAAAAGTTAAAATGTGAGGACTCCTGTTTTGAAGACGGCCCGGAGGTCTTGTGCCATTTTACTTTGCTGCAAGAAGACTCGAAAATGGGAGCAGATGACGTCTTCCTCAATGGGAATAAACAAGAGGGAGAGGAGGAGAGGAGGGAGGATGGGCCCTCCCTGTATTTCAGCCAGTCAGTAGAAACCAGGTAAAAGTCTGTGGAGGATTTTCTGTCATCCAGGTCCTGGTTGTTCCAAAGGTGCTTTTTTTTTTTTCAAGAGACAACTGGACTTTTGAAGACATTTTGCTTCTCATCCAAGAAGGTTCTTCACTCACAGGGTGATGGAGAATGGAAGAATTTATATTCCTTGCAGACAGCTGGTCACTTGCATCCTTTTGGAGAGTCGTTGAGGCCACCTGGAAGTTTATCTGTGTCCTTCAGAGTCACCTGAGTCCTTTCAACGATCCAATTTGCACTATTCGGGAACCCTGAGATAAACCTCCAAGTGGCCTCAACGACTTGACTGGAGAGCATGACTGATAATTCTTGGCTATGGATGTGTCCCATTGGAGACTGTGGATTATAATACACCTGGGGATGGGGGTGGGGGAAACCAGGGTCAAGGCTGACAATGAATGATGTGCCTCAGAGTCGGCTACACCCAGGTAGCACCGGCATGTTGATTTCTAATAAATCTTCTTTAAGCTCTGAAAATCCAGCTAGAGATTCATGATTTAAATGGGGGTAACTACCAGAGCCCTGACACCCTTTTCTCTTCCCAGTATTCCAGCCAAAGGACCGGTCATCGAGACCTCTGAAATCCTGCACGTGAACGAAGCCGACCGCTCCGTGGGCTTTATCCCAAACTTTAACGGGAAGCCTTCCGCGTGGAATTTCGAAGAAATCATTGATCTCGGGGTGCATCCTAAGACAGCCAAGCTTAGTTCGGAGAGCATCGCGGCTGAGGTGCCAGGCCAGAGGTTCAGAGACGGCGCTCCGTTACCAGCAAGCCCAAAGCTGGCGTTTGAGGAGGACGGTGGCAGGAATCCCTTGACCAAACCCATCGAGGCGGCATCAGGTCAGGGGCATTTATTGCGGCCGTAAAGATGTGTCTTCGGACCTGGCCTGTTTTGTGCTCTAGATGTCGACTCATAAAATATTTCTGTGGTCTTTTTAGAGTTGCCAGCAGAAAGGGAGGGGGGAACAGTGTGACAGCTTGCAAACGGAAAGCGCATTCCATAAATGTTTTCAAAGATTGTAACTAGGTGGCTGAAGTTTCTGCTATGCACAATTCTAACTGGAGAGCATGATTGATGATTCTGGGCTATGGATGTGTCCCATTGGAGAATATGATTTAGGATACACCCAGGAGGTGGGGGGGGCGAAACCAGCGTCAAGGGTGACAATGAATGATGTGTCTCAGAGTCGGCTACACCCAGGCAGTGCCAGACATGTTAACTCCTAATAAATCATCTTCACGTTTTGGAAATTCGGCTAGAGACTCACGATTTAAATGGGGGTAGCTGCTGGAATCCTGACACTAGAGATACAGAGAGAGTCCTTGACTTGTAACAGTTCCTTTTAGTGACCCTTGAAAGTTAACGAAACGGCACAGAAAAAAGTAAGATCTTTTTTCACACTTAACGTCCGTTGCGGCATCCCCATGGCCACGTGGCTTACATTCGGATGCTTGACCACTGGTTCACAGTTACGACGGTGGCATCGTCCCCGGAGTCACGCGGTCCCCTTTTACGACCAGCACAAATCTGGGAAGCCAGATTCACTGAATAACCGGCTAACTTAACAATTGCCGAGATTCACTTAAGAAAATAGGGCGAGAAAAGTCGTAAAAACAGAGGGGAAACTCACTTTAAAAACGTCTCACTTAGCAGCATTAATTTTGGGTTCGATTGTGGTCATATATCCAGGGCTACCTGTACTAACAGCTGTCTCCCCCCCTTTTTTTTTGCTATAAATTTATTTTTTCTTGGTACCGGGGTGCCTTACATTTTAAAACAAATATGTTCTTTGTTTATGTGCCATTTCAGTATCTTATTTTTATGTGTAATCTCCATATTCTAAATATCCCTCTTTTTCCTACAGGTAGAATATTATTAATCATATTTGCAGTAGATTTATACGATTCCAATAATAATTCACCAATTCATATAATCTTCCATTATTTATCTCCTTTCTAATTTTAAATTTTGCCACTATTATGTTTAAAAAATACCCCCTTTCTAATCCTATTTTACTTTTTAATGACAGATAAAATAATCCTCATCATATTTACGTTTGACAAGTTATATAATTCTAATAATAATACAGTTGTTTTTGTCAAGTTGCAATCTTTCTTTTTTCTTTTTTTTATTAAATACTTTTTATTAAGTTTTTTCACTTTTAAAAACAAATCATATATACAATTTTTGCCTAACTCTAAAGCAGGGGTCTTCAAACTTGACAGCTTTAAGACGTGTGGACTTCAACTTCCAGAATTCCTCCTCCAGTCATGTTAGCTCAGGAATTCTGGGAGTTGAAGTCCGCAAGTCTTAAACTTGCCAAGTTGGAAGACCCTTGCCCTAAAGCAAAGAACTTTTGAAATAAAATAAGGATCTGGTTGCAAGAAATAATTGGTTCCAAAATAGAACTTAAGCCTGAAAATGTTATTAGAGATAATCAGAAGTGAATATAAGAAAGACATTGAATATATAATAATACATATACTAACAGCAGCTAGAATAGCGTATGCCCCAAATTGGAAATTAGAGAGTAATCCCACAGATAATATGATTATAAAGAAAATTATGCATTGTGCAAAAATGAATAAACTTACAATGGAATTGCAGGAGAAGGAAGAAAAAGTATATTATACGGTCGGGAGAAAATGGTATGTTTGGTTAAATAACAGGAATAAAAGATAATGCAAAATGTAAATGATGTATGTGTATATGTGTGTGTGTACATATATGTGTGTATGTGTGTGTATACAGGTATGTATGTATCTATGTAGGTAAATGAAAACGGAAAAGTCAATGCCACAACTTACTGCAACCTTTCATTATTTTCTTATTTAATGTTTTAATATGTTGTTTTTATATCAAAATCAATTTCTACAAATTCTCTCCCTTTTGAACAGAACTGTGAACACTACAACCCAGGAAGGTTCCTGAAGGCTGTGCAAGGATGCTCAGGGCTCCTCCAGGCAGGCAGGAAGGCCTCGGTTTGAAAAAAAGCTACTTGTCAACTCCACATTTCTCTCCGCGTCACCCGCAACAGCCGCCCCCCCCTTGGCCAATCCGGCTTTTCCCCTTGAAGCGTCGCAAAGCAGGAAAGGCAGGGAGTTGTTTCGCCGTTGCTTTCTCCGCCCTCTTTAATGAGATTTTTGCTTTTTTAAAAAAAACCCGAAATAACCCATATGTTCTCCTTTGGATGAATTGTTCCGTCCGTTGCGGTTGATGCTTTAATATTCCTCCCTGTTTTCGCCAGTAAACACGGCGGCTTGTACCAGAGACGTTAACAAGCTAGCATTCGCCCAGGATAACACCCCCCCCCCCATCTGCAAGGTAACACGGTTTAATCCGATGTATATTTAAAAACAAAAAAACCAAAATGGAGCCAATGTCATGTACTTGTCGCGTTCCCCCCTCGCGCTTGTTATTTCGGGCAGAGCGACGGTTACTTCGAATTTAACTTGAATATCTAAAAACGTAGCACCTCACTCTAGAACGAGTCCGTTTTGGGTCAGATCATTTCTCAGCTTCAAAACGAAACGAACACCAACCTCTTGATTGTCTCTACCAACACTTGAAAACCAGCGCTTGTTCCGGACGGACGGGGGATTTTTCAACACTCAACAGGGCCCCCCCCCCAAGGCCAGACAGCGCTCCATTCTGTTGCCTTATGCAGCTCTCTCTCCCTCTTCTCAGTATTGCAAGGGGGGCTCAGTGGAGGCTCCTCTAGCGAAGTCTGGCTCACCAGCACAAGGTGGGTGTGTAGATGAGCCATGAGACCTGGGGTGTGTTTTTGTGCAGGGTGTAAGGAAGGAGAGGAGTCCTATAGCTGCAGAACCCCCCCCCCCCCAGACCACATGCTTTTAGGAGAGAGGGGGAGGCAGAACATTTTACCTTATTTATTTTTATTCATCGACGTGTGTCCTAGCAGGTGGCCTTCAATCACACCGCGCTGTGGCTCTTTCAAGCTATCGCACACCGCAGCGTCCCTATCCGGTTTGCCAAACCGAGCGTCCCTCCTGCTCATTTATTGGGGGGCGTGGCGGGGGGAGAACAAGACTCGTGGAAAACCCACCCTGAAATTCATAGCAGCCCCAGACAGGAGCTCTTGGTAGCCTTCCCCCCCACCTGCCCCCTTCTCGGTTCTGTTGGGTGGGTCGGTGTCCCGAACTGCTAAACCACCCCGTGGTCTGACGTTGAACCTCCCCCACCCTGTTAAGTGTTATATTTGTGTGTGAACACAGTAACCAGTATTAAACCCCTGTTGAAGGTGCTCGTTCCTCTCTGAATTGCACTCCAGGTTTTTTCCTCTTCTAGCTTTAACTCACCGCTTGCCTCCAGCCGATGAAGCTGAGGCTATACGTTCAGCCCAGCGGCTCGATATATATATTTTTGCCTAGCAAAAGAAGGAATGAAGCTTTCTGCAAAGCTGTAGAAAGGAGAGTGGTCTTAGAAAGACCCGCATCCTGCTTCTCTCACCCCCTCCCCAGCACCCCCAAGTTCCCAGTCTCTTCAAAGAGCTGTTCTCTCTAACAACTGTGAGCCCCCTCCCCATTCCCCAAACCCCTTCCTTCGCGTGCAGAGCCAGCTCCTTGACCTCTTTTCAAGCCCAGATGTTCCCCATGAAGCCATTTCTGGGAACGCACACACCTCCTTCCCTCCCCCATTAAATCACCCAAGCCAGCCTCGTCCCCACAGGCTTCCCCCCCCCCCCCGAAATAAAATCCCCTCGCCAAGGTTTTAGAATGATTCCCCCCATAGAGCAGTGCCTTAGGTGGAACTAACACATATTTTTATACAACATCTCTTGGGATCCCGAACAGAGACAATCGTTCTAACATGCATGCAATGATGATGCTCCTATTTTTTTCTGCGCAAACTTGAGGCCCGTTGAATGCTTCGTTAGTTGTATATAAATACGTATGCGCTGTTAATAAACTTTGCAATTGGAAGAGCTTTCTGGTGGCGAGTGGTTATTCGGAGGGGAAAAATGCCGCAAAATGTATTTGGCTTTCCAAAAAAAAAACCCCAAATGAATGGAACTATTATCACTGAATGTCTATGGAGATTTCTCAGTCATTTGGGTCATGGTTGTCCCAAAGGTGCTTTTTTCTTCCTTCCAAAACCCATTTGTTCTTCAAGATTATAGACAGAAGAAAAATGGAGGCGAGACGAGGGGGAAAGAAGGCATGTGTGATGACCCAAAGGGGCGTGGCACAAAGGCAACACAGTCAGATAATCAGTAGGAGTCCCTTTATTAATACTTTGCCCCCAATGTCCTGGTTACCTTCTGGGCTGGAGAAAAAAACTCCCAGGAACAGCCTTTGGCTGCAGAGAATCAAGTCCAAAATGTGGTCAACAAAAACTGTAACTATGTCCAATCAAGGCAAAAGGAGGTAATTAGTCTGGCAGGACAAGAGAAAGAATTCCAGATGTGAAGGAATGGTAATAACTCAACACGGTTGGGAAGGCAGCAGGAACACATAACTAAAGTCAACACAAGATAAACTCACGTTTGCTCCCAGCAGCTGCTGCACTCAGCCTGCATTTCTTTTAAACTCTTCCCAGGTGTGGCTAATGAAGGGAATCGGCCCTTTCCTCCCCTGTAAGCCACGCAATCCACATTGCTCTCTTCTCCATTCCTCCCTGTGTACCCTAGGATGAAGAGGGGGTGGGCCTGGGTCTTCCTCTGAATTCCCTCTCCCTTGTTCTACCTCTGCCCTGCTCTGCCCAGCCGGACTTTGCCCTTCCCCAGTTTCCTCCACGGCCAACGGAGCCACACCCCCTGTCAGCTGTTGGACTTCCTCCTCGGATTCAGACTCTGACGGGCATGACAGCATGATTTTAAAATTGAGGACATCCCGATGAGGGTTTTGTGTGGTCAACCTCGCTCTGGAGGATGGAAGAACAGCAAATGTTTGTGCTTCAACCAGCTTCAAGTGATTCGATACCCATTCTATATATCAAAAGATAACTAGAAAACACCACGCCGAGTCAAAATAAGCAGTAACTTCCTGTTTATTGGAGGAAAGGCCTTGGTACAAGAACAAGAATTGCAGTTACATCACCCTTATCGTTGAACCTGCCCGGGAAGCTCCTGTGCCGCATCTCGGGCTGAGAACGGTGCCCAAGTCGACAAAAGGCCCGTTTTGGGGGTGAACCAAAGAAGCGACTAATCTGGCAACTTGCTTTTTGCTTTCCAGCAGAGTTAAAAGTATTAAAATCGATGGCTAAATAAGGTTATTCTAAAGTCAGCAGTGGCCGTTCCTTGGAGTTTAAATGCTGGTTAAAATAGGCTACCTTTGACGCGGCTGCTCTCTGCGTCAAGAGGCAAGGAAAGAAAGGGGGATTTTGCAATCTCTCGTGTGGATTAATATGGATGCAAACTGAAGAAAAGCATTGAACCATTTTCTTAACTAGCAAATTGTAGGGTGGAGTCAGGTGGCCACTTGGATCAACAGGTAGTCCTCGCTTTCCGACCAGAGTTGGGGGATCAGACTTTCCCCTTGCAGAACAAGGCAGTTATTAAATGCCCGATTTTACAATCTTTTGGGCCGTGGCGTTTAAGCAAAACCACCACAGTTGTTGAGTTATGTGGTCGTTGAGCGAATCTTGACTTTGCTCGTCAGGAACCATCTAGGAAACGTCAAAACGGTCCCTAAATGAATGTTATAAGTCAAGGATTACCTGTGTTTCTTTCAAGAAAGGTTGTTTTCTCTGAAAACTGTACATATGAGAAAAGCATCTAATGCTGCTTCAAGTGTCTCAGCACGGACAAATTCAATATTTAGGCGTAGGATGGATATTTGGGTAAAAGGCATGGAAATCCTTGAAGCTCTCAACAACATGGTGTGCTTTTTTAAAAAAAATAGTGATTGTGTTTACAAAAGTAATTTGGGCCGAGCACCATTGAATTAAAAGGGTCCTTGGACCACAATATCACAGCCATAGGAGCCAAAAGTTGAATTAGTCAGTGAGAAGGGTGTTCCACAGATGCAGCGTTGTCTCCTCTATGGACCAGGAATGTTTTCAATGGATGTCCAAGAGAAGAGAGGTGCCTTTCCCCCCAAAAAGAAGAAGAAGGTGCCCACAAGGGGGCTGGAGCAAGCTAAGAGTTGGGCACATCGAGAGAACAAATGGGCACTTTTTATCCAGTCCCCGAACATCTGGTTTTCTCCAGCCACCAGATCCTTGCAAGCCTCTCCTTGTTCTTTTTTGTGGCTTTGCAAACGAGATGTACCCCAGGAAGAGAGATGGGGAATTGCTCTGAAAAAGCAGCCATGTGAATTCACCCTTGCTGAGCTGCTAGATCCCTAAGCGGCAGGTGCACAAAAGCCAGGAGCAACGACTCTACAGTGGATGTGTACGATGTAGCCTGCCCCTCTTCAGAGGGCAAGAGAGCAGAGCTCGCTAGTGCAGTTAGTTAACCTTTTATTGGACATGACCTGCAGAGGGAATTGGGGGAAAGAGGAAGGGGTGGGCGGGGGGAGAGCCTTAACATCCTTTAGAAAAGCAAAAAGAGGGGTGGGCTTTGGGGAGGGGGGAGCTACAATGCAAATGCCTACAGCCTGGCCACTTGCAAGCCGAGAGGATCTCTAAGCTGTTCTGCAGGAAAGAGCTGAGCGGTTCCTGCTGCTTGCCCTTCGCTTGGCCTTCCTCTCTTACAGCTTCTTGGCACAGTTGGGGCAGTAGACTTGCTCCAGGTGGAAGACGAACGGTTTGTTGGCCAAGGGGATGGAGCACTTCTTGCAGTTGAAGCAGTACTCGTGCCAGGAGTGGCCTTCGTGGCTCACCACGTTGGTGCCTTTTCCAAAGCCTGGAGACAAGGGGAGGACAGAGAACATTGCATGGTTGGGGAGCCAAGGAGGAAGAGCAAGGAGGAACCCGCCCATCACGTGGTCCATCTAGAACCTTTCAGCAGGTTTTCCGTCGCCTACCTGTAATGGGGTTCTTGCAACCGTTGCATTTCTTAGCCACGAAAGACTTGTAGCAATCCACGCAGTAGAACAGGTCTTCCACCGCGGTGAAGCGTTGTCCGCCCAGCTTCTTGGTGCAAGTGGCACACACAAAGCACTCGGCATGGTAAGGCTGATCTTGGTAGGAGACTCCTCCGGAAGTGATGGCCTTAAAAAGCAACCAGCCAGACAACCATCAGTGGGGAATTTGCGGAGTGGAATAAATGTTAGCATTGAGCCCAGGATTCACAATGAGAATATATCTGCTGAACGAAACTCTGCATTGGTGACAGGAAGAGCATCTGGCCACTAAACACTCAGCTCCAGTTGCACAAACTCCACCCTGCAAGTGATTTTGGGGTCATTAAAAGAAGATGATGATGATTGATCCCAGAATTCCCCAGCCAGGCATGAATGATGAAGTTGGAAGGAACCGGAAGGATCACTTAGACGAGAGTTTCTCAACCTTGTCAACTTTAAGACTTGTGGACTTCAAGTCCCAGAATTCCCCAGCTAGACATGAATAATAGAGTTGGAACGAGTCAGAAGGATCACCTAGACTGGAGTTTCTGAACCTTGCCAACTTTAAGTGGACTTCGACTCCCAGAACTCTGGAAGTTCAAGTCCACAAGTCTTAAAGTTGCCAAGTTTGGGGTTCCGAATAACTAAGGGACTTTCAACTTCATATTCTCATATGTATCGATCAGAAACAGAGGAAGAAGCAATTGAACACAAGAAAAATGCAGACTTACATTCTTACACTTCACGCAATTCTTGGCAAACTTTTGCTCGTGGCAGGAAACACAATAGATCTCATCTCCTTTGGGGAAGAAACTGGCGGTGCCAATCACTTGCTTGCACTGGCTGCAAATGAAACATTCCTTGTGCCAGACGGTCTTCTTGTACTCCACGTTCTGGTCACCTGGGAAGAGAAGACAAAATAAAATAAATAGATAAAAATAAATCAAACGGAAGGTCCAAGATGCAAGATCTCCAGGGCTGTGAAAAACAAAACCTGGAATTGCCACTAGGTGTCCACCAGAGCCAGGGGTCTCCAACCTTGGCCACTTTAAGACTTGTGGACTTCAACTCCCAGAATTCCTCAGCAGCTTTGCTGGCTGAGGAATTCTGGGAGTTGAAGTCCACAAGTCTTAAAAGTGGCCAAGGTTGGAGACCCCTGCGTGACCAGACCACTGGTGACGTCCCTGGAGAAGGTCCGTGATTTTAAACACAGGGGACTCTCCCACTCCAGAAATTGGAGAGGGGTGGAGCTATTTGCCTGCTTTCTCACACATCCAAAATCCTTTGCACTCTGAAAGCCCAAGTGCTTACCAAGAAGGAACACCAGGAGAAGGAAGACATGGACAGCATCAGAAGATCTCATCCTTGCCTAGGATTAGCAGCGATAGGGTCTCCATGGGGCTCTACCATCTGACTTTTTCAGGATGCCCAGATTGGCTTTTAACTTTTCAGGGATCTGGGTTCCCACGTTGCGTTAAAGCAGGGAAGGCAACCTAGATCCAGCACAACATCATGACTGTTCTCCAGATCTGGGTGAAGACAGATCCCATTTGTCGACAGGAAAAATCGGGTGTTTTAAGGGGTAAAAATGGACGCCTTGTGCATTTATTTTAAGGCCCCCTGAAACCCAACAGTGCAAAGGGGGGTCTTGTTTGGTTCTATTTATTTGGGGGGCACATGTGGATGACTTTCTCCTGCAGTTGGTCTTATGGAAGGTTAAGCCTGTTAATAAGATTTAATTCTTGGATGAGACCCTCCAGAAATTCCCGGGTCTGTATTATTATTTGGGGGGACCAACATTTGCCATTGCAAATGACAATTTCCCAATTGGAGGTGTTGAGGAATCAACCTCAACTCAAAGAGAGCTTACCCTTCCTAAGCCACAGCTGGCTGAATAAGCCACAGTGGGCAGGGTTCAGCCCAAAGAAGTCCTATTAGACCTTCCCACGATGGATGAACCAGTCCACCTCTCCCCAAGGTAGAGATTGCTCCGGGATCAAGGAAGACGAGCCCCTCCCCACCCCCCATGGAAGAGACCGACCCCTCCTGGCACCCTCACCTGCCACAATGGGCTTCTGGCAGCCTTTGCATTTGGGAGCATCCTCGTTGGTGGTGCATTTGTTACACCACACCTTGTTGTTCTCCTTCAGCATGAAGGGTTCGTTCACCAGAGATGTGGAACACTTGAAGCAGCGGAAACAGTTGTCGTGCCAGTAGCGGTTCTTGAAGTGCAGCTCCTGCAAAAGCAAGAGAAAATGTTTTGAAAGAGGCCCTTGTCCCAGGGACAAAAGGGCGGCATTTGCTCACCCCAACTTCTGGGTGTAATCAATTCAGAGAGGAATCTGAGTGCAGTCAATCCAGAGCAGAAATGAGATCTTCTACACCAACAATGGTCCAAGATGGATGGTGGAGCCATTGCAGCTTCTTAATGAAAGTTTCATCCAATGGATTAGGGTGGTGGGATCTCATGCTTTCTACCAGATGCTCCAGGAGAGTGTCAGTAGGTGACAAAATCACTCCATGATTCTGCCATGGTAGCCAGAGGTACACAAAAAAGAATGGACCTTCTGCACTCTTTTTTTTTTTAATATGTTCTCCCAGAGGTTGACCCCTTTGCTTATTTTAAGAGGGGTAGGACAGATTTTAAGGGACACAATAGGTGCATTGAGCCTCTCACAGAAGCTTCCGGTCATGCATTTACCCTACGGAATCCTGAAAAATTATCTGGAGTCCAGTTTTGAGCTGAAGAAGGTTGAACACTTCTGATTGAGCTCAATGGGAACCCAACTTTTGTGCCTCCTTGGAAATCTCTTGGATCATCTTGGCCAGAGTCACATATCGTCCATTGCAGAATTAAGGACTCTACATTGGCAGTTACGGCCATACTTTATTATGCTGGTCTAATCCAGGTTTGTGGATAGATGGTTTTTCAGCTTCCTAGTCTTAGGTTTGGAGAGAGGGACAGGAGCAAGGTCATCCAGCTGACTTCAATACCTACAGGAGGATTCGAATCTGTGTCTCCCTTCACTAAGGTACCAAACCGGCTCTCACACTTACAAAGCAAAACTAAATAAACTACAATTGTAAGAATCCATTCCGATGAGCTTTATTATAACATCAAAAGAAGTCCATTAGGTAACACACAAGGTCCATTGGCCAACTCAACAGTCAAAATTTCTCACTCGGGCACGATGGTCCAAAGGACCCCACCCAGCCTGTACTGATTTGAGAGGTTGACCATTGCAACTGGGGGCATTCCAGCTTTATCCCCTACCTTGGAATCGGCCCCGATGGGCTTCCGGCACTCGGCACAGGTGTTGGCGCAGAACTTCTCAAAGCACTTGACACAGCAGTGGCGTCCTTCCTTCTGCACATACTTCTTCCCGTGCAGCGCGGCGCGACAATAGTGGCAGTCAAAGCGCTCGGACATGGTGCCCACGGTGTAGCTGCTGGGACCTGCAGTGAGGCAGAAGACAAGATGGCAGAGTTGAGAGCCGTGGGATGCTTTGGGCACCCCAATGGGGCATTATTCAAGACAAGACAACGATTGGCCCTGTTCTCACAAAGGGGCTGGTGCCAATCGGAAAACTGGGCCCAACCGAACCTGGCAATGAAGCGCTGAAGGTGAGGTTGGGCCCCAAAGAGTCGTGGGAGATGCCACCTTCCTGTAGACTACCTTCCCCCTTTCCATGTCTTCAGCAGAGATGACATTATGAGAAGGTCCTTCGAAAGTCCGGCACTTCAGCTTGTTGGCCATTTCACTTCCCAGCCCCTGACTCCGCCCCACCCCACAGCCATATGGGTTAAAACCTTCTATCTATCTATCTATCTATCTATCTATCTATCTATCTATCTATCTATCTATCTATCTATCTATCTAGCACAGATGGTATATCCTTTGATTCGGGAATGTCTAAACGTTAATGAAGCTGCTGCTGGTTGGGTTCTTTGCACAAGCCCAGCCTTGTATTTCCTCATCATGTACTCACTGTTGCTTGTCATGCTGACTACATTTGCAATGACCAACAGCAGACACCACAGAACCTCCTTGCGTGGTTGTATCATCATGTTGACACTCTCCTCATGACAAGCTTCTCTGAGTGTGAGGATTAGCTCAGCATGACAAGGTGAACATAGTGGGACAGTGGTTTTTTGTTTTTTTTTTGCTCATGGAAGGTTCATTGACATTTGGGTTGAAGACCAACCTGGAAGGTGGGCAAGTCCTATCTAGTGAACTGTGCCAGGCTGTGAAGAGGTATAAGAGGAAGTGGTCCAGAATCCCCAATGGGTGGGATTCTGTCTACTACATTGTGTCTACTACATTGTATAGCAGACACAATGTAGTAGACACAATGGGGATTCTATTACATTGTGTCTACTACAGTATATAGCAGACACAATGTAGTAGACACAGTGGGGATTCTACTACATTGTGTCTACTACATTGTATAGCAGGTAGTAGACACAATGGGGATTCTACTACATTGTGTCTACTACATTGTGACTGCTACAACACTTTGCACTACACATTATAGCGCTAACAGGAGAAAAAGAGACAATATTTTTTGCATCACCAAGGAGTGCTAAAAAACTCGCAGCTCCTTGTCTTCTCCTGATGCTCAACAAAGCCACATCTGCAAGTCAACAAAGCAAGGAGGTTTCATCTAATTGTTCCTGACAATAGAACAGAGCAAAACTGGCTCTCCCTCAACGCACCCACATCCGATAAAAGGGAGCAGGTCCCAACTGCTCTTAACCACATCCTTCCTCTCTGTTCATAAGGACCGGAAACTTGATAAAGCTGCTACTTATCAGAGATAGATTTTAAGAAAGGGGAAGTAGAAGAATAAAAGCCTGACAGATAAAGAAGAAGAGGAAGAAAGTCCTTGGACGTCTTGTGTTATTGGCGAGCACAGAGTTGGGCTGAGCTATTCCCGCGGTCTTCCGTGAAAACCATAAGCACATAAAAGAATAAAGAGAGAAAAGAAGAATGTGGCTGGCTAGAAAACATGGGAAGTTTCAGCCTCAGGTTGAGGAAGCCTACTGAATGCTCCCCCAAACTCAACCGGTTCTGAAAAGTTGGGGATCTCTGAGTTGAAGAGCATAGCTGCCAACGTCCTGTAGATGTGCTTCCCAAGAGTCTACCTTACCAAGGTGCCAAACAGCTTCTGATCCCAAGAAATGATTTAATGACCGCAGCATCTTGCTGGAGATGTGGGGTCTAGAAGGACCTAGTCCTCCCTTCTCTTCATCTGGCCCAAGATTCCAACCACGTTCCTATCAACTCAGTTGGCCATCCATCACCATCCTCACCTCATCGGTCAAATCAGGAACCGTGGAAACACAAGAGCCATCGTGGCTCCTTCTCTCCCAAAGTGCCATTTGCCCCGAGCCGATCACTGGGACCGATTTATGCCTTTTCTTAAAAGCAAGACTAGATCTAGAACTCCCGACGCGGCTCACGGTTCAACAACCACCGTTCCTGTAACCATTCACACGGGATGGTCATTGGGTCACTCTGGAACAAGCCAGACACGCACAGCAAGACCAGGGAAGGCGAAGAAAACCAAGCTAGCAAACCTAGCCAAGGGTGTGAACTGCCAACTCATTCTTTCCCTCCGGCAGTCTAAAAATAGGGCAATTACTCCATTGTTTTCTTGACTCATGTGCCCTTTAACTGGGTGACTTGGAATTTGGCCTTGCTATATAAAGGGTGTTGTATCATAGCAACAGGGGGACGGCGCACTCTCTTCTCCGCAGATGGGAAGGGCTGGGCTGATAAGGAGAGCACCGCACAATGTGTGTGTCCCTCCACAAAAGGATTCCTTCCACGTTTTAGGGCTGGGGGAAAAGACACCACCAAGAGAGGTGAACTTTGTGGTCCTCCAACATGAAGGAGGAGGAATGAGTGGGAGTGTGGTTCTTTTTTTAAAAAGCAAAATAAATAAATTCTAGAAAGCAGTCGGAGCCCAGTTCACACGTTACACCAATTAAGCAGTGGTTTTGTGAACAGTGGTTTATTGAGTTGGCCACACCGGGGCAAGTTTGCTGTGTGGATTAAGTCTGGTGGAACATCTAAGCCAAGTAGACCACCAAGCAACCACCCTATGACGATCTTTATTGTGGGAATTGAGCTTCTCACGAGGGTTTTCAAGAAAGCTATTTCTGCTGTCTGGAATGGATGATTTTTTTTTAATGGTGCCCGCTGAGATTACACATTTTTAGCTGTGTTTCTAAGCCATGGGATTTTAAAAAAGATTTTAATTGTCATAGCCATACCTCTACAAGTTTGGAAGAGCATAAGATGTGTGCATGAGATATTTGGGGAGAAAAATTGCAAACCTACACAGACCCACACACTAGATTTACAGTCTTTCTTTGAGTCTCTCTTGAGGTATGGCTGAGGAAAAGGGAAAGCACTTTCCAAGAGGAAAGAGAGGAAGGAAGGAAGGAAGGAAGGAAGGAAGTGCATAGCAACCTCAGAGTAATCCATGTGAGCAGAAGAAGGGATGAAGCAAAGAATGAGATGCTCACTACAGACAGTCCAGGGAGCAAAAAAAAAACCAAAATCCAACTATTCATTATTCACTATTAATGTTCATGCTAAGAAGAGTTTCTTGCCTACAGGATTAAGAAGTTTGGTTTGGGAGTGATTAAGGGGGAAGGTGGGTGATCCTGCAGAAAAGTTAGAGCCAGCAAGGCCAGCGGGAGGATCAATACTCAAATCAATGAATGAAAAGATGCCAATAAATTGGGGCCAGGTGCAGAATCCAGAGTCTCCTTGCACAAAATCCTGAAATCAAGTTAAATCAAACCCATGTTTGTGGCCGTCACAGACCAGCATAAACTGGGGCCCGAACACATTGGCTAAAGGCAGGCACGGAAGCATAAAACGTACACAGGGCTATCGACGCGATTTGGAAAACCTATCAAATGGGGGGGGGGTGTCAAATAAGAGAAATCCAAAAAACCATCCCTTGCTAGCGGTAAAATGCTTCAGGATAGGAGCATTTGCTGTGCTTCCGTGCTGCTGGTTGGCTGGTCGTTCAAAATCTTGGCCATTCAGGTGTAGCGTTTTACCTGCAATCCCGTTTGGAAATCCAAAATAAAACATCGTGCAGGAGGCATCTATTCCCCCACTGTGCCGTGTCGCACACACCCCGGTTTTCCATCTTAATTCCAACCCCCCCAAAGTCCTTTTCTCTTGCAATCTGGCAGAGAAAGGGGTGGGGGGGCTGTTTCCAGAAAGGGAGCCAGCCAGAGAGCAACTAACCAAGGTGGAAATGAATCCAAACCCTGAACAACAGACCTTCCGGGATTTTCCGCGCTCTGCGACCATGGTTAAAGAATTGGCTTTTATCTGCCTGAATTGGGGCTTTTTGTCTCTGACCTTCCGTCGACCTAACCAGGTGGAATAAAACGGCTGAAGGAAACAAGCCGGGATCAAGCCAGCTTTATAGCTCATCCGTCTGACTGACTGCTTCTGTCTTAGCTGGGTGCCCCAGCTAAGATTGGATGTCTCCAGGGAGTCAGGGGGGTTGAATTTCATTCAAGCAAAACTTCACAAGGTTTAAAAACCTGCTTCTTCCAAAATCCTTTAGTCGTCGGGCTGGTTTTTCTTATTTTTAAGAGCGGTCTAGAAGTATTTTATTTTATTTTATTGCAAAAAGCAAAGAACGATCACAACACTAAATAAGATAAACACGCCTGCATTCAAACTTAAAAAAAAAAAAATCGGTGCAGAATCCTTTTCAGCCACCTTAAGAGCTTCCTGCAACTTTCTGAAAATCCCCTTCCCAAATCCAGGATGAGGGGCGTTCGGATCCAGGAGGGCCAGGAAGGAAAGGAACCCCTCTCCCCCTCTTGTGTCTGGCCACTGAAGCAAATGTGCCCCCGCAGGGGACTTAAGCAGCTGTGGTGGCATTATCTATTCCCACCATGCCACACCAGTTCTGGTGCCCCCACCCCCCTGTTACCTGAGTGCCGGTGGTAAGCCATGCTGGTGGAAGGGTGAATCGGACTTGTGGCCGGACTGGATCGAGAGAAGGGAGCTGTTGAGCGACCTCCCACTCAGATCGCCGGCATTTACTGAAGGGAGGCTATTAATACGGGGGGCCAGGGCTTCCCACAGATGTCCACACCCCCTCGCCCTGGCCCGTGGACCTCGTCCCACTCAGAACATCTTACCATTTTAGGAGATCTCGAGGGAGAATAATAGAGGCGACAGAATGAAGTGCCTGCAACATATAAATACCTGCCGACTTCAGGCTCCAAAACTCTCAAATGCCTGAAGGAACCCGAGACGCCAGAATTGGCTGCAAAGACCAACTGGGCTCGGCATCTTGAAGAGGGATGGCCACACACCACATAATAAAGGATTAGTGAGTGTGGGGGGTGCCCTGACAGAGCGCTGGCTCCACGTCTGGGCAGGCGTGTGCCATGTGGACCAGGAGGGAAACTGGGGGGGGGAGGGCTCCTCAAAGCATGGGTTCAGGGCCCAAGAGATACATACACACACACACCCAAATGTCCACATTGAGATGCCTTCCGACTTTGAAGACAATCGGCTCTTGTTTTGTTTTAGTTGGCTCTCAAGGTAAAAGAGAGGAATTCACCCAAAAGTTTTGGAGGAGCCCAGTGAAAAGAAGGTGATGGCTCTGATAGGTGAGACAGAGAGATAACAGATAGGAAGACAGATAGATGATGGATGATGATAGATAGGTAAGTAGGTAGGTAAGTAGCTAGGTAGATAGATATAGAGATAGATAGATAGAGAGAGAGAGAGAGAGAGAGAGAGATAATAGAGAGAGAAGTGATATAGATAAAGATGATAAACAGATGATGACAACTAGATAGATAAATAGATATAATGATAAATAGATAATAGAGAGAGATGATATAATAGAGATGATAAGTAGATAATAGATGATATAGAGATGATAAATAGATAATAGAGAGATGGAGAGAGATGATATAGCTATATAAAGTTGATAAATAGATAAGGATAGAGATAGGTGATAGATATATTAAATAGATAATGATAGAGATAGATGATATAGAGATGATAGATATAGAGATGTTGGCTATAGAGATGATAGATATAGATAATGATAGATATAAAGATGATAGATGATATAGATAGATGATAAATATAGAGATGATAAATAGATAATGATATAAATAGAGATGATAGATATAGAGATGATAAATGATAGAGATAGATAGATGATAGATGATGAGAGAGGGGCGGGGGCAGGCAGGCAGGCAGACATGGATACATATCACAAGATTAACTGGCAACAAGGTAGAATACAAATTAAACATCCAGACCCCATAAACTCAAGGTGACAACATCTGAAGACATTTGGGCCCCAACTGCTGAAAACAGACCTTAAAGTTCACTTACTGTTAGTCATCACTGAGATGATAGCCCTCCACAAAATTTGCTGTGACCTCTGAAATTGCCCCTGACAAACATGGGTTTCCAATTGGCCACTGACCAACGTCTTGAAGAGGCCATTCTTGGTCCTTGCCCAGACTGGAAGGGACACCCACATGAACCCATGCTCCAGGGTCAAAGGGGGTCTGCAACATGACGCATAGAAAGCAGGCAGAGCTTCGAAGCACCATCTAGACTTTGGGGGGGGCGTTCCCTGCAGACTTCCTGTTGGGGAGCCGCTCTTCAAGTCTTTGCAAACTCTTCCCAAGGTGAGTCCTGGAGAGGTCCTCCAGACTGTCCCATTTCCCATGGCTTCATTGCAGAACAACAGTTGGAAGGCACCTTGGAGGTCTTCTAGTCCAACCTCTGCTCAAGAAGGAGACCCTATCCCAAGGTTCTTCAAACTTGGCAAGTTTAAGACTTGTGGATGTCAACTCCCAGAATTCCTGAGCTAACATGACTGGAGGAGGGATTCTGGGAGTTGCAGTCCACAAGTCTTAAAGCCGTCAAGTTTGAAGACCCTACCATTCTGTACAAATGGCCATCCAATTTTGGGGGGAGGGGGAATCTCCAGTGATGGAGCATCCATAACTTCTGGTGGCAAGTTGTTCCATTGATTAATTGTTCTCACTGTCAAGAAATTTCTCCTTAATTCCAGGTTGCTTCTCTCCTCGATGAGTTTCCACCTGTTCCTTCTTCTCTTGCTTTCTGGTGCTTTGGAGAATAGCTTGACTCCCCCTTCTTTGGGGCAGCCCCTCAAATATTGGAACCCTGCTATCGTGTCACCCCTAGTCTTCTCTTCGTTAGACAAGTCCCTCACACACTGCTTCACCTCCTCAAGGTCTACGGGGTGACCCCCTCCAGAGAGTTTTCCTAACCGCTGTCTTCTCTAAATCCCTCTTGCTCTAAAAGGGAAAGGATGAGTAGGACCAGGTCTTCTCAGATTTCCCCATCCCTTCAGAGCGTGAAAACAGCATGGATGAATCATTAGTCACTCTCAGCAAATGGAGTAACTCCTGCAGGGGTAAAGAGAGAGCGGAAAGGGCATCGTATCTAAACGCTGGAGTAACGTTTCACGTTCGGGCAACCTACGAGTGCCTTCTGTTGACAGTGCCAAAGCCGGTAAGGCCTGGATGCTATTATGGTTTAATTTGGCAAGAAAGGCTAGGCCAAAGACATTGGGAAAGAAACCTACCCACCCCCAAGAGAAATGTGGATGAAATCTAAAAGGGAAGATGTCTTCCAGGGGATAACAAGCATGAAGAACGAGAGAAGAAGAGACAGAGTGAAAATGCTGGAGCATTTCTTTACACAGGACTTGTTGCATTTGGCTCTTTCCTTCTCAACGGTTCGCTTTCCTTGCTTTGGAAAGTGTTCCAGGTTTGACCCAGATTAGAACCGCAAAGACTGGGAGCAGAGAGAGAGAGAGAGAAGATCAAAAGGTCTGCAGTGCTACGATGCCAGGCTAAGAGTTGATTGATGGTACCCTGTCTTCCCTCTGCCAGGCAGCCCTTAAGCAACCCAGCAGTGACGTTTCATTGCAACAACAGGTGAGGCCTTAGCAGAAGAAGCCAAAGGGAACAGCAAATATTTATGGAGCAGGACGGCAAGTGTGAAACAAACCAAACCAGGATGTCTCTGGTGGATAAGAGTTTAACAAACGCCAGCTGGAAACTAAGAGCTCGTTTTTCTCCATTCTTCTTAAACCCTTCCATCAGATCTGAACTTCCTCCTGGGAGAGACCCTATCTTCTTGGCCTCAGCTGCACCAGCAGATTGTTGGCAAGGTGCCTTCCATGGAAGAAGACCAACATTAAAGAAGAGGATTCAGGAAGACTGTCATCAAATGAATGGGATCACCTGATCCAGATCAGCTCTGACAGCTCTTCGGGGCTTCTCCATAAGTGGTGAATGGTCTTCTCCATGATAATGTCCTTAGCCAACCAATAAAAAACCCATTAAACAATGACCAACCTGGGCAACGAGCACTGGAAAGATGCAAAAGGGAAGGTGTTAAAAGCTGGTCTTTGTGGGACACAACACAGCCTGTAGGTGCTCAAGATTGTAGTTCAGAAAATTAGACACCCAACTGATTTTTTTTGTCCTTGGGAGCAAAAAAAACAAAACAAAACCCGGCTTAAAAATAGTACAGAAAGCAATCGTTTCTGCTTGGAAGGCTAGGAGGAACATCCAGCCAAAGGGCTGCCCTACATCTGGGCAGATCAATTTACAGCATCCTGGAATTCTCAGGGGGTGAATTGGCCAGCGGTTCGCTTTGGGGAAAGTTGAAGCCAACTGTATGGAAGTTAAAAAAAGCCCAAGAAGATCAAGAAGAACCACTGTGCTGCCATGACTGGACTAGAGATCCATGTTCAACTCCATTTCCAACCATCAGATGACTCTCTCAACACAACCTACTTCACCACATTGTTAGGAACGTCAATCAAATGATCAATCAATCAGAATACAGCTGGGAGGGACCTTGAGTCTATCTAGCCCAACTTCTTGGCTCAAGCATTTGAGACAAATGGCTGTCCAGTCTCTTCTTAAATACCTCCAGTGATGAACAACCCACAACTTCTGTCCCCCTGGTTAATTGTCCTCCCTGTTAGGAAGTTTCTCCTTAATTCCAGGTTGCTTCTCTCCTTGATTAATTTCCACCTGTTGCTTCTTGTCCTGCCTTCAGGTGCTTTGGAAAATAGGTTGACCCCCTCTTCCTTGTGGCAGCCCCCCAAATACTGGAAGACTGCTCTCATGTCATCCCCTAGTCCTTCCTTTCTCTAACTAGCCAACCCCAGTTCCTGCAACCCTTCTATGTTTCAATCTCCAGGCCGTTAATCCTCTTAGTTGCTCTTCTCTGCACTTTTTCCAAAGGCTCAACAATTCTCAACAAAGGCTCAACTGGAGGAGGAAGTGACGACAGCTGTTGGAGAAAAGGAGAGATAGAAATCTGGATCGTGATTTGATGGCAGTGATGGGATGGTCCCGACTCAGCGTCCCTATCCATCTGTCATTTCTCTACGAGAAGAACAAAGCTTTCCAAAGACTCATGGAGTGGAATCTATTGGAAAGGATTATCCGCAAAGGTTATCCTGCAAAGACTCCGGATGAAGTCTGCTATCTTTGGCACGGAGACAGGCCAAGTGGTGTCCTAAAATTAGTCTTCGGGCCTTGCTCCATCGCCCACCCTGTACCCCTCCACGAGAACATGCCAAACACAAAAAAGGCATTCTCACTTGAAGGAGGACCTAATCCCTTAGCAACTCTGCCAGCACAAGGGTTTAATTTCCATGGTGTTGAGAAGACAACTCAACACACACAGAAGGAGGCAACCAGATCAAATGTCCAGGGACTGTTTCTCTAACAAGCAGGACCCCCCTCCCCCCCCAAAACTACTTGTCATGAAGAAAGATGGGATCGAAGGACCCAAAGTTAATTAATAGTTGTTCCCTTGAGCTGCTGAATGGTTCATCTTGAGAACTTTTACCTGTCTGTTGAGGTTCGGAGGTGGAAACAGAAGGCTTCAAATTGACACTGCCCCCACCCCTAAACTTAAATGTGAGGGCAAACTGGGACTCAGAGGGAAAGTTTGAAGGGAAAGATATTTGATATCCAATGGATTCAACTCTACGGGGATGGAAGCCAAATGGGCCGCAATACAATTTCCAGGAAACCTTACTCTGCGGAATTAATTTAGATTCCAATAGATTGGAGGGCTTCAACAGAGCAGAATTCAAAGCAGGGTTTAAGCTCTTCATTGGCTGAAAGTATATTGGGTCTTCCTTAAAAATCCAACCTTTTACAAACTCTCAGCTCTGGATTGTTAAATCTCCCTTTACTTTTACGCAACTCCTGGGTTTGGTAAGAGGCTTTTCCTAAATCCAGATGCCAGAGACAGCTGCTTTTGCAAAAAAAAAAATCTCCTGTGGGCCACCTCACTGTGTTTAATTGCATGCCTCTTTGTCCGGCCATGGATTGGACCATTCCTTGTGAGAACGAAGACACCTCCAGCACGCTTCCATTCGTGGTGTTTTAGGAATGATTGGAAACTCTGTGGCTCTTCCCCAATCCCTTCGCCAACATTTTTGTGGTCTGCACACCAATATCGAATGTATAGAACAAGGCAACCAAAAGTTGTACCCTTTGGGTCAGTAGAGATACCTCAAGGCCCCATTTTCCCCGTTCCCCTATTTCTTGTTCATCGAAGGGCCGCAAAATCTCACCTTCGTCATCATCCTTGTATGTTTCGTCTTCATCCTTGCATGTTTTGTCCTGATACTTGCATGTTTTGTCTTCATACTTGCATGTTCTGTCTTGATACTTGCATGTTTTCTCTTCCCCCGCGCAAGTTTTGCCTTCCTCTCTCCCAGATGTGCTCCCGTTCATGGGGCCAACTGGAGGCCTTCCGTTCTAGGCCACTTCCTGGGATGCTCTCAGGATACAGGAAGAAAGACCTTGTGGTTGCTAGGCGCCGAAGGGCCAGGGAAGCTCTGGCTGTTGCCTAGCAACCTCCCTTGAATTCCAAGTATCTCCCAAGTTTCAGAGATATCCTAATTTGGTGCCCTTCAAAAACATTGTACACCAGCTTCCATAATCCACAGCCGGACTTCAGGATTTGTCAGAAGATTTTTTTTTAAATCTATATTTTTGGGAAAAGCTTTAAATGCCAACGCATTCATGATGCCAAACTAACAAAAATAACCATCTTCGAAGGTTGCACATGTTTTCTGAGCCGATGCCAAGAAGCCAGCAGGGTTGTTCCTTCGCTCAGCTTGATGGAGGCTTTATTTAAGCAACTGTGGCTAATTTGGACAAAGCTAAGCAGGATCCGACTCGGCGAGCATTGAGAAAGGACACCACCAAGAAATGCCAATGCTCTTGACTAGACTTGGAAGCCTTGTTTGTTTGCTTTAAGCAGAAAGAGGTCACAGCAAACCGCATTTCTATTTTTGCCCAGATTATAGATTTGAAGCCAGAACTATTTTTGGTTAGGCCTAATAACCAGAAAAATATGATAAAGGGAATGTATATTTGATATTACATGTTTTGACAGCAGCAAGAATTGTTTTTGCAGAACATTGGGAAAGTGAGGAAACACACACGGAAGAAGAAATAATTAAAAAAAAAAACCCATTGGTCTGTGCAGAAATGGACAGATTAACACTGAAAGTTAAAAGAAAGAGACAGAATATTTTTGAATTTGAGACTTGTCTTATCAATGGTCGGACAACAGGGGTAGAAATTAGGAACTTAAGAAGTATTGCTGTGTAAACAAATGGACTCAGACAGTATGCTGTAAAGAGAAAAGCAATTAAAAAAAAATCCAGAATACTGTGAAGGTTGCATGGCATCATCAGGAGTGGCACTCAGCTCGACAAACTTTTCTTTTCTCACATGGGAAAGGGTCAGTGGTGGGTTTCAATTGTTTTTACTACCGGTTCTGTGGGCGTGGCTTGGTGGTGGGTGTGGCAGGGGATGGATATACTGCAAAATCCCCCTTCCCTTCCCAACCCACTAACCTGCTTTGCAGCTCCGTTCTCCTGTGCAAGGCAACCAAAGAAGACCCAGCCAATCAGCTGGGACTCAATGGGAGGCAGAGAATAGATAGGGGAGACAGGACCGGTGAGAGGTGAGATTGCAGGGGTGGGATTCTACCGGTTCTGATCGGTTCTGACCGGCTTGGTGGGTATGGTTTGGTGGACATGACAGGTGAAGGATACTGTAAAATCCCCCTTCCCTTTTCACCCCACTAACCTGCTTTGCAGCTCCGTTCTCCTGTGCAGGACTGATCAGCTGGGACTCAATGGGAGGCAGAGAATAGATGGGGTTGGCAGGGTCAGTCAGAGGTGGGATTGGCCGGTTCTCCACAACTGGTCAGAACCTGCTGGATATCCACCTCTGGAAAGGGTATTTTTTTATTTATTTATTTATTTATTTATTTATTTATTTATTTATTTATTCAATTTATATACCGCCCTTCTCCCGAAGGACTCAGGGCGGTGAACAGCCCATCTAAAACCCCACAGAAAATACAAAAGTTAAAAAAGTATTAAATTAATATCGGCTGGTTAATAAACTAAAGACCCCACCCCCGCCCTTAAAACCCCAATATAAAATTAAATGAGATGGAGACCGAATTAAAACCACCTCAGCCCAGGCCGGCCTGCTCAAAGAGCCAGGTCTTCAACGCGCGCCTGAAGGCCCTCAGGTCCGTGCCGGTACGGAGCTCCGGTGGCAGAGTATTCCAGAGGGGGGGGGCACCCACAGAGAAGGTCCTACTCCTCGGGGCCGCCAGACGACACATAGCGGCCGACGGCCGTTTTAATAACGTTAGCTGCTTGCAAGTGTGCATCATTTGATTGCTTCTTTATCAGCTTCACAGTTTGCAGAAACACTCGGGGGTAAAGAAAAGAACCTCTAAACAACCCCTGGAACGGAGAAACACCCTGAAAATTTAAATATTTTCCCTCCTTTCCTCCCCCCTCCCCCCAAAAAATCACACTGAGTCACCCAGACCCTTTTTTCATTTCCCAATATCCGTGAGAGACGGGCCTTTGGGTTCCTGGCAGCGGCTCTGTTTAGGTAACGAGAACCATAACACAAGCCAGACTTTATCGCTTAGCGGAGACTCTGCATGTCCAAACCGTCTGCGAGGCGGGAAGCGGTGGGGAAACCAGAAGGAAGGCGAATGGGCTCTGCCAACTCTTGCATTAGAAGGAGAAACACTGCATTCCCCCCCCCCCACCCCCTTTTCTTTTTTTAACCCGAAATTGTAATCTGCCCACGAAAGAAAAAAAAAGGCTCTCCCAACGCAACCTCCCACATACTTTTTAGCTTCATGCACAGATCATGTTGCCCCTCTGGCTCCAAACATTCCAGCCTCCTACATGATCAAGCCCCTTGTTAACGCCACGGTACGGATTTATGGTTTAAATTAAGACTTGGCGAGAACTGCAGCCGCTCTTAAAAAAAACAAATTCCCCCCATGAGTCATCTGTTTAGAATGGATTTCTTCCTTGGCTCTTTTGACACCAAGAATGTAGCTCGTTGGGCTGGGGTGGGGTCAAGGGAAGGGAAGGGACAAAAGGGCAGGCGGCTATCGGGGAGGTGTGGTGGTTTTGGGGGGTGTTTTTTTTTTTTTTTGCACAGCTAAAGGCTTCCAGATTGTAGCTGACCACGTCCCGTGTGCAAAAAAAAAAAAAAGGGGGGAGAGAGAATGTGCTGATTTTTAATTACGTGTAATTTGCAAAAAATCCATGTAATCCATTCATGACTCATGTTCCCTAATGCATTCAAGGATTCTTGTTTCGAAAGTATCTCCTGCCAGCGCAGGTTTCTTAATTAATTTCGTAGTCTCCACCGTTCATAAAAATACTCTGAACTGGGAGAAAAAAATATGACAAAGGGTGCAACAAAAGAGAATGAATGAAGAAGCCAACGTTCCACCTGGACATATTCTGGAGGACATGACCGTGGTCGTTAATTGGGGCATTTCCCCTGGAATAGCCTGCGGTTTGGCTCCATCCTTCTGTTCTTGAGAAGATGTGGCTGAGTAGGGAGGGAGCCACCACAAAGAAGGCCCTGGCTGATGGCATTCCCGGAAGGAGTTAATTGATGGGCGAGGTGAGACGAGACCCCCGCCAGATCAAAGATGGTGGGTTGCAGTTGCAGGCTGGTCCTCTTTAGGCATCCAGGACAGAAAGACCAAAGACAAATAATTCTGGGAGTTTGGAGAAGAACTGGAATTGGTCCAGGTTATTAAGAGAGAGAGAGAGAGAGAAAGGACTTCCTGGACATTGGCTCGTTTTTCAGAGATCGCTCTTTAGTGGCAAAGGTGAAAGTCTGGTGGTCGCTTCTGGCGGCCTTTTAGGATTGGAATGGTACTCTTGCTTCCACGGTATCGAAGGGCGTCGGGAAGCTGTTGGAAAGGGTGTTGTGGAGACATATGCCCATGTAGAGCGTCTTAGTGGACGTCTGGTGGTTGTTGGTGGCTGTTTAGGGTGTCCTAGCGAAAGTGTATTGATCACCGGCGGCTTTTTAGTCTGGAACGGCATTCTTGTTTTCGATGGTGCTAAAGGGCGTCGGAAGGCGGTTGGAATGGATGCTGCTAAGGCATTTGGCTGCGTCTGATCGACACTGACAATTCCTACGATCCCCCATCCTAGTGGAGATTCGATGGCCACTGGGCCGTCTACAGGGCCGCCGACTGACTCGGAGAAGAGAAAGGCGCGTGGGGCCCAACTTTGAGGACAGGGAAATAAGGGTGGAAGGCTGGAGGCCAATGAAGGTTTTGGAGCTTAGAAAGGTCAGACTTCCCTGGGGGAGGGCAGGGAGTCACGTCTGGCAGCTGGCAGAGGGGTGGGAGAAGCCATTAATGGCCCAACCTTGGATGCCCTGAAGATCACTTGGCCACAGCAGGTGCCAGCAAAATCTTGAGATTTGAGTACAGATCTTGGGAGCTCCTTAGCAACATTGAACAGATTAACAGAGTTGGAAGGGACCTTGTTGGTCATCTAGTCCAACCCCCATCCTTTTCCCAAGCAGGAGACCCTACACCATTTCTGACAGGTGGCAGTCCAGTCTCTTCTTGAAAGCTTCCAGGGATGAAGGTCCCATATTTGGGGGAAAGGTGGCTAGGTATGGGATTAGAACCCCCAATTTCAAAGCATTTGCAAGGACCATTGAAGATGGATGAAGGAGAGCTTGGAAGAGAAGCTCTCCAGTTTTTCTCTACACACAGAAAGGATTGCAAAGAGAGAATCTAAAGGATTTGTGGGGCTGATCCGGTGCCTTATAATTTTATACTGGCTCGGAAGAATGCAAACTGTTGTCCTATTCTTAAATCAGATTTATAATTAGAGGACGCCTGGAGGGCTCATTCCAGAGATGGAGCCTGGGTTTATTCAGACTTTTGCCTTGGAAATAAAACAGGTGGAGTGGAGGGAG
This sequence comes from Bungarus multicinctus, assembly GCA_023653725.1. Taxonomy (NCBI): domain Eukaryota; kingdom Metazoa; phylum Chordata; class Lepidosauria; order Squamata; family Elapidae; genus Bungarus; species Bungarus multicinctus. The sequence goes on from CM042841.1 coordinate 23,017,219, forward strand.
AGGCTGAACTCCCCCCCCCCCCATTTTTTCATTTTGTCCAACACTTGGGATGAAGGGGAAATACAACTGCAGAAATTTAATCTCTGCAGGGGTTGAAAATCGGGCTGCAAAAGTGTGAAGAAATATTATTTCACGGGTGCAAACTTCTCACGCTTTAAAAAAGCAAACAGCAGCCAGGTATGACCAGAGTTGGCTGGGGATTATGGGTACCAGCACCCAAAAATCTCTTGAAGAGCCCCGAATCTTGATTCCTCTTAATGAAACACATTAGTTCTTATTGCCTGTTTGCCTGCCCATCAGCTGGATCATTTCTTATGGGAATAAATTTATTCTTGGGAAATAAGTTACCCTTTTTATGAGGATAAATAAGAGAGAAATTGAATAAACGTCATGAAATAAAAGGTTAAAATGAGCGCCTATCACTTGGACAGGAAATCAAGAGTTGGGATTAGCAACTTTGGGAATTGCTTATAGGGCTCCAGGGTTCCAAAATCAGAACTTTTCAGGACAAGCACCCTTCACCCCTCCACATGGGAAGTGAAGTAAACAGATTTATAGCAGCTGTTGTCAAGAGAGGCTGTTTGTTCCTCATTCCTGGGCATTTTCCTTCCCAAAGTCCATTTTATCCATCGAAAACCCTTGCAGGCCCCCGTTTCCCAAAAGGGCAGTTTCGCAATTTAGTTTTTAATCCTCTTCTCAACTATGACATGAGTGGCCATATAAAAGGGTTTAAGCCAACCTTAGTAGCTACTTCAAAATAGGTGGGACTTCAACTCTCAGAATTGGCCGGCTGGGGAATTCTGGGAATCGAAATCCACGAGTCTAAATAAAGAAATAAACTGATCCAACAAAATTTCATTCGGGAAGAAAGTGGTTTGGCCTCACAAGCCTACAACTAATTTTGTACACATTATTTTCATTTGTGACCATAATAAACGACTTACGTTTTTGCACAAACTTCAATCTTCTCTCTAGCTACTAAAGAAGCAGGGAAAATCACAAGCTCCCCTTGCCTCTTGTGGCAGTCAGTTCCACCGGTGCTTTTATAAAGCGGGACTTTTTCTGTGAAACCTGAACTTGGGAAACGGTTTGTTGGACAAAACTTTTAATTCCTGTTCTCAGAACCAGGTGCAAGAGAGACAGGAGGGTCTCTATTATCCATGGTATCTTACCCATGATCCTGAGCCAACCCAGGTCTTCCCTTAGGGACTGAGTGGAGCAGGAGTTAAATCTGATCTTGATGGTAATTAAATGATGTTATGTTGGTTTAGGTGAGGGCACAGAATCAATCATCTCCCCTTGGCATCTGTGCTAAAATGGCTCTCTTCCTCAGGGGCAGCGCCAGCCTTGGAAACCCTAGGTTTGCATCCAAACATTCGATCTGGGTTGATAAATCTCAATTGCTCCCTTCGCCAAACAAGCCATGCATCCAGGCAGCCGACAGAGGGCAGCACAGGGCAGCTTTTTCTGAACTAAAATTCTCTGCTGCCCCCCAGTGGTCAGTCCAGAATGCAACTTTCAAAAGACTGAACTCGAACAACTGGCAAGTTGTGTGAAGCCAGGCCTGTCCTGTTGTGAAGTTGGGTGTTATTGTGAGGCTCTGGAACTCCTTTTCCTGTCCAGTGCAAAAACCCAGCAATAGCCAGTTAGAAACAGTCAGTACTCCAGTTTTACAAGGAGTTGTAAACTTAAGCCATTTCCAGCTGTTTCGTGGGCAGCTTCCCTGTTCTTTGAAAACCTGTTTGACTAGTATTCAGGAAATGGAAGTGACTTTGTCACCAAAGTCATAAGGGCAAAAGTTATTTGCATTCCCTTCATCCAGAAAAAAACAGACAAGAGCTCTGGGATTTTCAGAGGGAACCAGTTTGGTCTAGTGGTGAAGGCACCTGGCTAAAACCCAGGAGGCAGAGAATTCTAGTTCTCCTTTAGATATGAGAACCAACTGGGTGACATTGGGCCACCCATTGTTTCTCTCCCTCGGTCCAATCCACCTCACAGGGTTGTTGTTGTTGAGGGAAATAAGAGGAGGAAGGAATGTGAGGTGTGTTCACTGCCTCGAGTCACTTATAAAAAATAATAAAGGCTGGATAAAAATAAGTAAGATAATAAATATACAAGAGTCGTCTTGGCGAAATAAAATAAAGCAGATCTGATTCTGCTTAGTTTTCAAGATGGATTATGGCCAGTTAAGACCAACTTTTTGCAAAACGCCCCAAAATGAATAGCTGCGCATACGCACAAACACAAAACTTTTGCTGGCAAAACTAAGTCCATCAATTTAGTTGTAGTTGAATCAAGTAAATTATCCAAGCTGCACCATCACTGACAGCAAATCTGGGGGATGGTGAAGATTTAGCAGTAAGAAAACAATATAAGGGAAACAGTTAAAACTTTTGGGATAAATCAGGGTTGAATTTGATGCTGCCCTGAGGCCATTAATAAGCTGCGTTATTCTAGAATAATCCAACTATTTATCAAACGTGTTTATTCTGTGTCCTGGAAACGGGGTTGATTTTGTGACTTGGGAAATAGAGTTGGGAAACTGTGTTGCACTCAATGTCTCTCCTGAAAATTTTCTGCAAATAAACCAGACATGATGTCAACCTCCCTACAATACCTTGAGTTAAATTCCATCGCTCCTGTTTCATGTATTTGCGTTTTTAAAAAAGTGATGGAAGGGTTTCCGTGTTTTGTTTCTCGATACACTTTCTGTGAGGGAGATGGGCGGTTTCCAAACTGGATAGATAAATAAATAAATATTGTTGGGGATTTGATCCGCCATTTATTTATTTACTGATTCATGCCATTTCCATACCGCCTGTCTTGTCTAAATAATCCCGGGCGGCTCCAATAAATATAAAATATAAAAGCATGCATAAGAACTAAGATTGAAAGCAGAATTAAAAGATAAGGGTGACCGTGTGAAAAGTTGAAAAATGAAAAAGCTAAAAGGGGCAGAAAACAGCCTTGCCACCCCAACCGTTCCCAGGGTTAGCTAACATTCATGCCATGGTTCAAACTAGGGCTCTGCAAACCACGGTTCCATTTTTGGTGTGGGACCTGAGTGTGTTCAAGTCCTATTTTGCCATCTGCAAAACACAAAGCTCAGAGACTTCTTAAGAAGGTGATCACACCCAAATTTAGCTTCTTGGCGTTAATGCAAGAGACGAGATGTTGCAAGGCTTAGGATGCAAAGACAGATGTTTGAAACCTCTGGCTTCTTCTGAAAGGGTTATCTAGCACCTGTTAAAATCAACTTTATTAAAAGGCATGATCACTTGCATTCGAGGAAGCCAATAATAAGTCAGAAAAGTTTGTGCCTTTTAATAAAATAAATTGACAGCAGTTAGAGAAGGTGCCTGGCAGTTTCCTCCTGGTCTTTGGCTACTATAGACTTACATTGTTTGTTTCTTGCCATTTCAAACATACCAAACTTTAAAAAAAATGATTCTAGTAATAACACCGGGGTAGAGAAGGATGAAATAATTATGTCCCCACCTGAACAAAAGAGATTGGCAAAATTACAAGCATCAGGTCTCTGGAGGAAAAGTTTGAGCAGAACCACCAAACCAAAAAGAGAGGAACAGATTGAATGCAACCTCCAGGTTTTGCAACCTTAATTAAGTGCAAAGAATATCCCCCCTATATTTCTCTGGACCATGGTAGATGGACTAGCACTACCCCCCTCCAGAAACCACAGCCCAGCTTGGGATGCTAGCAAAGAGTTGTGGGGCTGGTCACCCCCATGATGGGAACATCCCAAGCCCGCAAGGAACGGAAAGGAAAGTTTTAATTTGCCAGCCCATCTTGGCTAGCCTCCTTAAGGATGCCAGGGAAGGAAATTAAAGGGAAATTAAATCTCCTCTTGGAAGGGGAGGAAGTAATGCAATTCTTTTTTCCTTCCAGCTTAGCCAAGAATGAACTTTGACTCGGCTTGAGTTGCTACAACGAAGCCTCCAAATGCCTTGCCTTTTCTTGCACCCCTCTACCTTGCCAAGGGGACCCCCCCCAAATCTCAGCTCCTCCACCAAGGTGCAGAGGGAGATGCTAGAGAGGAAACAGGGGGAGGAGGTACTACCGACTCACCCACCACCACCGGCAGCGTCTTCTGACCGGCTGTCTGGGTACCAGGAGACTCTCTGCAGAAGCCGATGTGCAGGAGAGCGAGAAGGCAGGAACTAAAAAGCTAGTTGATACAGGGTGGAGCCCAGGAGGGAGGGAACACGGAAAAGAAACAAAAAGAAAAGAAGCAACGGATGGAAACGAATCAAGGAGAGAAACAACAACCTAGAACTAAGGAGAAATTTCCTGGCTGTGAAAACAATTAAACAGTGCAACAGAAGTTGCCTGCAGACATTGTGGGGGCTTTTTAAGAAGAGACTGAAGTTTCCATTTGTCTGACATTTCACTCGTCTGAAATGGTCTGCTCTAGGTTCTCCTCTTTGAGCAGCGGGCTGGACTAGAAGATCTCTAAGGCCCCTTCCAACTTTTGTTATTCTATTGTTAGTTGCTGGAAGAAATGTCAGACCCTCTCAGGATTTTCCCTTTTGGGATGGGGTGAGGGAACACGCAGGCAGGAGAAGAGCAGCCGAGGTGACCCTTCTCTTCTGAGGTGGGGTGTGTGTGTGCAAGGAAGAGGGGCTTTGCGTGACCCTCTTCAGAGGGGCTTGCTGGTATGATGCACTCTCTACCTGGAGGGGTTGCATTGAGAAAAGGGGGACTCCGAAGCCCAGCCAAAAGAGCCCCTCTTCAGGTGCTTAGCCGGTTAACAGAGTTGGAAGGGATCTTGTAGGTCATCTCGCCCGCCCAAGCAGGAGACCTACACCATTCCTGACAGACGGCAGCCCGGTCTCTTCTTGAAAGCTTCCAGTGATAAAATATATTTTATTTATTTCTCACAATTTGGAGCGGCCTATCTCCCTCCCTCCCCCGAGGGGCCTCAGTCTTAGATCAGCCCACAAACAGGTAGATGCACCCACCATGCTCAATGTATTTTATTGATTTTATTTTTATTTTAAAAACACGTTTCTATACCCATTTTGCAATCCACTCCGGGCGGCTCCTCCCCCCCCGCCCAGCCCTCAAAAATGAAGAGACCTCGAAAGTCATTTAAAAAACACGTTGGTTTATTTAAAACGGTTATCTAGCCGCCTGTCTCGCGCACGTGTAACTGTGCACACGTGTGTAGGATGGCAGCATCGTAATGCATTAGGTCTTCCAGGGGCACGTTTTGGCCACGGGAAATCGAAACAGCCCACCGGCAGCTGTGCTGGGGTCCCTGGAAGCCCTCCCCCCCGAAGGGAGGGCTAAATATTTCACCCCAAAAATGCATAGAGGGGGGAGGAGAGCTGATGGGTTTAAGCAGCCCATGTCTTCACTGGCTGAGTTTTTAAAACGATTTTAACACCTAATTCTCACACTTCTCTTTATTGTCTATGTATATTAACCCATATAGAGTGGCTGTAGCATTATTACTTATCTTTCTTAATTTTTACTTCCCCATTGCTGTTATTGTTATTATTCTCTCTGTTGCTTTGCACCTACGCTGAGTTCTTCTGTACCAGAGACAAATTCCTTGTGTGTCTAATCACACTTGGCTGATAAAGTATTCAATTTATAGGTCTTTTAATTGTTGATGGGGTGTTGCCCGGAGTTGGTAGAAGGATGGGCTGCCTATAGAAATGTTTTGAATAAATAAAATAGATAACATAAATAACATAAATTAATACAGGTAAATATAATTTGTTTAGTGGCGGTTCGAAGTTACAATGGTACTTGAAAAAGGTGATTTTGTTCTGCAGTCCAGCTGTTCTTTCCAGTTACCCTGTGGACTTCAGCTCTCAAAATCCCCAGCTAGCCTGTGGACTTCAACTCCCATAATTAGAATAGAATAGGGTAGGATAGGATATTGGAAAATAGGATGGGATAGGTTAGAATTAGAATAGAATAAGAATAGAAATAGAATAGAATTAGAATTAGAATAGGATAGGATATTGGAAAATAGGATAGGATAGAATTAGAATAGAATTAGAATAGAAATAGAATAGAAATAGAATAGAAATAAAATAGAAATAGAATTAGAATAGGATAGAATATTGGAAAATAGGATAGAATAGAATAGAAATAGAATAGAATTAGAATAGGATAGGATATTGGAAAATAGGATAGGATAGAATTAGAATAGAATTAGAATAGAATAGAAATAGAATAAAATTAGAATTAAAATAGAATAAAATAGAATTAGAATAGAATTAGAATAGAAATAGAATAGAAATAGAATAGAAATAGAATAGAATTAGAATAGAAATAGAATAGAAATAGAATAGAAATAGAATAGAATTAGAATTAGAATAGGATAGGATATTGGAAAATAGGATAGGATAGAATTAGAATAGAATTAGAATAGAAATAGAATAGAAATAGAATAGAAATAGAATAGAATTAGAATAGGATAGAATATTGGAAAATAGGATAGAATAGAATAGAAATAGAATAGAATTAGAATAGGATAGGATATTGGAAAATAGGATAGGATAGAATTAGAATAGAATTAGAATAGAATAGAAATAGAATAGAAATAGAATAAAATTAGAATTAAAATAGGATAGGATATTGGAAAATAGGATAGAATAGAATAGAACTAGAATAGAATTAGAATTAGAATAGGATATTGAAAAATAGGATAGGATAGAATTAGAATAGAATTAGAATAGAAATAGAATAGAAATAGAATAGAATTAGAATAGGATAGGATATTGGAAAATAGGATAGGATAGAATTAGAATAGAATTAGAATAGAATAGAAATAGAATAGAATTAGAATAGGATAGGATATTGGAAAATAGGATAGAATAGAATTAGAATAGAATAAACAGAGTTGGAAGGGACCTTGGAGGTCTTCTAGTCCAACCCCCTGCTTAGGTGGGTAACCCTATCCCGTTTCAGAAAATGGTTGTCCAATCTCCTTTTAAAAACCTCCAATAATGATCTCTTCAGATTGTATAGTCCCCAGTCCCCTAATCCTCTTCGTTGCACTCTTTCCAGAGTCTCCACATCTTCTCTTCACATTGTGGCAACCAAAATTGGATGACAAACCGATTTTGAAAAGCAAGCAAAAAGGAACAAGCCCCCAACTCTCCCCTCCCCAGAGAAAGCATCTCTGTTGTCCAACTTTTCAGAAGAGGTTCCAAAGAAAAAGTTGACCATTGTATTATTTGGGTGCAGAAGGGAGGAGATGGGGCGGCTGCGCTCGTAAAATCAACCCTTGGCACCTAGAAGAGGGGGAAAAAAACTCTGGTCTTTAGTGCCATAAAAGGCTTGGCAGGAACTAGCCAAGCCTCACTTCAGTTCCTGCCTGCTCCCCACCACATTGTCACAATTCTGAAGAAATTGACCCAGGGCTTATAAACAGTTTAGATACAATTGCACTGAAGGGAAGTGACTTCAGCCACCAGGAATTTTTAGGCCGAGGGTTGCGAGGGGGAAAGAGACGGGAAGGCCAGAAAAACGAATGCCAGTGGAAAATAGGAGGAGGGGGGGGGCATCTATTTCATTGCCCCCGGGTTACAAAATTCCTCCTTTTTAAAAACAAAAACAAAAAACAAACCTTCTGCGTGAGGATTTAGCACTGGGCAGAAAGTTCTGGTGAAGTTTGTTCCCAGTCAAGTTTCTTTTAGGTGAGAACGAAACGGAAGAGATTTCTTAGATGAAGGGGGGGGGGGAAAGAGTTTTAAGGAAGTTGGTGCCAAGGGAAGGGCTGCCCAAGGTGCCAGGCAAGTCTCTTGAATGAAAGGCAGTGGGTCTTGAACCCCTCTTGGGCCAGGTGTGAATTGCACTCTCTTGTGCATTCTTGGCTGGCGTTTCTTCCCACAGGGAGGTATCAGGGGCGAGGTTTGAATTTAGAATGGAAGTTTAGAATAGAATAGAGCTGGAAGGGACCTTAGAGGTCTTCTACTCCAGCCCCTGCTTCAAGCAAGAGAATCTATACAATCTCAGACAAGTGACTGGGCAGCCCAGGCTACACAGGACCGGCAGGCTGGCACCAGGACAAAGGGGCACTGCTGGCAGACTCAGAAGGTGCTTCCTTTCTTTCTCATTCATCTTCCTTCCTTCCTCCTTTCCTTCCTTCCTTCCTTGCATTTATCCACTCACTCACCATCTTCCTCCCTCTCCTTCCTTCCTTCCTTCCTTCCATCCATCCCAAATCCAGCCTTCTTGGCTAATCAAAGTTGCAGGATTTTGAAACCAGAAACAAAATGGCCTTCCCCTCCTTTTCCTCCGCCGTGCTTTGTTAACTTCATCTTGTCTTCCCATATTTCCCATTTTGTTTCCATATAAAACATTTCCCCACAGCTTTAATACTGTCTCATTAAAGGAGTTGGACCAAACCTGAATCCTTTGGTCAATATTTCTTCCTTTTTACCGAATGGTCTGCGTGGTGGCTGGGGAATTCTGGGAGTCTGAAGTCCTCTCATCTTAACATTGCTAAGGCTAAGCAGCCCAGTTCTAAAGGATTATCGGCTTAAAGGATTTAAGAGTCTGCTTGCTAACATAGTTGGACATTTTATAGCAATCACTCAAGGGAAAATGGCAAAAGTCTCTTAACTGGAAATCCCATATTTCTCAAGCAATGAGCTTGGTCTTCATCTTCTTTTAGAAATAACCCTTTTGCTGCGATAAACGGTAAAAGGGGATTCTTATTTTCCTCTGGAAGAAGTTTGGGAAACGATGATCAGAGAGAGAGAGAGAGGAAGAGACGGGGGTGACAAGCGAGGAGGTAGGAAGATTTAGGGAGGGTTTCAAGCGAAATGGCTACGTCCAAATGCTGAGCACGAAGATGGCTGGGATTTTCCGGGCACGTCTCCCTGTCTGTCTGGGATAATGAAGCGGGAGATAAATGAAGATTTGGCTTGCTCTCCAAACAAGAGCCGAGCCCCAGTTGGGGTGTCTTGGAAGAGGCTGTTTTATTAGTCACTGATGAAGCAGCTGCAGCTGAGAAAAAAGCTTTATTTGGAAATGTTGAAAACCGAAGAAAGGAGGGAGGTGAGAAGTTTCCTCGTTTGTTTATTGCAAAACGTGCTCAGAAGGAAGTGACCCTAATTAACCGATTCCAAAGAACTAAATAAGGAAACTTCTATCTTTTTCTTCCCTCCCCAGCAAGAGTTTCCAAAGCAGACATCCAAGTCTCCTCTTGGATAAGCCGCTAGTTTTACGAAGCGTGAAATTTCTCTGTGGTCTCCCATCCAGAAAGGAACCAAGGCCAACTTTGCTCTGTTTGTGAATCCATTTCTCCGGCCCGTTGCTGCTGCTTTTACTTAATTTACTTTACTTGCTTAATGCAACCTGGTTTGGGACTTCCTCTGGCCCAACCCCACGATGGGCTCGCCAAGCCGGCTGTCGGTTTGCGCGGTGGGTCAAAATTGAAGTGCGACTGGCTGGTTTGTGGCCTGAGGGGGTTGTGTGTTGTGTGTGAGACCCAAAGAGAGAAGATCAGAGCTGGTGGCTGGAGAGGAAGGAAGTTGGAGGAGATTATCCCTCTTGAAGGACCATCAAGCCTTCACCCTTGACGGTCCAAGGGTGGCTCAAGAGATTTGGCAACCCCCAGATATGGTATGGGCTCTGTTCACAGGATGGCTTGGACCCCTCAACTCAAAATATTCTTCCGCTTAGCCGGGTTGGTGGACGTAGCCCAGAGAGATTAGCTTCTGGCGTAGAGTGTCTGGCCAACCTCATCCGTTGGGCTTTGCAGAACACGGCTCCTAAGCATGGGAAAGCATGTGGCTGGGGCAAAGGCCAGAGAAAGCAGAGTCTGGGCTGCTTTGATTTTGTTTTTTGCACTCATGTATCGCAGGAGGAAACAACCTGGTGCTGTTTGCAAAGCCAGCATGTGGGAAGAGACAGATTTTTGACTGGTGAGCAATTATATTTTGCTTTCCACATTCTCCAGAGCTTATGTAAAGGGGAAGGAGCGAAATATACATCACCTTAGAAATGAGGGTGGCTCACACAAACACACCACGTTGGGAGGCTGCAGCCATATATGGCAACTTCTAGCTGGCAAAAGCCATGCCCCCTCCCAAGAGTTTGGACCCTCTCCGGGCAGGGCAGGAAAGCTGGATATTTTTGGGAGAAAGAGGCGACTGGAAGCAAAAAAGTCCCTGCTGAGAGAGACTCCTGCCTAAATAAGCTATAAAGCATTCAAACGTTCGTCTTACATCCAAATTCTTAGGTTCCAGCATATAGAAATCCATGTGGGAACTTTTGTTCTCTTGTGATTTGGGTCATAATTCTGCGGCTTTTATCTTCGCTGATTTAAGCAGGATTCCTCTTCTTTGGAGCTATCGATGGCTCAACATGAGTCTCGTATTTCAGAAAAAAGCTTCATGCTTCTTTCCTTTTCCTAAAACCATCTTTTTTTTTTGAGCTGAACTTGTGAACTGGTCCCGTAAGGGCAGAAGGTTGGAGAGGGTCAACTGATGATCCAGATTGATGCTGTATTATATGTAAACATGTCAATCCCTGCCTTATTTTTACACAAGTTGAAGGTAAATGGTTAGATTTGGGTGGCCTTTTTAAGAAAAATGCCATGTAGCCGTGGAGTTTTTCAGTTGGTTTTTCAGTTAAGTGTTTCCAACTTAATGTGCTTCCACTCAGCGGTGTGAATCCAGGTAATTGGCTTATAGGTTTGATGGTCTAATTTTTAACAGCTGAGCTATCTTACATAGGCTCATAAAACTAAAACGTGCAAAAAAATATCTCCCAAAGAACCCAATTCATACAACAAAGACTTAACACACATTCAAAGCAATTAAGCTATTAAAATCATAAAAAGCATGACAATATAGCAGGATTCACACCACAAGAGCAGAGCTGTCATGGGGAAAGCAACCAACTAGAAGCCAGGAGGCTGAATTCTAATCCCACTTTAAGCCAGCCACTCTCTCCCAGCCCTAAGAAGGAGGAAATGGCAAACCACTTCCAAAATCTTTCCCAAACTCCAGGGACTTCGGCAAGCAATCCGCCAGGAGTCCACATTGATTCAAAACAGCATCAAAAGAAACACACAATTCCCCAAGCTAGATGGCAGAATCAAGTTATTGAACAAACTACGGTTTCAGTAATGTGGTTTAGGCCTGGTCAATGAGCCCATTATTTGAGAAAGGATAAACAAGCAGGCTAAGACAAATACTTTGCCTCCGTTGTCAAAGGACATCCAGAGTTGAAAATCAGCAGACTTTTAACACTGTAGAGCTGTTGGGGATAATTTCCAACTCTGTTAAGTGATTCAGGTTTGCAATTTTGGAAAAAAGAAATTCTGTTTTTCTTTCTTTAGTTTAACGCAGGTAATTAGAGAAAACTGTAAGGTCCAAACTTTGATCGCCAGATCACACAGCTTGATAAAGAAGCTGTTTTATTTATTTAAATAATTAGGTTACGATAGGTTATTGTACAGAATATTGATACTTCTTCCTTTTCCACTTTACACATCCTTACTTTTTTCAGTGCTGTGAGATTTACAGCTGCAAGACAAAACGTGACTTAAAAAAAACCCCAACGAAGTCCAACCGATCAAGGAATATATTAAGTTTAAGAGCACATTTTCTGCATGGAGTGAAAAACCACATAGACGCATCCCATTCGAAGAAACTTATTTTATAGGCCCATGATTTCTTTCACAGTGCAACTTAACAATAAAAGATTTGAGTTATCATCAACCAAAAAGAAAGGTGCAATTATTATGCTTAAGGGTTATCGTTAAGAGAGTGTCACAGCTACAGCAGTTAATACCATAAAAAGAGACAAATTCAACAGTAAGTAGAGAACACTAGAACTTGAACATACAATGTCACCGATGCAGAAATTGAACCTTTACAGAGGAAAAAAAAAAGGCGTATTTTGAGGGCAACTGATTTTAAACCCACAGCTGGAGTCACAAGCTTATAAATCTCCACTTTTTTGAGGTCATGTTAAGAACAGGGCACCAGAGATCCCAGACAAATTCAACACGAGGGAATTGCTTTTCTTGCGACATCGAAGAAAGAAATGGGCACTTATCAACGCCGTGTTTTATTTCTGACAGATTGTGGTTAATCCTGGAGGAACCGCAGTGGGGATCTGCCATTGGTGTCAGCGTTCTCGATTACTCGCTGGCCATGAAACCTGGGATCCATCTCCCAACTCAATCAGCAGTTGAAAACTATCCCAGGCATTCGAAGTCTGGAGTGATGTGGCGGTTATTATTATGCCTTAAAGGCAAACTTGCCTGAAAAACTAGAAAGTGTCTTATTATTACATTTAGAAAGAGAAATTCTCAAAGATGCAGAATTTTGGTCTCAGAGAGGGATGGGTTGGTCTGAAGAACAGGTTGCCTTTCCCCAAAGGAGGCTTGTAACAAACCTACATTCTTAAACGTAGATTTCAGGAAAGAATGCATTCAAGGAGTTCCCGTTAGGAGGACACCTTCTCAAGAAGATGTTAAAAGGATGTCCTCTCCAATGGACCACCAGGAACTATCTGCTTGTCTTTGGAAACCAAGAGGTCTCTGCCAGGTTTTTAAACCAGGTTGCACTGCAGACCTACGGTTACATCGCAAGTCCTCGCTCCTCAACACACGTTAGCAAGCAGCCGCTTTCAATAAATAACGAAATGTGTGAGGTGGTGCTCACGGGAATAGTTTGGCACTGCACAACTTGCACTTCAGCATAGAGGAGGCACAACCAAGGAGTTGGGCATGAGGGCGTTCCCCTCTTTTGTCTAATTTAAGGCAGCTAAGCCGATTCCCTTGGGATCTAGGATCTCCCGAAACTTGTCAGCCCCACTTTTAATCTATTACCTGCCAATAAGACACTAGATTTAGACACACAACCCAAAATCGCAAGGGATCTTGTTTTACTCATGGTCTGAGCAAAGGACAAAATGCAGGACAAAATGGGACCTTCCAGATGTTGCTGAAGCACACGTAAGGGCACAACCGGCCACCTTGCAGATGTTGGTGGACTCTAATTCCCAGCATGCCCTTCCCCTGCGTGGCCGGGGTATTTGAGGCTGCTGGGAACTGTAGTTCCACAACATCCAGAGGACACAAGAGATCTTAAGTCATGATTTACAATCAAGAAACTTTAACTGGTAGCAGAGTCTGCAAATCTTCCAAATTGGGGAGGACGGAGCAGAAGGGCGATCCACCATTTCAGACAAAGCATGTCTCCTTGACAAAATTCTACATTTTTCTGACGCAGAAGTCTGCAAACTCCGTGACTGATCAGGCTACACAAGATCATTAGCTTAGTTGCTTAGAAACATTTGAAACCGAAGCGTTATCACATGAACGTTTCTCATATTATTATTATTAGCAATAGTACTATTGTTATTATTATTATTTTAACATCAGACATTAAGATACAGACATTATATAGAAGCACAACATGCATTCACATATACTGAATGACGTTCCTGCATAGCAGGGAAAAATAATAATAATAATGTTACCTAACAAAGTAAGTCTGGGAGAGGAGAAGGGGGGAAAAAATCTTATTTTTCCAGTGCAATGAAGTCTGACACTTCTCAAACAAGTGGTGTCACTACAGAATTGAGGCAACTCTTGAGAAAGTTGGGTGGGACATGATGAAAGCAGAATGCAACCAAAAGGGAAAGAACAGAGCTCACCATTCTTGGGCAGGTCCCCAAAATTGTTTTGAAGGAGACTCGGAGAAAGTTAATTCAGACTGGAAACTTTTGGAAAACAAAAAGTAATCTGTTTATGTGGCTGCAATGGAATCGATTTCTGGCTGGACCAAAAGAAGGGGCAAAAGTCCAGCACATCCAATCTTTAAGGTTTAAAAAGATGAAGCAATTCAGTTTTTCTGTTCTGGAGGACAAAAAAAAATCTCAGCTCAAAAGTTCTCGTTAAAGAAAATGAAAAAAAAAAAAGCTATGCAAAGTTATATTTTATATGCTGAAATGCAGGATGTCTACAGCTACCTAGCCTGCTTCCAGGGCACAAAATAGTCACAAACATTCCACAATTTTGGAGCCTGTTTTTCCTCCTTGGTTAGAGGAAAGCACGCCTGGGGGGGGGGGGGTGTACAAGGTTTATTTTAGGATGAGAAATTTATCTGGTGACTGAATGGCTAGCTGAAGGGAAACGATATACTGATGCTTGCAGCTTGTGCTAATCAAAAAAAAACATGAAACCCATTTTGAAAAACAGGATTTTTTTAAAAAAACAGGGAGTGTTAGTAACTAGAATAAAACGGGGCATTGAAAAAGCATTTCGAAATTGTAACGTGAGAGTTGGCTTTGTGTGTTTTCGGTGTAAGAAAGCAATGAGGTGCAATCGGTAGCCAGTTACCCAGATCTGCCTGGAAAAGATGCGATGAAAATCCTCCGAAAACGACTGAAACAGAAAGTTAGAAGAGAAAAATCTGAGAAAACTTGAATGTAAAAATCAGCAGGTTGTTCAGAGCTCTCTCATAGGCGAAGAAATTTAAAAAAAAACCAACGCCAAGAAATAGGCCTTATTGGCATTTTTTCTCACTGAATTGTAAACGATGAGACAGAAATCTTTTTTCCCCCATTAGACACACACACACACACACACACACACACATACACACACACACAAATGTGCATTATCATGCAACCAATACCAAAGAGTGCAACTATACAAATGCACAGATGTTCCAAGTATCTTTAAAAAAAAAACCCACCACCAACCCTGTAAAATCTCTACCTGCGTCTTTTGAACAGTCCCAAGTTGCTACTGCTCCAGCTGTTGCTTGTTTTCTTTGCAGATGTGCACCCATCAAAAAAAAATTCTGTTTTCCCACCCCCCACCCACTAGAATAGAAAGCTCAAAATTGACACGGCCGTTTTTGGGTGCTCCGGAAGCAACGCACGAATTCTCTGCGCGAAAAGAACGAAACGGTAGCGATTCAGGTACTCCGTAAATTCGGCACCTCACCCTAACGCGATGGGTCAAGGCGAGAGAAAAATGAAAACCCAAACAATGATAAAATGATCCACCTTCGGTGTCCTTAAGAGGACAACCTTCTCTACTGGGACAACCAAGGAGGTTGTTCCTGATAAGCCACACACACACAACTTGTCAAGTTAGAAGCTTGTTATGCCCACAGCATCCGCTGTCCGGCTAATTCTCCCCTCAATGTGGACAGCCAGGTGGCCAAAAGAGAAGCCCCTTTCTCCAAATCCGTCCAACATCCAGGAGATGTTCTTCAAAATAAAAGATTTCAAGCAAAAACAACCCTTCGGTTTTTCTTCGATCTTCTGTCTAACTGGAGTTTGCCCACCTCGTCTTAAGTTCCCCAATGCTCAATCTTACCCTTCCTTCCTTCCTTCCTTCCTTTCCTTCTCTTTCCTTCCCTTCCCTCCTTCCTTCCTTCACTGGCATCAGCAAAACGGGCACTTGGATGGTCAAAACCCAACCCAAACAATGACAACGACGACACATAATTCTATAGAACCGGAAGGGTTCTTGTTTTGCAAAGCTGGTTGGCCCTACAAGTCTCTACGTTCCCCGTGGCCCAATTGTATCGAAGACAGTTCCACCGCTGTTTGGTGCAAGTCCCATCCATTTCACACGGGTGCTTCTAAGCGTACAAAATCAACAGCTCGCTCCCCGAGAACTGCCGTGCACAGACAGCGGGAATTCAGCCTGACATCGTATAAATAAATCGTATTTATACAGCTCAGACGCTCCTGAGACGGGCGGTAGGGGGATTTTTGGGGGGGGATCACCGATAGCCAGGTTCTTCTTCGCCATCGTCTGCGGATATTTTGGTTGTCGTTGGTTCCTCTTCCTTGGACTCCCTGTTGTCTCAAGGAACCGGTCTTTACGCTGGGCCATGGCGAGCGTTGTCAACCATGCCAGAAGGCGGCTCCGAGTCGTCCATGGGGAGAACGAGGCGTGTCCCCCGGATGACTAGTTCGTGGTCTCCGAAGCCCAGCTCCTGGTCCAGGGTGTCCTCGGAACCGTTCCCGGTCACCCGCCTGGAGGCGCCCGATGGCAACGAATCGGAGTTCCCGCTGGAATCCCCGTACGTCAGGCTGATGTCTCCGTCGTTCAAAATCAGATCTGAGTCATCGTCCTTCAGCTGCTCTTGATTCTGAGGAGGAGGAGGAGGAAGGAAAGGAGGAAGAATGGGAAGAGGAGGAAGAAAAAAGGAAATAACATGAGGGGGAGGAGTAAGGGAGAAGGGAGACAGGAGGAAGGAAGAGGGGGAAGGAGAAGAAGGAAGAATTGGAAGAGAAGGAAGAAGAGGAATAGGAGGGAGGAAGAGGAAGAGCACAAAGAAGAAGAGTAAGGGAGAAGGAAGAGGAAGAGGAAGAATAAGAGAAAGAAGATAAGGAAGAGGAATAAGGGAGAAGGAGGAGAAGAAAGAGGAGGAAGAGGAGAGGAAGAGGAGGAGGAAGAGGAGGAAGAAAAAGAGAAAAAAGACAAGGAGGAAGAAGGGAGGAGAAGAGGAGAGGAGAGGGGGAGAGAGAAGAAAGAGGAGGAATAGGAGGAAGAAAAAGAAAAATAAGACGAGGAGGAGGAAAGGAGGAGAGGAGGGGAGTGGAGAGGGAGAGGGAGAGGAAGGAAGAGGAGGAAAAGGATGGCTTTACTAAACAGCAGAAGTCCAAAGCAGCTTCAATAAAAGAGTTAGGCAACTTCTTAGTATCTACAACAACATTCCCTACTCTTATGCAAGATGAGGCCGCAGTCAATGGGATGGGCATTGTGAGGGGAGATGTTTGTTTTGAGAGACAAGTTTTGGGGCCCTTTAAATGATGAAAACCTGCCTTTCCATTCAATGCTACGTTTTTATTTTGGGGCTGCTGCTCATTTAGAAGCTCTACGGTTGAGGAGGAAGCCAGGAGGAGGCGACCTCAAGAGCTTTGAGGCTGGAAACGGGTTAAATCGATCAACCACAAGAAGGGAAAAGCCCACCTCACCGCCCAACAGAGGTCAGAGCCCACCTCAGCAAAGGACAACCCAAACCACACCCTCACCACTTCCCCGCCCTCCTATTCTGGACTCAACTCTCCAACCCCACGCACGGGTTTTGCTCAGGCCACCTCAGCAACAGTGAGCAGGCCAAGATGAATGCAATGGTGGGCCACGGGAGGTCCTTCATTTGGGGGCTGGGGGAAGTTCTGGACTCACCTCGTAAGCCTGCGGACTCGTCAAACACCTTGCAAGGGGCCCACAGCAGCTGGGGAGCGTGGTGGTGAGGGGAGGGCCGCTGTGCGTCAAGAGAGGCTTTAAATAGCTGAGGAGGGTCCTTGGTTAAGGCAAAGGAGGCGTCTCTCTTTTCGGAAATAGTACATTTTTATACAAAGCCAAGACTCTTGTATGGTTTTTCTAGCACTGCTACCTGTGTTTCCCCCAAAATAAGACCCAGTCTTACTTTCTTTTGGGCTCTGAAATAAGCACTAGGGCTTATTTTCAGGGGAGGTCTTATTTTGCCCCCCATGTACGGGAGGCTGTCTTCTGCTTGCTCGTGGAGGAAATGCCTCAAA
The DNA here is from genome assembly GCA_023653725.1 of Bungarus multicinctus. NCBI lineage: Eukaryota > Metazoa > Chordata > Lepidosauria > Squamata > Elapidae > Bungarus > Bungarus multicinctus. The sequence continues at coordinate 23,034,736 of CM042841.1, forward strand.
GCGGTATACAAGTCTAAGGGCTATTGCTATTATATTAGGCACATGTTATAAAAAACATGCTAGGTCTTATTTTGGGGGAAACAGGGCAATTAAAATTACCTAATGCAACAAAAGTAACAAACTCTCTCCTAAACTCCTAAAAAGGGTTTCTTAAAAGCTTTGGCCAATGCTTCCTTGGTGCACAGATGTGACGGCCATGCTGGCACAGGAATTCTGGGAGTTGAAGCTGTAACGTTGCCATAGTTACTGCTATAAGGCCTGATCAACTGAGGAATGATGGCTTTTTCATACAGCAGTGGTTTCTTCCCCATGGACCCCACCCCCCTTTAATTACTTTTTGTGGCCAGGGACCCCCAAAACGTAAGATGGAAATCATAATGTTTCTTTAAGCCTTCGCTGACCTCTTTATGAACATCGTGCCCTGCGCCAGGGGTTGGTGGGCCACAAGTTGAGAGCCCACACCATACAGGATTCCTCTATGCCTGCTTGTAGATTTCCTCCCCTGTTTTCCTACATTAAACCATCACAACTACTACTACGGTTTTGGTCCACTGTTCTCTTCTGCTTTACGCCATGGACGGAGCAAGAGACGGTTCTGGCCCATCTTTCATTCTAAGAAAAAAGTAGCTTGCAGGAGCAGAAGGATAACACTTTGACCCTGAAATCCTACGTTGCTCAGTATAAGTTTTGGCTTCAGGTTTCTCCAAGGTTTGTTGCTAGTGGCATGGGCTCGGTCACTTCTGGACACTGCAGGGAGCTGGCCTGGTGTCAAAACTCGGGGAGGGGGTGTGGGATACAGACTGGGAGAAAACTTAAAATAATCTTCTGCCCCTGCAGGCATGGCGCATACGACAGATCTAGCGTTCTGCATTTCTTGGTCCCGAGCCCAGATAAATGGCCACGAGAGACAAGAATGCACAGCTGAGGAAGGGAAGATGCTTCGGCCATCTCTGGCCGTAGATGCGGGAACTCGGGTCCAAGGCCACCCGCTGATCTCTGGGAAGGATACTTATGGTCGAAGTTGTACCAGACTCGGAACAGCCAGGCACTCTCGGCTCTAGTGCTTCGGCCCTCGATTTCTGGCCCGCCCTGGAAAAGAAGGAACACACAACAGAATCGTAGTGGGGTTTGGGGGAAGAGCCACAACCGAGGTTCGGTTTGCTCTTGGTTTTCTGGGGGGTGTTGCTTATTGGTCTGATGTTTGTGAACTGGACTGCGTTAATCAGAAACCAGGAGGAGTTTAAAGATCTGTAGTGCTTCAACAAAGTTCTGGAAGAATCCTGGCATCAGGACACAAAGGAGGCCTACTCAGGCTGGTTGGAAATGAGATGTGTGTGTGTGTGTGTGAGAGAGAGAGAGAGAAAGAGAAAGAGAAAGAGAGAGAGCGCATAATATTTATCTTGTGAGAGCTGAATACAATGAAATTTCATTTTAATGTATGCTGATTTGTGTACGTTTAAAATAATAAAGTCTATTCTATTCCATTCCATTCTTCCCCTATTCTACTTTTTCTATTCTATTTCAATTTCCTATTCTATTCTAATATTCTATTCTATTCATTCCTTATTCTATTCATTCTATTCTATTCTATTCTATTCTTCCCCATTCTATTCTTTTATTTTTTCTATTCTATTCTAATTTCTTGTTCTATTCTAATATTCTATTCCATTCTATTCTTCCCCTATTCTATTATTTTATTTTTTTTCTATTCTAATATTCTATTCTATTTTATTTATTCCTTCCCTATTCTATTCTTTCCCTATTCTATTCTAATTTCCTATTCTATTCCAAGATTCTATTCTATTAATTTCTTATTCTATTCTAACATTCTATTTTAATTTTCTATTGTAGTCCATTCCATTCTTTCCTTATCCTATTCTTCCCATTCTATTCCATTCTTATTATTTATCTTGAAAGCACTTGGCACTCCAGAAGGTGAGAAATGACTCCGGGGTGAACCTAATCATCGAGGCCTTGGAAATTCTGACTTAACAAACCGCAAGAGTGTGGCAGTGATGGCGGAGAGAGGAGGCGAGGCACTTACCACATTGTCTTGGTCAGCATCGACACCAACCCTGCAGGGAAGAAGAAGCAAGGACTATTATTCTCCCCGCTCAGACAGGGGCGGAGTTCTCTGCCCATCCAGCTGGCACACAAACCCTCAGCCAAAAGGCTTTGAGTTGGGCGCCCCTAAATATGACCATTGGTCCTTTGTGCTAAATTAACAGGGGGGCATGGGTACAAAGGTGTGCAAAGGGGAGGAAAGCTCGGGTGTTGGGAAAGGTGGAAGGAAAGACGAGAAGCAGGAATATGGAGGGCACAGTTGCAGTGGTGATGGGGGCAGCGTTAGAAGATCTGAAGGACCAGGTCATCCTGGAGAAAAATCTAAGAATTGACCCTGACTTGATGGTATATAATTAATGCATCGCTTCTCCATCCAAGGAGAAATTGTGGACAATGGTGATATGCTGCCGGTTTGCACCGGTTTGACCAAACCGGTAGTGAAAAAGAAAGCCTACAATCAGCTGAGAGGAAAAGGAAAAGCACAGGATTGGCCCTCCCACCTGCCCCTACGCCTTTCTCTTCTTGATCCTCTCCTCTGATTGGTGCTGCAGTCTCAGCTGGTGCGGGGGAAGCTGCGCGGTGGCGTTAGGCAAAGCATGCCCACCGTGCCATGCCTACTGAACCGGTGGTAAAAACCATTTGAATCCCACCACTGTGTCAACTCATAAAACATTCCTATGTCTGTTTTAGTAGTTGCCATTAAAACAAAAAAAGGGGGTGGGGGGGTTGGGAGGAAGGAAATCTGGAAGAGCAGTTGAAAGCAGAAGTCCATTCCAACTCTTATCTTTAAAAGATTAAAATACCAGAACTTTTGCCAGCTAATATATTTCATTGGAGAACTGTGACTGAGGACACCCAGCCTGTGAACGTGCTCGGTTGGAGAAGCTGATTTTTGACACACCCAGCGGGGAGGGAAACAGAGTCACAGGGGACTGTAAAATGACCTATGCCAGAGTTGGCTTCATGCAGGGCAGTGCCAGTATGTCGCCTCTAATGAATCCTTGGAAGTTTTTTGAAATTTGGCTCCAGAATCATGATTTAATTAGAGCGATTGCTGCAATCCTGACACACGGATTATGGAGCACAAGTGGATACATCTCACACCCCTGCTCAGATGTAAGCTGGGCTGGCATTCATGAGACTGCACCCTTGGGAGGTTGGCACCGTTTATTCCTACCTTCTCACGCTCAGAGCCAAGCTGACACCCAGTGGCTAAGAGGGTCCTTTTCATAACTGGCTTTGGCCCTACTCAGTTCGCGCGTGGGTTCCTTCTTCCCGAAAGGACACCTCACTCAAATTCATGCCAGGGCAAAACCAAAACCAAAACCAAACCACAACTGCAATTCGCTCCATCGAAGCCGGCACTGCCCTTATCCCGAAAAGACATAAACCAACTTGCTTAATATTGCCAATTATCTGTAAAGTGGCTCTACTGCTCTTTTGAAGCCCACCACACTCAGGATGCCCCACCCGAATTAAGCAATTCCGCTCGCAGCTGAGGAAGAGGAAGAGGAAGGGCAGGGAGGGCCTAACTCACCGAATGTGCAGGCACGAGAGCATCGGGGTGGTGCCGCCGCCGAAGACCCAGACGGTGAAAAAGACGATCAGCAGAGTCGTACTGAACATCACCTGCCGCGCATAGGTGGCTGTGTCCCGGATGGCTAAGGCAAACGCCATGGCTCCCCGCAAGCCTAAGAGAAAAGGGGTGTGAAGTCTCCCTCAATCTGGCTGGGTTTGCTAGTCCAGGGCCTCCCCTTCCCCCTCCAGGCTGTGACCACAGGTGTGCACGCTCACATAAGAACCTCCATTTGTACACAAGCGACAGCCATTCGCGTGCACGCCTGAAGTTCCGTTTGGGCACAAATGGAGTAGCACATGTGAGCATGCATGCCTGCCGCTCACGTGGAATTATTTCCTCTGCTTCCCACCCCACACCCCAGCTGGGTCCACATAGCCAGAAAGGTTGGGGAAGCACTCTTCTAATCCATTTCAAACAATTACTCAGCCATTTTTAACCTTTGCACAAACGTGGACAAGCCATCTTCAAAGGTACAGAAAACCATCAATTCACTTTCTTTCCCAGTCCTTACACGATTCCCCGCATCTATAATCTCCTGTAAATGTCCATGCATATTTCCTTATATCTTTTTCCCTAATATAACATAATATAATAAACAGTTTTTCCCCGACCATCACTCTGCTAAACAAATAATTCCCTCAACACTGCCCAATTATTTACAAAGTCTGCACTACTATTACTATTAATCTTCTCATCACTCCTTATCACCCATCCCCTCCCACCTGTGACTGTAATTTTGTTGCTTGTATCCTTATGATTTATATTGACTGTTTCCTAGTATGATTTGATTGCTTATTGTACTCTATGACTATTATTAAGTGTTGTACCTGATGATTCTTGACGAATGTACCTTTTTTTTATGTACACTGAGGGCATTTGCACCAAAGACAAATTCCTTGTGTGTCCAATCACACTTGGCCAATAAAGATTATTCTATTCTATTCTGTTCTATTCTATTCTTATTGACTATCATTAAGTATTGGACCTAATGATTCTTGACTCTTGACAAAAGTGTATTTTCTTTTATGTACACTGAGAGCATTTGCACCAAAGACAAATTCCTTGTGTGTCCTATCATACTTGACCAATAATTCTATTCTATTTCTTTTCTATTCTTATTGTATCCCATGTCTATCATTAAGTGTTGGACCTTATCATTCTTGACTCTTGACAAAAGTATCTTTTCCTTTATGTACACTGAGAGCATTTGCACCAAAGACAAATTCCTTGGGTGTCTAATCACACTTGGCCAAGAAAGAATTCTTACTCTAACCATTTCAGGACATCATTTTTGCCCGATAACACTTTTTGCTGGAAGAAGTGCACTTTGTAAACATTTTGTACAGGAAGGGCGTATATAAGTACGTACAAAATCTATCTACGCCTTTAGGGTTAGAACTGGATCGTCAGATTTAGAGGAAGGTGAAATAAGGGTGATTCCGCAGTGATGATTCTCCTAAGAGCAAATCAGATAGCTTTTCTTTATGTGAGGTTTTATTGTGTGCCTCTTTTCCTTTTAAACACAGCCAATAATTGTATTGATAAGCAAGGCAGCTAAGAGGTAGTGAAATACACTCACAGCCTGTTGTATGACGTGTTGGCTGTGATTTATGTGGGAGTGAAGCTTTCTGCAAATAATCAGGTCTCCTCTGGCTCCCTTACCCTCATTGGTTTGTTTCCTGAAGGCAATCTGTTGAGCCCGATAAGAAATATTTACCTGGCTCTCCCCCTTCACTCCAATATAATCTTTAAAACTGCCTATTCTTCGCCTCTCCAATAGCCACCTTTCCTTCTTTCAAGTAAGCGTGCAATTATTTGTGGCAACCACGTTCAAAGGAGTCCGAGGGTCACTCACCAGCAAACATCATCATATGCTGAAAGTTTGTCCCAATCTTGTTTCGTCTCCCCAGGTTAAGTAGGAAAGAGAGGGGGTAAATGTTTGCTGCTCTTCCCAGGAATACCGCCAGCTAGATTTGTGGCTGCATTAAGGAAATTATTTTCCGAAAGAAGAACATATATGTAGCTCAGGGTTGAACTGGAAGGGTGTGTGTGTGTGTGTGTGTGTGTGTGTGTGTGTGTGTGTGTGTATGTGTGTGTGTCCCTTGATGCTCCCTGAGCTGGGTGGTTTCCTTGCAGACGTTTCATGACTCAGCTAGGTAACATCATCAGTGGTAGATGGGAGTTGGGTTTGCTCTCTATATGCATAGGGTCCCTTCTAGCACTGATGATGTTATCTAGTTGGGTGGTGAATCGTCTGCCAGAAGACCACCCAGCTCAACGCAGCATAAAGGACCCCACAAATTAATTGCTCTTTTAAGCCCACTTTAAAATTACATTGGCTACTTAACCTGGTTCGCAGCAGCTTAGAATGTCATGCAAATGTCACAACCGATGTTGGCTTCTTTACTTCCTCACCAGGCAGGTGGGCTAAGAATTTTTCAGAGCCAGACAAGGCTTGCCACTAAAAATGCCACAATGCAAAAAAAGCCCAAATGAGCTTCTGTTTGATTTTGTCTTTTCAGACTGAGCCCAGATACGCTGGTTGGTAAAGTCTGCCCAACTTGCTGCTCCGCTGACACAGGTTATGGACACTTCTCGCCAACATCCAATAAACCAGGATAAACCAAACATGGCGTAAAACAACATGCAAACTCAGTGCAATTTTTTTTTACTAATCAATTCCTTCCCTTCCCTGAGAGCGTTCATTATTAAATTATCTATATCACTCAGTGCTGAATTTATACAAACATGTTTCAATCCTGTTTAATTGGGAGTAATAACCGTATTCCGCTCTCCAGATTTCTTTCTTTAGCCCCCGTTTTCCAGACAATTATCCTACACAACCCTTCGTGGCTTCCCCTCATATATTTTTTTTTTCACACAAAAGGATACAAAAGCCCCAACTACGAAGGTTGGATTAAAGATGTGGCTCTGAAACGTGAACAGTGTAAGGCCCATGTAGGAAAAGATGAAGTTCTCCGCCAAGAAGTTGAGTAGCTCAAACAGCTAAAATATTGGACAAGATGAGAGAGCAGTGGTAGATGGTCCTTGCGATGACAGCGACCCAAATATTTATTTAAAGTGATAGGGGAATTCTTCAAAGTGTGGACCGCACAAGATAGATAAGCCAGCATTACATTTATTAGATTTATAAGGAGGACAGTGGGCAATTTTTTTAAAAAATATTGCAACTGCCCTGCGTTAAGTGAAGTGTCCCTCCCCGGCCATTCTGGTCCAAGGCCTCACCTGTTTTGTCCTGTGCTGTGATTCTGTGGACAAGTTGTTGTAGGTATAGTGAGCTTGAGTGATGCCACAGAACAAAACTGCCACCACACCTGGGGACAAAATATTGGATGAATAAGGGAGCCTGCAGCGCCCATAGCCCATCTCCTGTTCTTCTTCAACACACCTTTTTATTATGGTTTAACATGGTAGGTGAGTGTTGCACCTGCATAAACCTAATTTTAGAGTAGAATAGGGGAGTTGGAAGGGACCTTGGAGGTCTTCTAGTCCAACCCCCTGCTTAGGCAGGAAACCCTCCACCGCTTCAGACACATGGTTATCCAACATCTTAAAAACTTCTAGTGTTGGAGCATCCACAACTTCTGGAGACAAGTTGTTCCACTGATTGATTGTTCTCAGTGTCAGGAAATTTCTCCTTCCTTCTAGGTTGTTTCTCTCCTTGATGACTTTCCACCCATTGTTTCTTGTCCTGCCTTCAGGTGCTTTGGAGAATAGCTTGACTGCCTCTTCTTTGGGGCAGCCCCTCAGATATTGGAAGGCTGTTATCATGTCTCCTCTAGTCCTTCTTTTCATCAAACCAGACATCCCCAGTTCCAGCAATCGTTCTTTCTGTTTTATCCTCCAGTCCCTTAATCATCTTTGTTGCTCTTCTTTGCACGCTTTCTAGAGTCTCAACCACTTTTTTTTAACATCGTGGTGACCAAAACTGAATGCAGGATTCCAAGTGTGGCCTTTACCAAGGCATTATAAAATTTTAGGGCTTGGCATTGGCTTTCAGCCTGATCTGAACAACCTCTGGTGAAAGCTAAACGCTGTCAGGATGCGTGGGTCCAACAGAAACCCACAGGCCTTTTAGCTATGCAGAGTACTTCTTCCTACGAGTGAGAGCAATCAGCCCCAACAGGTTGGTAATGATGTAGTTCTGTGTTGCATAAAACAGCTCCTCCCATTACACCCCACTCTCTCAGGCTGGAAAACAGCCTGCCCGTCCTGGAAACGTCTCAGAGAAAACTGGAGTAACTGAAGACCACAAGCTACATCCCAGATGCTCAACACCCCCCAACCCCCAAGGGCTGAACCGTCCCCAGGGGTTTTGGGGAGGAGTGGGGAACCTTTCTGGGTGTGGCCTTTTGAGTATCAGAGAAGTGGCATCGCTGCCAATTTTGCAAAGATTTGAATCTCACTGGAAGTTTCCTGGTACCTCTCCCCACAGGCAGTACGAGGGAAGAAGTGCATGGCCGCTTACCGGTAAAACCACACGCTTCGGCCAAGAGGAAGGTGCTCCAGGACATCAGGAAAAACAAGCCTGTTTCCAGCAGGTGGAACTCGTGGAGTTTGGTAAACTTGGTGACGTAGAGCTGGAAGAAGTTAAGGGAGAAATCCACCAGAGATTGCTTGCAGTTTAAAAAGAAAAAAAAAAAAACCACTCCAACCAAAACAAGAGAAATTTCTCAGTGAGATCACTTAAGTGTCCCCAATTCAGGAAAAGATATGAACTGAGAAAAGGGGTTCAAGCCACACCCCGTAAATGCACCGGCAAAGCTGTGGCTTGTCAAATATTGGGCCTTTTTGCTTTAACGCTCTCAGCTTGCAATCCAGGGGAGGAGAGTGCAAGTTATGGACCCCTGTCTGGCCTTTTTCTTGGAATGTTTCTGCCCTTTGCATTCAAATGGCCTGGCACTATTTGGTTGGATTGGCCCTTAATTAAATCACTTGACAATTAAAAGAGGACCTTTATAAGCCCAATAGGGAAATAGGGTGCTTTTGACCGACTGAAATGGAAATGATGTCTTGGCGTGTTCGGGTCTTTTCCCGTGTAAGATTGAAAGTATCTTGGCGATGTTTTGACAAGGTCCCACTCGCCATCTTCAGGCTGGTGCTTTCGGCTTTGTGCTTGTGCGAGCAAAGCGTGATCGGAGCTGCCGTCTCCCTATAAATACGGGTGGGGAGGTTGGCTGTGTTGTCATTTCTTGATTGGTTGATGGAGTTGGTGTTTGCAGATTGGTTGGCTTTTCGTAAGAACATGTGTGGGTGAGGTATTGGCTGTGTGTCTATCAGCCTCACATGTAATACTTCCCTGGTTCGAATCCCAGTAAGGGTATGGCTAGCTGAAGAGAGCTAACTAGCTCGAAATAGATCTATACTAGTCTCCCTTATTTATTATTTAAAAAAATTATCAGCTTAAAAACCTTACACACATGTAAACAAAAGGCAACGAAACAAATAGCTTTCTGTCGGTATGGTCTCTGGTGATGAGCCGAAAGACAGAAAAGAAAGCAGTATGCTTTCTCCCTTAATTGGGGCTTAACAGGGTGTTGTAATACAAAGTATATACTTATTCCCCTGCCTGAGCTGATAAGGAGAGAGCCAGTGGTGTAGAGGCAATTACAACTGCCTCACATGTAATACTTCCCTGGTTCGAATCCCAGTAAGGGTATGGCTAGCTGAAGAGAGCTAACTAGCTCGAAATAGATCTATACTAGTCTCCCTTATTTATTATTTAAAAAAATTATCAGCTTAAAAACCTTACACACATGTAAACAAAAGGCAACGAAACAAATAGCTTTCTGTCGGTATGGTCTCTGGTGATGAGCCGAAAGACAGAAAAGAAAGCAGTATGCTTTCTCCCTTAATTGGGGCTTAACAGGGTGTTGTAATACAAAGTATATATATATATATATATATAGTTTGGATATGTGGCTGAAATGGATATAATTTTGGGTATAATTTTTTTATAACCTAATTTTGGGTTTTAGTTTTTAATCTTCCATTTTAAATTTTTATTAATCCCGGATTTTTAAATGTGTAATTGTAGTTAGACGGGATGCAGCCGGTTTATCTATTTAATTCAGTTTTAAATTTATTTAAATTATATTTACTCTATGTATTTTTATTAGGCTGTACACCGCCCCGAGTCCCTTTTTTTGGGAGAGGGAGCGGTATAGAAATATAAATATAAATAAATAAATAAAAAATAATAATTCTGTGTGTGTGTCTGTGTGGGGGGGGGGGGGCTAAAATGGATATGATATATATATCATATATACATATACATTTACATACATACATACATACATACATACATATATATATATATATATATATATATATATTCTCTCTACAGTTTGGTTATTTGTGGCCAATCAAGTTTATGATAAGTGGGTTAAAGCTTTAAGTCTGTTACTGAAGAAAAGCAGCATCTTAATAATAATAAAACTTGAGTTATTTACTGACAAACCAAATTTTGAATTCTTTCACTGGGGGTGGGAACCTCCTTGCTGTGCTGATTTTTACAGCCTCCCGAGCTGCAAACCTTCTCGCTCAGAAGCGAAAAGAGTTTCCGACGGACAAACCAAGGATATCAGAGCAGTGACCACGCCGGTGGCAGCCCCCATGGCAAACGATCCGCTGAAAATCCCCAGGAAAATCCCGATGGATTTGAACATGGCGGTCACATCGAAAGTGTGGCTGTTGTCCCCTGCGGGCTGGTAGGCAACGATTGAACTGTGGGGAACACAGAACGCAGACTTTTTAAGCAGGCTCTTCTACAGCAATTCCCCTCCACTGTTCAGCTAATGCTAGAGCGATGCAGTGACCCAGAGGCGGAGCTCTCGCCTCGCAATCAGGAGGCTGCAAGTTCCTCGCTAGAGCACGATGAGAACGTATCTTGCTGAATATAACTCCGCATTGGGGACAGGAAGGGCATCTGGCCAGTAAATACTCAGCTCCATTTCATTGCCTGGACTCCATCCCACAAGGGATTGAGGAGGAAGAGGAGAAAGATTTTACTAGTGCTAGATGCACCAAGAATCATTTGGAAGAACTGTGGTGGCACAGTGGTTACAATGCAGTATTGCTGGCTAATTCTGCCCACTGCCAGCAGTTCAATCCTGATCAGCTCAAGGTTGACTCAGCCTTCCCTCCTTCCGAGGTGGGTAAAATGAGGACCCAGATTGTTGGGGGCAAGAAGCTGACTGTAATCTGCTTAGAGAGGGCTGGAAAGCACTGTGAAGCGGTATATAAGTATAAGTGCTATTGCTATTCCTTCCTTCCTTCCTTCCTTCCTTCCTTCCTTCCTTCCTTCCTTCCCTCCCTCCCTCCCTCATTTCCTTTCTCATTCTCTTTCCTGATGGCATAGTGGTTAGGATGCAGCATTGCAGGCTAACTCTGCCCACTGCCAGCAGTTCGAACCTGACCGGCTGTCAGCCTTCAAGATTTCTTCCTTTATTTCCTTTTCTCTGCTTTGCATCTTTCGGCTGCCATAAGTAACAGGAGGGGGCAATGGGCTATGATATATTTGGGAAGCGTGCTGGAGTGAGTAGGAAACGAAACTGTATATCTAGGGGAGGGGGAGTCGTACTTAAGTTTCTATTCCTTGCTTTTCTATTCCTTGCTATGCGCAACTGCAACTCCTTATCAAACTATGCCAAGGTCAACGGACAGAGGCCTCATCACCACCTGAAGATGCCCACATGATGCTATGCATTATTTCTCATTGGAGGAGCAATATGGACTGTTGGGGGTGGGAACGTTGCCATCACTTTGTATATGTGGTTTTCGCGCTCATTTCTTCAGATTCAGAATTCTTTTGTTGCTACCACTTTGATTTCCAGTAAAAGATATCTTTACTCTAACAAAATGGAGTCTAAGTATTTCTTTCTTGGATATTGAAGGGAGCACCAGCTGACACTGGCTCAAGGTTGACTCGGCCTTCCGTCTTTCCGAGGTGGGTACAATTAGGACCCAGATTATTGGGGGCGATAGGCTGACTCTGTAAAACTGCTTAGAGAGGGCTGGAAAGCACTGTGAAGCGGTATGTAAGTCTAAGAGTTATGGCTATCACTGTCTCCAAGGCACAACCGCTTTGCAGATGTTCCCTAACTTGAGTTGCCTCTGCCAGGGAGAAGAGGGGGTTGTCAGGCAAAAGACACACAACTTACGAAGACAGCACAATGGCCACTGCGTCGTTGAGGACACTCTCTCCAAAGAGAAGGGCGTAGAGCTCAACGTCCACTTGAAGTTCATGGAATATGGCGAGGACCGTCACTAGCCGAGAAAAAAACAGAGCAAAGAATTTGCTAGAATCCCAAGTTAGCTTACAAGCAGCATACAAGAGAGATACAAGAGAGATGCAAACATCTGTAGAAAGATCCAACAAATGCTCATAGGACAGGATCCAGTCTGGGTCGGTCACCAGGACTGGAGGTTTTGTCTTCAGAGCTTTGGGTCTCATGCTGGAGCCCAACTTCAGGGAACTTCTCTCTAGCTTATAGGACAGTCCATCCCAGGTCATCCGTGAACACTTTGCATGGATTCTTCCATTAAAGTCCTTCAGATAGACTTCATGGAATTGTTGGCAAGAGACTGTTCCTTATGATACTTTGAGGAATTACTCAAAATTACTCAGGAAGCTTAACGAGATTCCTGTGAGACTTAAAAGGCCATTCCTATCCCATTCTAGATCCTTGCTACATCAATATATACATCAAGGAGCCTCGGTGGCGCAATGGTTAGAGGGCAGTACTGCAGGCTATACTTCTGCTGCCTACCAGCTGCCTACAATTTGGCAGTTCAAATCTCACCAGGCTCAAGGTTGACTCAGCCTTCCCTGCTTCGATGACGACCCAGATTGTTTGGGGGGGGGGGGGGCAATAGGCTGACTCTGTAAATCACTTAAGAGAGGGCTGGAAAGCACTGTAAACTGGTATATAAGTCTAAGGGCTATTCCCCTTCCTTCCTTCCTTCCTTCCTTCCTAACTCTATCGACTGCCAGCAGTTTGATCCTGACCAGCTCAAGGTTGACTCAGCCTTCCATCCTTCCAAGGTGGGTAAAAGGAGGACCCAGATTGTTGGGGCCAATAGGATGACTCTGTAAACCACTTAGAGGGCTGCAAAGCATTATAAAGCAGTATATAAGTCTAAGTACTATTGCTTATTGCTAATATCTTTTCAAGAAGCTCAGACACAGGCATACAATTCTCTCACAAACTTTTATTTCCCCTCTTGTGAAATAAACCAGACTCTGTTTGAACCCCAAGATTACTAACGCCGGCTCGCTGGGCTTTTGGTGGGCATCCAAAACTCCGCCTGATCTGATCCAGCACAGGTGGATCTTGCTATATTCCAGAATGGTCCCTCCACATTTGCAGGGCACAAGGAGGCCAAAACATTACAACATATTGTAATGATATGAAATTAGACACAAGAAAGTTATGTATATGTAATTATGGTCATGTTTGATTTAAAATGTAAAAAAATAAAACTGGAACCACACTGTTCACTTAAAGATGTATTTAAAAGAAATAAAAAAAAATATTATAAAAAGAAAAATCCACTCCGTTCCCAACTGGCATTTTTTTGAGGAGGGTCCCTGGTTCCCCCCTACAACCTACCAGGATCCGTAGCGGAGGCGATGGCACCGAAAAACAGGCAGTCGGTAAAGTAGAAGTCTCCCCCAAGCTGCCCCATCACTTTCATCAGCGCAACACAGCCGTACATGACGGACCTGTTGAACACACAAGAGTTGGCATTGTGGTCACCATGGCAAGCAGAACCTTAGCACAGGCAGCCCTAGACCTACGCCCGCAACCGAGCCCCAAAATTTCTGCTGCTAAGTGAGACATTCATGAAGTGAGTTTGGGGCCCGTTTTACGACTTTTCCTCGCCACGCTTGTTAAGCGAATCACGGTGGTTGTTCAGTTGGTAACACGGTTGTGAAGGGAATTGTGACGACCCAAAGGGGCGTGGCACAAGGGCAACACAAGTCAGATAATCAGTAGGGGTCCCTTTATGAGCTCCAACTTTGCCCCCAATGTCCTGGTTACCTTCGGCTGGAGAAAAATTCTCCCAGGAACAGCCTTTGGCTGCAGAGAATCAAGTCCAAAACAAGGTACACACAAACTGTAACTTAAACTCCAAATAAACCAAACTAATTATCTTGATAGGGCAGGAGAAGGAATTTCAGACTTGAAAGCACAGCAACACTCACACAGTTGGGAAGATGCCAGGAACAGATAAGCCACGATGATACAAGATAGTCACGTTTGCTCCCAACAGCTTGTTATGCACAGCTTCCCTTTCAAAACACTCTGTTCCCAGTTGCAGCTAAAGAAGGGAATCAGGGCCCTTTCCTCCCCCGTAAGCCACGCAACTCACATTGCTCCCTTCTCCGTTCCTCCCTGCGTGTCCTAGGATGATGAGGGTGGGTGGGCCTGGGTCTTCCTCTGAACTCCCTCTCCCTTGTTCTACCTCTCCCCTGCTCTGCCCAGCCGGACTTTGCCCTTCCCCAGTTTCTTCCACAGCCAACGGAGCCCCACTGCCGCTCCCTGTCAGCTGTTCAGCCTCCCCCTCCAAATCAGATTCCGACAGGGGCATGACAGGAATCTAGCTTTGCCAGGAGGTCGCAAAAGGGGATCGCGTGCCACCCGTCGTAAATACGAACCGGTTGTCAAGCATCCAAACGCAAATCACGTGGCCATGGGGGATGCTGTAACGGTCCTAAGCGTGGAAAGTTGTCGTTAAGTATTTCAGTGCTGTTGCAACTTTGAACGATCACTAAGTGAACTGTTGTGTAAGTCGAGGACTAGCTGTATTGTTCATTTACTGAGACACCTCACTTTCCTGCACCCACCCTTGGCAGCCTACGAGTTTCTGGGAAGCACATATGGCTTCCAATCCTAACTTAACAGGCTTCTGCTGGGCTCAGGTGTTCTTCTCTCTTTCCCCAGGTGCAGTGGGAGGAGACAAACTGTCACATTCGCTCCGGCCATCGTATCACGCACAACTAAATCCAGATACACTTTAATCTTCAATATAGAGTTTTCATGCAGGATAGCAGAGGGACACGGTGGCTCAGTGGCTAAGACTCTGAGCTTGTCGATCTGAAAGGTCAGCAGTTCGGCGGTTCGAATCCCTAGCACTGCGTAATGGAGGGAGCTCCCGTTACTCGTCCCAGCTTCTGCCAACCTAGCAGCTCGAAAGCATATTCAAAAATGCAAGTAGATAAAGAGGGACCGGCCACATGACCACGGAAACGTCTTCGGACAGCGCTGGCTCTTCGGCTTTGTAACAGAGATGAGCACCGCCCCCTAGAGCCAAAAATGACATATGTGCCAGGGGAACCTTTACCTTTACCTGAGTTGGAAGGGACCTTGGAGGTCTTCCAGTCCAACCCCTGCTCAAGCAAGAAACCTTATACCGTTTCAGATAAATCTCTGCTTTAAAAAAAACCCTAGATGGACCAACTTCCAAGTGGTTTAGTGATTGGGTCAAACCGACACAATTAAGATGAACCAACCATAGTTCAATCTTAATATGTTAAATTCTGTGCAATCTCCCATGGAACAAAAACTTCTCCTGGGCAACAACGAACAAGAAGGAAAATCGCAGAACTCTGAAAACTGGGTTTGTTTCTCAGCACATCCAAACCAGCCTGGAATTATTCAGCTTCTCGTTTTTAAAAATGCAACGGGGCCTTGTGCGTTGCTCTTGCTCATTTTGTTGTGATTTAGGCTGTGCCTGTTTTAATTGCCTTACTGTTGTCATGGTTTTAACCTCTGGCATGGCAGCTGCTCACAGAACACTGTTGATTAGGTAATATGCAAAGCATGTAAACAGGGAACATTTTTAGAAGCAGGAATTCTCACCCTATCACAAAACAGGAAATTGCTGTTCCAAGAAATGCATATGCTAAAATGGATCCAAGGTTTCGGAAGAAGTGACGCTTGAAAAAAAAGAGAGAGAGAGAGAAAAAAAGAGAGACTTTGGTTACTTTAAATGCTAGGAATGACAGAGCCAGAATGACATAGCGATTTTTTTCTCCAAGTCCCACTGAACCCTCCCTAAACATACAATTATTTCAGGCAAGGAGCAAATAACAGCACAATATGTTTGGCTTATCTCTCCAGCGCTTAAAATACTTTCCCAGCTAAGATGTTTTACAAGCATACAATTACTCATTTTCTTCCCTAACATGGGTAGACAAAAATCTACGTTAAGACAGATAGCCCTGCCTGTAGGCACTTGCTGTCTGGTTACAAATGATTGATTTTGGAACAATCAGGGGCACATTTGGTCCGGAAAAAATAATATTTCACAACATATTATTTCTTTATTATCCAATTTTATCTTTCTGGCAGAAATTCTGTTCTGGTTGTATTATTATTGCACTGAAAAGCAGGGTATCAGAGAGGGCAATCCAAGGTTTGGATTGCAAAGGATAGATTTTGCTTCAAGGATTTATTTTCTCTTGCATACATTGTACAGGTCCTGTACAATGGATGGAAAAATGTTGATATAAAAGATTATTTCTCCTGTTTCAATTACTGTTGCAAAATAGAATCTTAAGGCATTAAATCCAAGAGAAAATGAGCTGACTTCATCCAAAACAGACTGAAGTTGTCCTCAAAGACAACAATAGATCAGGTGGATGATGCCTGCTTTATGTTCTTCTCAACAAGTGTGTTGCTACCCTGGGTGATTTGAAAGAGGGTTAGAAGGAACAAACACCTACCCGTTTTAAGCTATATCCAGCGTAAAATATAATTGGAGGAAGCAAAATATTGAAGAAGACTTCAGGATCAAAAGTTACCTGTAGGGTATTAAAAGAGAGAATCAAAGCATCACAAGAGACCCAACTTCAATGGGTACAGAGTAAAACTTACCGTTTGGTGAAGTGCATTTTCGCTCAAAATAAGAACCGTGCCACCTTTTAGCACAGGAGTCTTCAAACTTGATAGCTTTAGGACTTGTGGACTTGCTCCCAGAATTCCTCCTCCAGTCATGTTAGCTCAGGAATTCTGGGAGTTGAAATCCACAAGTCTTAAAACTTGCCAAGTTTGAAGAGGCTTGTTTCAGCCCAACAGTTCGCCATCCAGAATTTTCAACTGCACAACCGGGAGGCATTAGTTGAGTTCAAACCCATGAAACTTCCAGAATCAAAACAGCACAGCCTGTGTTGGCAGACATTGGGTCTGGGATGCACAACACAGCAGAACCCCACACCAGGGATGGGATTCATCCGGTGTTACTACCGGTTTGGCAATTACATTTTGCGCGATCTGATGAATAGGGGAAGGAAGCACCTTTTATTTGGCCATGGAAGGACAGGTCTAAGGTGAGTTTGCCTCATTATGACTCTTGAATAATTATAAATGGCTGACCTCACACAACTTGGTGCCGGTTTGCCTCTCACAAAGGCCAGACGCACCCAAAGTGGCAAGTTGCATCCCAGCAATTTACATTTAGACTTAAAGCAAGGTTGTGAACCCAGCCATTAAGGGATTTCTTGAATAGGCAAAGCTGAGAAGTTTAAGGAACAGCAACCAGCCCAGAGAAACAGCAGCAGAGATGCCTTTGAAAACTATATTGTTTTTTCGCCCAGACTCCTTTAAAAATCTGGGACAAAGCTACGACAGAATTTCAACCGTGTTTTCCTAGAACGTTTGATCTAAAACCGTAGAAAAAGTAGAAGTGGAAAGCATTAGAATTTACCTTCCGCAGCATCTCATTATCTTGAACATTATTGAGTTCGTGGGAACTGATTTCCCCCTTCAGGGTATACTCATAAAACTTCCCACTCAGGTTGACCAGCAAAGTAGCTGGGCTCGTTTGCATTGGGCAGCTCAGAGTCACATTGTTGATATCGCTGGGAATGTGGATGCCGTATCGAAGGATGACCCCCACCAAAACTCCTGCAAGAAACACAGGGGATGTCAGGTTTGCTGGAGTTCCAGGGCAATCCTGAGGGATTCAGAATTCAGGTCTATGCATTCCTAGCACCCTCCTTTCACCGACGGTCAGAAGAACTCCTCCAGCAAAATCAGGGCGAAACAGAAGAATCAAATGGTGCCTGAAAGGAATAAATTCAATCCCTCAAGTCATGCAAAGCCTCATCAAAATAGTTCAGAATTATACTGCTTGTGAATGACATGCCAGCACTGTTTCCTAGATATTGTTTAAAAAAAAATGGATGTAAAATAGAATGGCAGCAATGAGAAGAAAATATAGAAGATTCAAGTCCCCAGGTGAACTATGGTGCACAAATCAGACCATAAAGATATGAAGGATCCTGAGAGATCATCTAATCTAACCCCCCCACCGTTCATTGAAAAAAAAATCTATTACTACAACTGTAATGCCACTTAAAATAGGCATGTTCTCGTCCGTCAGTCTGAGAGGAGCAGCCGATAAATTTAAACTTGAAACTTTTCCGTTAATGTCCGTTGAGCAATCGGTGGTTTTCCACTGAAACTTTTCAGCTCAGTAGGTTTCCCAACACTCTTCTTGAGATCAGCTTCAGCTAAGAAGAAATGGCAGCAAATCTCTTGAGCAACTTCTAAAAGATTTGCTAGGACATGTTGCAGAGAAAAATTCAAGATGTGTACCTGTATTACAGGGATCTGCTATGCTGGAGGATGAAAAAAACATCTTTTGGCCAGATTAATCTAGACTTTTGGATTCAAATAGCTAATCAATAGGACAGCAACGCAGTTCACACAACACTGTAAAATGTAGTTTGTTATCTAGCATACAGGTAGTCCTTGACTTATGACCTCAATTGAGCCAAAACTTCCTGTTGCTAAATGAGACATCTATTTAGTGAACATTGCCTCGTTTTACGACCTTTCTTGCCACACTTGCTAAATGAACCACTGCCGTTGTTAAGTTAGTAATATGGTTGTTAGGTGAATCTGGCTTCCCCGCACTGACCTTGTCAAAAGATTGCACGAGCTGATGGAATTCTTTTTTTATATTTCTTTTATGGGCCAAGTGTGATTGGACACACCAGGAATTTGTCTTGGTGCAAATGCTCTCAGTGTAAATAAAGGAAAAGATACATCCGTCAAGAGTCAAGAATCATCAAGTACAACACTTATAGTTATAGGGTACAAGAAGCAATCAAATCATACTAGGAAACAGTCAATATAAACCATAAAGTCATACAGTCACAAGTGGGAGGGGATGGGTGATAAGGAGTGATGAGAAGATTAATAATAATATTAGTGCAGACTTTGTAAATAGTTGAACAGTGATGAGGGAATTATTTGTTTAGCAGAGCGATAGCATTCAGGGAAAAAAACTGTCCTTGTGTCTAGTTGTTCTGGTGTGCACTGTTCTATATCATTGTTTTGAGGGCAGGAATTGAAACAGTTTATGTCCAGGATGTGAGGGGTCTGTAGATATTTTCACAACCCTCTTTTGGACTCATCACAGGTCCTCGACTGAAGGCAGGTTGGTAGCAATTAGAATTATCTGCAGTCCTAATTACTCTCTGGAGTCTGTGTCTGTCCTGTTGGGTTGCAGAACCAAACCAGTTCTAGAGATGCAGATGATAGACTCAATCATTCCTCTGTAGAACTGGATCAGCAGCTCCTTGGGCAGTTTGAGCTTTCTGAGTTGGCCCAGAAAGAACATTCTGATCACATGACTCCAGGACCCTGCAATTGCCATAAATATGAGTCAGTTGCCAAGCAGCTGGATTTTGATCACGTGACCACAGGGATGCTGCCATGGTTGTGTGAAAAATCGACATAAATCACTTTTTTCAGTGCCGTCATAACTTGGAAGGCTCACTAAATGAGGACTAGCTGTACTGAATGATTCCCACGCTAGCAACATTAGCTGCTGTCATAGGATTTGTTTCACCAGTTAAAAGTGCTTTTTTTTTTTTTAAGTTATTGCACTGTATGCTGGTCTTTTATTGGGTTTGGCCTTCGACCCTAAATTTCGATCCATTGATAACTGGGTGATTTACCTCACTTAAATCTATGCCTTAGCAATCGCTATAAACCCAGAGCAACTGGACAGTTTTTAGGAAATACCTTCACTTTATTTCCTGTGAATAAAACAAGACTAAATAGGAGAGAAAGAGGATTGTTACTGTCCAGTATTTTGCACGTTAGAGCCGCAATCTCAGATTTCCCTGAAAAAGCTCCCTTTTGGAATGGAGGATGTGCTTCATTTCAGAGGATTCTTGCTGGCGCCACGCTAGACCTGTAACTCCCCCTGGCCGTGGATTATGGGGGGGAAGGGGGGGGATTTTAACAGTGCCAGGGTTTATGAAGCCCCCTGGGAGTTGGGCAGCCAATGCATTTTAAATATCAAGCATTCACCCCTTAACAGGTCAGGGACTCCCAGGGAGCCCCCCCCCCCATTCAACCAAGCCAATCAAATCATTTATTGTCAATGCACAACATGTGCACAATGAGATTGAAATGAGCTTCCCTTGGTGCAGGCCCCCCCCCAAAATAAACCACAAAATATATCTCAATCACTCAATAAATGAAAGAAATCGAATCCCTAAACCCAAATAAATAGTAACTAACACACTTCATAACTTCCTAGCCCCGCCCCGCCCCAATTCCAAAACAGGCACGAAATGAAGGGAGGGGTTAATGCCCCAAGTTGACTCCTTTCTTCTATGGCAGGGATCCTCAAACTTGGTGAATTTTAAGACTTGTGGACTTCAATTCCCAGAATTCCCCAGTCAGCTATGCTGGCTGGGGAATTCTGGGAGTTGAAGTCCACAAGTCTTTTTTTAAAAAATAAATTTGTTTATTCAACATTTAAACATTTAAAAAACAATTTCTACTTTTCACAACAATTCTGTAACAGTTTTCACACTGGTTAATAAAAGTCTATGGCTATATCAATTACTTCTTTGTTCTATTCACTTATAACTCTTATTTCTTAATCTAACTCATATACACATTGATACATTTAGATACCCACATACAACATTAATTATTACTTTGTCATTTTCGCTTTCGATTCGACGCCTTTGCGTCTTCTTTCTAACCACTCATACCGAAGGTTCCATATCTTATTGGACTCTATTTCTTCCTTATCTTTTAATATCATCCTTAGCCTGTCCATTTCAGCGCATTGGAGGATCTTTCTAATTATTGCTGCCTCGGAGGGAAGCCCACAAGTCTTAAAGTGGCGAAGTAAGACCACACCTAGAATACTGCATCCAGTTTTGGTACATTATAAAAAAAGATGTTGAGACTCTAGAAAAAGTGCAGAGAAGAGCAACCAGGATGATGAGGGGACTGGAGGCTTAAACATACGATGTACAGTTGCAGGAACTGGGCCTGGCTAGTCTAGTAAAGAGAAGGACCAGGGGAGACATGATAGCATCTTCCAATATTTGAAGGGCTGTCACAGAGAGGAAGAGGGTCAAGCTATTTTCCAAGGCACCTGAAGGCCAGACAAGGAATAATGGATGGAAACTGAACAAGGAGAGACTCAACCTGGAAATAATGAGAAACTTTCCGAATGTTCCATTCAGAACAATCAACTAGTGGAATAGAAAGTGCCTTCAAAGTTGTGGGAGCTTCATCACTGGAGACTTTCCAAGAAGAGATTGCATTGCCATTTGTCAGAAATGGTGTAGGGTCTCCCGCTTGGGTGGGGGTGGGGGGACTAGATGACCTACAAGGTCCCTTCCAACTCTGATTATCTGTTACCTATTAAGTTTGAGGACCCCTTTCTTCTATGGGGAGCAAAACACTTTCCAGCTCAATTTCACCCCCAAAGCGATGCCAGGTTGGGGTTCAGCCCCCCTTTTCCCAACTAAGCAGGGTCCATCCCTTCTGGACCCAAATTCCCTCTCTGAGGTGGGGGGGTCACTGGGGGAGCGCACCCCAAACCTCCCCTCCCCTTTTCGCTGATCCTCCTCCCCACCAACGCCTGTAACCCCCCCCCCCCCGCTCAGCAAACGGGGGTTCATCCCAGCGTAGCCTGCCTGGTTGGGTGGGGGCGGGGGCAGCCAGCCAGGCAGGGGATGATGGGCTCTGGGGCGGCTCACCATAGATCATGGCCAGCCCGGTCTCGTGCAGGAAGCGGGCGCGGCGGTGCTTGAAGAGCCAGATGGTGAGGATGGTGAGGGTCAGCAGGAGGATGAAGACCAGCAGGTTGGCGCTGTCCTGCCGGTGACTGGCCTCCGCCGCCTTCTCGGCCACCAGCTCTTCCTCCAGGCCGCCGCCCGGACGACGCCCGCCCGCCCCGGGGCCCGGATCCAGGCCCAGCACCAGCAGCAGCAGCGCCGCCATGGCTCCGCTTCGAGGCCTCCCCTCCCCCACTCCCCCGACCCGCTTCAGCGCCTCAACGGGACCTCGACGCCCATCCTCCCCAGCCGAGCGCCCGCCGCCCCGCCCACACGGCTTCGGCCCGCTCCTCTCCGCCGCCCCGCCCCGCGCGCGCGCCGAGCGACGTCATCGCGGTGCGCCGTGCGACGCGACGCCGGAGGCTCCTCCTCCTCCTCCTCCGCTGGCTCTCGCTGGCGCGCAGGGCTTCTCCCGAGCCGCGCATGCGCAACGCAGCGCCCTCCTCGGCGGCTGAGGGAGGAGGAGAGGCGGATGATGGCGGCCGCCTCTCTCTGGAAAGGACTGGTCGGGGTCGGGCTCTTCGCCCTGGCCCACGCGGCCTTCTCCGCCGCGCAGCGTGAGTAACGCGCATGGGAAGAGGGTGGGGAGGGGGGCTTCTTCCCCGCCCCTCCTCTCCGCCGGGGGAGGAGAGGGCCCCGGGGCAGAGGGAAGCCCGACGGGGCGGTTGGGCCTGAGGGGAAGGAAGAGCCGGGAACCTGCCTCCGCCCGCAGCTTCTCACGAGCAGGCGATGTGTCTAGGAGGATGGGAGTTGTAGTCCCGGGAGCCGGGCCACAGCCCAGGGTGACGGGAGTTGTAGTCCTCGGGGTGGTGTAAAAGCTCGTCTCTCGCGAAGGGGGCCTTGCTGAATCCAGGGGGGAGGGGGGAGAAGAAGAGGAGGGGGGGGAAGGGAGAGGGGGTGTCAAGATCTGGTGGGGGGAAAGAGGGAAGGGCTGCCCCCCCATAAGGCCAGGAAGATAAATGGAGGGGGGGGGGTCTCCTGAGGCTTCCTTTATTGCAGCGCTCAATGTGTAAGAGAATTTGAGCGCGGGGGGGGGGGGGGTGTTGTTCCCTGCAGGGGAATTCTGTCTGCAAAGAGGGCATGAGTTAGAAATTAACAAGAGTTGGAAGGGACCTTAAGAGGTCATCTAGTCCACAGGGGTCTCCAACCTTGGCCACTTTTTAAGACTTGTGGACTTCAACTCCCAGAACTCCTCAGTCAGCAAAGCAGTGTAAAGCTGGCTGAGGAATTCTGGGAGTTGAAGTCCACAAGTCTTAAAAGTGGCCAAGGTTGGAGACCCCTGATTTTCTAGTCCAACCCCAGCCCACCCAAGCAGGAGACCCTCCACCACTTCTGACAAGAGGGCAGTAACCCAATCTGTGTCTTGGCTCTTCCTTGACATTCTGCCTGAAGGTCCTGGGCTTTCCCGACTTCTCTCTCCACCCCCCAATGCTTCTCCCTCTGCATTCCCCATCCTGCTCCCCCCCACTTTCCCCTCCCGGTCCCATTTTGGGGGGGGTGAGACGAAGACGGAAACTTTGCCTTCTTGTGTTTCCCACAGATCGTTCCTATATGAGACTAACGGAGAAGGAAGATGAGACGTTGCCTATAGACGTAAGTGGCCGCCTGCTTTCCGTTTAGGGCGCAAGCCCCCAGAGTGGCACGCTGGACCCCGGAGTAAGGGGAGTCCTCAACTTATGACTGCAGTTGAGCCCACTGTTTGTGTTGTTAAGTGAGACGTTTGTTAAGGGGAGTTTTGCCCCGTCTTACGACTTTTCTCGGCCCCGTTTGTTGAACGAATCCCTGCGGTTCTTAAATTAGGAACACGGTCATTAAGTGAAGCTGGCTTCCCCATGGAAGTCGCAAAAGGGAGTCACGTGGGATGCTGCAACCGTTATAAATAGCAGATGTCAAGCATCTTAGTGTAAATCATGGGGACATAAGTCTGAAAAAAAATGACCATTTTTTTTTCGGTGCCATTGTGTGACTTCGGTCACTAAATGAACATTGTAAATTCCCTGTAGTTGAATTGCAAAGGAGGAAGCAAGCTTGAGCTGAAGGCCCGAGCTGGATTTGAGCTGCTGGCTCTTTGTTTTCTTTGCACGCTTGGTAGGCTGGCCAAGTTGTAGCATGTGGTCTCGGTGGCAGGAATGAAACCATCCAAATTTGGCACTTTTGTCTCTCCTGAAAACATCCCTCTAGGAATTCCTTGTTGCCTCCAGTTGGTATTTTACTCTGGTTCAGCTCCCAGAATAAACAGCCTGATTCTTCTGGTGTTTGGCTGGCGTATCTTCCACCTACTGAGTGAGCATAAGTGGGCATTCCGCGTCTCAGTGCAGATCTTGGTCTACTGGGCTTCCCTTTTTCTAACCCGGCTACATTTGAGCTCAAAAAGGAGAAGTGCCTTGAATACGGGAGCCCTGTGGGACGAACCAAATTACGGATGGAGAGGCTTTCTGAAAACACTCAGCTGTCGTTTTTTGTCTGTTTATAGATCGTTCTCCAAACTCTGCTGGCCTTCGCAGTTACCTGTTACGGGATTGTGCATATTGCAGGAGAGTTTAAAGACATGGACGCTACTTCAGAGCTAAAAAATAAGTATGGCCTTTTCTTTTTCCTCCTCGAGTACTACTACTCTTAATTGGTTGTTGTCATGCTATTTCAGGCCAGGTAGGAGTGGACTCTCACTCTTCAGCTCAAAAGGGAAAACAAGAGTGTTGTTGACCAGATGCCAACATTAATGCCAGGGAGATGAAAGGCTCTGCTTAGCATCTTCCTCAGAGAGAGGAGGAATATATGGGGCCTCCTCTTCGTGTTTCTGCCCCCCCCCCCCCCCCCCCTCAAAATAGCCCTGCCAGGGGAATTGGTTATGGGAGCTATATTGCAGGGAGAAAATTAACCATGCAATCCAGTAGGCACATGTGAGAAATGCATGTTGGACCTGTGAGGGAAAGGCTATTAACAAGAGTGAGCTGACTCAAAGGCTGCTCAGTTTGGTGGAGTTGAAGAATAAACACAGGTCACTTAACAAAAAGTGACAAAAATTTTGACTGGATGGTATGAGACTTTAAACCAGAAAGCTTTCCTTGGATGCAGGGCTACTTCTATTACTATTCTTGTTCTTCCGAATAATACAATTTGGAGTGAGACATTTGAAGTGCTGTCGTTTTTCTCCTTTTTCACTAACCCATTCACCTGGCTTAGCTTCATTTACAGGCTAGGTCCTCAGTGCGGGTGAAGCCAAAAGAAAAGGCTCATTTACCAAGTGCGCACTGCCATTTTAGGCCCTTTTGGAGAAAGTTTGAGGCCGATGGCCTCAGTTGGGGATGGAATTACAGCTAGCAGAAGTTTGGGGAAATAACATGCTGCATCGCGATTAATAGCAAGCCTCAGCTAACAAGTTGAGTTTGTACAAATCTTGAAGCAAGGCCAATTCTGCACGGTAAGCGTCAGGGCTTGTCAAGGCTGACAGAGGGCATAGGGAAATCAGTTGAAGGATTGTGGAGTGGGAAGGGATCATAAGGTCCAGCCCTCTGCAGTATGCAAGCCAGCCAATTAAGCTGTGGTTCTCCAGCCTCTTAAGAACCTTCCATCGATGGAGAAGCCGCCATCTCTGGTTCTTGGTCCCAATTTTGTAGCTTAGCAGCAATCCCCTTTTTTTCCTCTGCTGCTCGGTATGTTGTAGTAATGTTTTATCAGGAGAAGAGACAGGTAAGATTTAAGCATGCCCATATTTGTTTCTATCCATTGTCTAAAATTCTCTCTGAAACGATTGCTTGCCAATTACAATAACTGTTCTCACTTGATGTTAATTCCAGTCTCTCCCCTTCTCTTTTTTGTTTTAGGACATTTGACACATTAAGGAACCATCCATCCTTTTATGTATTTAATCACCGGGGCAGAGTGCTATTCCAGTCCCCAGACACTGTCCACTCTTCCTCCAGCCAGGATGCTTTGTCATCCAGCACATCACTGAAATTGCGAAAACTTGAACCTCTGCACCGTTAAAACGAGTTTTTTTTTATAGACGATTCTAAAAACAGGACACTGAGCTGTAATATTGGAGCTGGATATAAACACTTTTTTTTTTAAATTTCTGGAGCAGTATTTATATTGATCTTCCAGGCTTTATAGTAATGTGTGCACGCGTGCCTGTGTATCTATACGCACTCACGCACGCACACATACACGAATATATTAAAAATATATTAAAAGGACTTTTGAACACTGGTCACGACAACTAAAATTGTGAATTGGCAAACCATGAAAGTTTACTGCTAAAATTACGCAGTGAAATAATGCATTTTACCTTTCATTAAAGCACTATGGTTAAACTCACTTCTGAATTATCAAAATCTGTTACCAAATGCAGGTGGAGGTTTGAATGGACTAGAGAAGCACAGAAAAGGGTATGTTGTATTCTTTTGTTTCACAGCAAAATGGTTGCAGGGGGCAGGGTGGGGCTTGCCTGCTTTGCTGCCCCGCAACTCTCCTTCCAGCTGAATCCTTGACACCACATGGTAATTTCTGCATCTCGTTTATTGGTGCTGTGTGTGTGGAATATTTGGCCAGCAGAGCCAGTCAAAATTAATCTTTTACAAGTAGGAATTTAGCCAACGTTTTGTCAAAGGGGTATGGACTTGATTTATCAGTTAGGCATTGACTGCAGGTTCCCTGAAATGCTCAAGAGATGATGAAAATATGTATGCTTTTTGAGAAGTCACAATGGCGGAGCCTTAGGCCAACCAGGACACAGAACTGAATCATGACAGCTGTAACCCATTCACGTCTGCCATCAGGCTCTTCATTATATCATCAATCAAGGTGACAGGCGGCTGGGGGAGACCGAGCTAGGGAGGGGAAAAGTGGTTTAGCAGCATGCCAAGTCTGCAGGTGGGAAAGATTGGGGATTGTGTCTTGTAATTTCTTGATTTCATTTTTTTGATTGTGCCTTTTGATTTGGCTCCCACTCATTGTACATGCTTTTAAAAACAGGTTAAAGGCAGATTACCCGTAGGGTTCCTGTTTGAGCAACTGAACACACTTAACTGGTTTTTCCACTTTGCTACATTTTGTTTTTCCCAATCTAATTGTCTGTCATCACCAGACTTCTTCCAGAATTACCCACCTTGTAATATTTGGGGGTGGGAGGCAGAACGCTAGAAGTTCCCTTCAGCTCAATACTTGTTTGCTCCAAGCTTGATTTGTTTTTTTTCTTCACAAGAATGTAACCCAATTTCAAAGTTAGCAACTCAAGAGGTAGAGAAGTTGAATGTCTCGTCTTCAGGAGCATCGATTGCCTCGTGTGTCTCCAGGGCTCCGAATGGGTGAGAAGTCAGGTGCACTCACGATTGATAAATGAAATGCATGCACTTTACAGATCGTGGGACGGGATCTTTTCCCTTAGATGGCAACCACTCCAGGGCAGGACAACCATGTGGCAAAACCCAGCGTTGTTTGATCTTGGCAGTGCTCCGGCCAAAGGATCGGAACGGTAGACTTGACTGTGATAAATATTGGCCTCTCAAAACCTGACACTGGTACCAATTGGTTTAATGTTGTGGTCCTTCATCTGAATTAAACTCACACTAAGCCTTGTATTCTTTCTAGATGGAACTTATCAGACCACCTGTAAGGCACTTGCGTAGCTCTGTTGGGTCAACTTTCCTCCTAATATCCTGGTGTTAAGACAACCTGCTCAAAGTAGCTGCCCATTGGCTATTCTGTCCCGTTCCTTTCTGGGCAATTATGTTTCTTCCAGCAGGATTTTAATTGTCTTGTATCCAAGTAACACTCTACAGTCCAAAATTCAAGGCAATGAAGTGGGCAGTTAATAAGGATTGTGACATCCAAGCTCTATAAAATGCCTATGGAGTGTTTGCCGTTTTAGTATACGCTGTTCCAAGCTGGAGTCCTTGTTTGTTCTTTATCCAAGTGGTTTTGCCAAGAATTTGCAAATTTTGCTACAAAGAGGCAGCCTTTCTCCAAAATGTTCCGGTCTTTTCATGCATTTGTTCTGGATTTTGCACTCTTGTTCAAGCACCTTCTGGGTCTCTAAAACTTGAAAGAAATAAACAGGTTCCCTTTCACTATCCATGGTTATTTTACAAATGTGCAAATTTTGTTTCTTTCCCTTTTTGGTCTTGCAATGTCCAATAAAGAACTAATATTATTCCAAAAGTATAAGAATGATTTTTGCAGACTTTTTGTTTTACTGGTGTTATAAACTTCTGAAAAGGGTTCTTTAATCTGAAGGATTATGGATTTCTCTGAAGGGAAGGCTGAAAGTACCTTTGGGGCTCCTGAACTGATTCATTACACCCCTTACAGTTCAAGAAAAACATTAAGCAACAGAAAGGGAAATTGGTTGATAAGACAGAATGGTTGTATCCCAACACGGACACTGCCACCTCCTGTCTGTCTGGCATCTGTAAACCCTTAATTAGTCCCACAATTGGGTTGCATAGGGGATCAATGGGCCTAATTCAGGGGAACACAAAACCGAAAATGCCCCCTTCCAAAAGTTTCCAATACTTTTGAAAAACGAAGACCAAAAACAGCCTTGCTTGCTTGATCAATCCATGTTGTCTCGGCTGTGCTGGATGAAAAAGTGTAACTCTTGAGCTTTTGGACTCCACCTCCTGCAATCCAAGCCAGGTTTCCATTCCTCTCCCTGGAGATGCTGCTTTGGTGCAGAAAAACAAGCGAGGCAGCACAAGTCACCAGAGGTGGCGTTTTATTTTTAGTACTCGGGGCCATTGTGCTACTTTCTTCCAAGCAGGCCTGAAAGGGAAATTCTGCCTCACATGAAGGCTGCAACGGGGCCTGCCAATATGATCAATAGTTTCTGCAGGCAAGATAATTTTTTATTCATTTTTTTGGCCTGCAACTGTCAGGTACTTTTGCAGCTGATGCAACATGAAATTTCTGTTCCGAGCAACGCCTATGTCCAGTGGATTCCTATTATCCCCCGATGAACTACTGGAAGTGGACAAGCAAATTCAAATCTCTAGGCCTCCCCGGGGGGACATTTTTAAATTATCCTCTTGGCTGAAATCGGAGAGTGGAGCAAAAGCAGACGTTTCTTCAACACTGAAAGAAACGTGATCTACCATTAGGAAGCCCCCAGCCCGCTACTGGACCGTGAGCCGTTCGGAACTGGGTCATGGAAGCGGTTGGCAAAGTGTGCGCTGCATCCTCACTGGTGTGAGCAAGCCAGCGGGCACACTTCATTTGCACGAGCGGCAAGGTGCGCATGCCAGCTCTTTGTGCAGCTGGAGCTACACGCCTGTTTGCCAACTGCCCACGCAGAATGATCCTCTCTACCTCCCACCCTGCCAAGCCGGAAAGCTTCGGGAACTCTTGATCTCCATGAAAATCGGCCTTGGCGCTTCGTTTCCAAACTGCAGCCGCGAAGGCAATTCTCCCTCTCCAAAACATGCCCTCAAGAGGGATATGCAGGCAACAGCATCCCATAATCTTAGGCTGGTTACACTCAGGAAATCACCAGAGCCTGCCTCTTTGACCATCCGTGCGATCTCTTCCTTATCCGGACAAGAGGGGATGGATAGCGGGTTGGGTCCAGTTGTTTGGAATGACAATTCCCAGCCCTCTGCAACGGGCCAAAGCTGAACTCTCTGGAGCGCAACCGACTTCCAGCAGCTGCAGGGCAAAACTCTTGGTCCAAAAGAGCAGAACAAACTAACTGCTCAGCAACCACAAGTTGGAGCTGGCTGTGACAGGCTGAAGCCTAAAGGGACAAAAGCCGGGCCTGCCTCAAAGGCAGGTGGACGCAACACGAGGGCAAGAGAAAGAAGCCGCCATCACCCGTCAACCGTGAGCCGTTCAGTTCAACGGGAAAGAGTCTCGGAGGCGCAGTTTTCTCCTCCCTCCCAAGGCTGTTTTTTTTTTACGGACAGCTGGCACGCTAGTAAAAAAAAAAATAACACCCCACCCCCACCCCCGTGGCTTTCAGATTAGGCACTCCTTAGAAAAAAAATCATAAAATGATTTTTATTATGTACAAGTGCTCAAAAAAATTCTCTCATATATATATATATATATGTATGTATATATATATGTATAGATGTCTATACACACACACACGCACGCACACGCCATTTGATATCTCAAATTAAGGATCCTGTTAAACAACACTTCCAAAATAATTTCTTCTGGTATGAACATTTAAAAAGTAAAATTCATTTGGAGGGGCGGGGAGGGGGGAGGTGTCTTTTTCCCCCCCCCTGGCTTTTTGTTGTTGTTCCTAAACCCCGAGTTTCCTTCTAAGAAGCGCCCCGCCCGTCCCCCCCCCCACCCCCCCAAGCCAAGTCCACGAGAAGCGTCTCCGTCCTCCTCACCGAGATGAAAGAGAACTGAAGCCTGGACTTGGGGAGCCTCGGACGGGCTTGCCAGAACGTCTGCGGACAAAAGAAGAAGAGGAAGAAGAAGGCTGAGGTAGGTTGTATAGTGGCTACCGCAGGAGCAGCAGCAGCAGCCGCCAGTCTGTCCGTCCGTCCATCGCGACCCTCTCGAGAGGGTCTCCTCACCCCAGGAAGAGCAGCGCCTTTCCCGTGGGCTAGCCGCTCTCTCGCGGGCAAAAAGGGTCACCTTCGTGCCCGTAGCGTCAAGGCGCCCTACCACCACGGAGGGCCTTTCGTCCTCCTCCTCCTCCTCTCCTCTCTTTCCTTTCGTTTCGATCGCTCCGACACAAGTGCAGAGATAACATGGGGGGAAGGAGGTGAGCCATTCGCCCCGGTGGCCCGAGGCCAAAGTGTCTTTTGACAGCCAGGGGTTCAAATGAGTTAAATTCTCATCACCTGCAGGGCCCAGGGGGCGGCACCGAGTGTCTTTCTTCGGCCCAGGCCCCAGGTCAGCCCTCCGAAGGTGGGTGGGTGGGGAGGGAGGAAGCCACACACCTCCTGTGGCCAATTCCTCAGGTGTCCGGCCAAAGAGGTGCGCGGTGCGTACAAACATCACCCTGCTTCTTCTGAGACGCCCACAGGAAAGCCGCCCGCCTGCCCGCCTGCCAGGCTGGCGCAGGCCACGGCTGCCACGGTCCTCTTCCATTCCTCCACGGCACAGCAAACTCCCATCGGCTGGACCCCGTCCGTTCCTCTGGCCGGCACGCTATTATTATCTACTGTTGACATGATTAATTCGGTTGGGAAGGCTGCTGAACTCTATTTCCTCTAGTATTCTTTCTAAGTGCTGAATTAAGACCCGTTTTTTAAACCTAAAAAGGAGAAGGAGAAGGGAGGCTGTTTTACTAAGGGCATCGCATTCTTCTTCCACGGTGTTTTTGAACAGAGCTTAAAGAGTGGCTAGAGACAATGTAAACCGCCAACGGCCAAGAGCTCTGGTCTCTTGGGAAATAATAAAGAGGTCCACCTGCCCTTTGGGAGCCCCCACAAAAGGCAGCGCATTTTGAATTATTCGCCAAATATGTAAACAAGCCAGGCAAGTAAGTAAAGCCTTTCTTGTTTCAGCATGTTGTCTTGATACACACCTTGTTGCTTCTTTGATAGCAAATTCAATGAAATATTTTTGAACCTCTACAGGGCCTTGTATTTCTTCTAGGAGAGAGAAGATTGTTTCATAATCTACAATTTCAAAAAAGACAAGGAGGTTAGGTCAGAATGGGCAGACTGTCAATAATTTTTTTATTCCAACTCTGCCAACCAGCCAGCTTAGCAAAATTCCCACCCAGCCAGCACTTCTCCTTGTCAGCTTCCAGACCTTAAGAATGGCAAACTATTCCCACCCACCCTTTCTCCTTCTGTCCTGTGCCTGCAGTCTGATTGTTTTTTGTTTTCATTTGACGGGTATTTCAGCATATCGTGCATTCATGGATGTTTTGCAATGCTAGTAAGACTCCTTATGATCATTCCAGAAAAGGAATGGTGGATGCCAAAAACTGGTCTTGAAGAACCTCAACTCTGCTTCTAGGTGAATGGTTTTATATGGGGTGGAGAGTGGACAGCTTAAAGAGCTTCAGTGATAACCGAGATATGTAAAATTCCCCCATGGCCTCATTCCCCATGAGTTTCTTCCCAATTCATTGTTTTAAAGGAGTGGCGGGACATATGCAGTCCCTGAAGAATAACAGAGTTGGAAGGGACCTTGCAGGTCTTCTAGTCCAACCCCGTATAGGCAGGAAACCCTACACCATTTCAGATGGACCAGTCTCTCCTTGAAAACTTCCAGTGTTAGAGCCCCCACAACTTCTGGAGGCAAGTTGTTCCACTGATTGATTGTTCTCAGTATCAGGAAGTTTCTCCTTAGTTTTAGGTTGCTTCTTTCCACCTGTTGTTTCTTGTCCTGCCTTCCAGTGCTTTGGAGAATAGCTTGACTGCCTTTTCTCTGGGGCAGCCTCTGAGATATTGGAACACTGCTACCCTGTCTCCCCTAGTCCTTCTTTTCATTAAACCAGCCCTACCCACTTCCAGCAACCGTTCTTCGTATGTTTCATCCTCCAACCCCCTAATCCTCTGGGTTGCTCTTCTCTGCACTCTTTCCAGAGTCTCATAATCTTTCTTACATCGTGGTGACCAAAATTGGATGCAGTCTTTAAAATGTGGCCTTATAAGATCATACTTGGAAGATTGCATCCAGTTTCGGTCTTTCCAATCACTTACTTCTCCCGGGTTTGCGAACTTCCTTCATAACCTTGATTTTGATAACCTCGTTGTTCCCTTCAAACATATTGGATGTGATTTTCACTGAATTTGGCAATGTTCCCGATGCTGGCTCCACCAGTAGTTTTTGGTCTTCGGCGGACATACTGTAGTTTAAAGGGCCCCGTACAAGGGAATTGACCATAGGTTTGTGGTCCAGTCCATCTTCCCCAACACAGTTCAGTTCACTGGTCAAAGAGTCCATGTCGTTTGGCAGTTCGTCGTCCACCACGGCAGCCGGGGATGGAGGAACAAGATGCACCAGAGGTCCGTCCCCGGGTTTGTCCGGCGGCTGGAAATTCTCGGTTTTCTTTTCACCGTTGCCATCTTGAACCGTATTGCTGTTTGCATCTGTAAAAGAGAAGGCTTGGCGCTGAGTTTCAGAAGAGGGAAGGCCCCGAAAAGA
This sequence comes from Bungarus multicinctus, assembly GCA_023653725.1. Lineage (NCBI taxonomy): Eukaryota > Metazoa > Chordata > Lepidosauria > Squamata > Elapidae > Bungarus > Bungarus multicinctus. The sequence goes on from CM042841.1 coordinate 23,067,570, forward strand.
GCGACAAAGTGATCAGACAATCACCATCCAAAAATGGAACAATGCTGACAGGATACAAACTCTTTAACAAGGCAGGTCCTTTCAAATGCATTGGAAGCCTTGAATTCCAAATTCATAGCAACTCAAAAGGGACAACGTTCTATGCTACACGTAGAAGTAGTCTCTTGACTTACAAGAGTTCATTTAGTGACCGGTTACAAGGGCACTGGAAAAAAGTGATATAGGGCCATTTTTCACACTTATGACCGTTGCAGCATCCCCATAGTCATGTGACTAGGTGCTTGACAACGGTCTCACTTTTATGTCAGCAGCAGTGTCCCGGAGTTATGCAATCACCTTCTGCCAAGCGAAGTCAAATGAGGAAACCAGATTCACTTAACAAGCGTGTTACTAATTTAACAACTGCGGTGATTCACTCAACACATATGGCAAGGAAAGTTGTAAGATGGGGCAAAACTCACTTAACAAATTTCTCACTTAGCAACATAAACGTTGGGCTCAATTGTGATCATTAAGTCACAATTCCCTGTATTTTAACTACAGCAGGATTTCTGAAGGGGAAAACTCAGCGATTACACAGGAAAGATAATCTTGATAAAAACAGCTTCTTTGCAGAGTTTATCAGTCTGCCAAAACTCCACCAATCCGGAGATTTTTAAGCCCAAGTAAAAGGTTCAAGTATCCAACACCCAGACAAGCAGGGCCAGGCAGGCTGATCAAAGAAGAAAAATATCCCAAAATTAACACATCCAACCCATCTTTGCTAGGTTTGAACAGCATCCTGAAAAGGTAAGTCTCTTTCCCTTCCTGTTGTCCTGCAGAGCACACCTGAATTAGGTGAGCCACCTGCTGGTGAACAGAAGAAAGACCAGTGATGCACACTTTTCTCCCAACGCTCATAAAAACGAATGTTTTTTTTTTTCATTCAGGAAATGCGTTACACCTACAACGTTCAAAAGTATCTCCATTATTTACTGTTTCCCTGAAAATAAGACCTATCCCAAAAATAAGCCCTAGCATATTTTTTTATGCAGACACCTCATATAAGACTTAGCCCCCAAAATAAACCCTACTGGAGCCTGTGCAGCTGCCCGGCCGCCCACTCCGTCTAGTTGCTTGCAGTGCAACTAAACATGAGGCAAGGCAGTGTGGTGGAGGAGCTGCCCCATGCGCCCCGCATCGGCTTACCTCAGGGGCCGCGCAGCCAGGCCATCCCCATCCCGACACCTGCCTCGGGGTGGCAGCATCAGCAGCCAGGTGCAGCAGGAGCCCAGGTGGCCACTGGCCCACTTCTGCTTGCTCACTGCCGCAATGGAGCAGGAGGTTGAGCGTACTGCAGGTGCCGCGGCTGCGAGACGAGGCATGTGTCAGGGTGCCGATGGCCTGAGATAAGCCAGTGTGTGGCGCGTGGGGCGGCTCCACCCCCCCACCAGCCTCATGGTGGCGACGCACCACGTGGCCTCCTGCCCCAGAATGAGCAAGCACAAAAAGTGGGCCTCCCTTACATGGGCAGAAAAAAATAAGATACCCCACCAAAAGTAAGCCCTAGTGCTTATTTTGGGACCCGAAAGAAAATAAGACCCGATCTTATTTTCAGGGAAACACGGATCTGTACCACCCTTGTGCAGGTCCAAGGAAGTGCCTGGGTGCCTCTCTCTCTGCCTCGTCTGCACCCTGCAGTGCAGAAGATCTACTTCTGTACCAGCAGAGCCCGTCTTTCGGGGAGGGTTACAGCAAGGAGGGCCCAAAGAATAAAGGATCAAAACTCTGACATCTGGGCAACTGCATTTATTTAGTTCTTTAGTACTTTGGTGCCGCCTAACGGCGACTTTGTACCTTTATAAGCTGGCGTAGATTTAGTATTTGGGTTGGATGGGGGCCCGGCGGCTGAGGGCGACCCCTTTCCGCCAACGTGGTTGGCTACGACTGGTGGCGACTGCGGCCGTCTCAAGAACGGAGACATGTTGCGCCTTCTCTTCAAGGAGGCCGGTGTGTTGGGCTCTCCGGGACGTTTGACTTTGTTCTGAGGACCGGCGACAAATTCATCGGCTTCGTCGATCATCATTCCCTGAGAGGAAAAGAACCGCCGTCAGTATAACCCACAACGAACGACATTGACTCCCCGGGGCGAGGAAAGGGATGGAGATCAGGGTCTGGCCAGTAAGCAGAGCCCCCCAATCTCACCTTTTTATCCTGCTTGAAAGGGTTTCCGAAAGTGTGAAGTCTTTTGGGCTGGTCGGGGTCAATTTCTCGAAGGGGAGAAGGCATCATCTTGAGGTATTCCTGATAGTTCCCCATCTGTGCTACAGGAACACTGTGAAGGCAATCTGCAAGACAAGAGCCAGGTACCTCATTGGCCAAAAAGTCTGAGTCTGAGGAGCTACATTGGTCATTTTTTCATTGGGAACTTCCTCCATGGTTCCCCAGGTGCTGATAAATGCAGGTGGGGTCAAGGCCAAGACTAGCTGACAGAAAGCATCGGAAGCAGGGGTGGGATTCAAAGATTTTTACCACCAGTTCGGTGGGCGTGGCTTGGTGGACGCACTTCGCGTGCATGCCAAACGCACTTTGTGCAGGAGCAGAGGTGTTTCAACTTACCTCCTGCAAGCCTGCGCTCTCCCTGTCGCTTCAGCAGCGGCTGCACGTCAATTGCTGTGCCGCGCGAAGCAGCTACGCTTCAAAAGCAGGGAATAAAGGTGAGTATGGGAGCCCGGGTGGGCCCAACAGCAGAGCAGCGGAGAGAACCAGTTTGGTCTCCGCTAGTCATCGGCGCTACCGTCTGGGCAGAACCGGGCCAAACTGGTAGAATACCACCCCTGGTCTAAAGGTATTAAGTACTTCAAGAGTTCCCTTGATTTGCAACTTCCAAACCTCCCTTGATTTGCAACTATTAAACATTTCCTGGGAAACCAGTCCACAAACGAAGAGGAAAAGGCATCCTCGTTCTCTAATTCAAACCGTACATAACCCACAACGCCACCTCTCCGAATTACTCCTAGGAGCAAGGCCTGAGTTCCAAGATAAAGCACTTCCTTCGCAAGCAAATGTGACCTTCTGTGAAACCTCCCCTTGCATTTACAGAACTCCACAGGAATCCTTACCTTCATCCTGGCCTAGAATGACCTTGTGTGTTTTCAACAGGTTAGTTCTCATCCGGGTCAGCTGGTCTAAAAGGCTGCGGCGAGGAATGTCGTAAGCATTGCGGTAGGCCTGTGGCTTTAGATCCTGGGTTTGGGCAAAGAACAGGGTTGGCTTTAGTCATTTCCCCCCCCACCTCCCCCAACTTCTGAAAAGCCGGAAGAGGCCAAGTCAGGAGGCGCCTTGCTTCCTTCAGAACTGGGACCAGACTCACCTTATTCAAGAGCCCGATCTGGAAGCCGGCAAATTCCTTCACGTTCATTTCAGGCAGCCTCAGGGGGGAGTCGCCAGAAATCCCTTGAAGCAACTGCTTGAAATCCCTGCTCTGGATGAGGGACAGGCCACTGGAGTGACTCTTCACTTTAATGCCCGTCTCTTGCGGGGGTTTCTTACCCACTGACCCGATTATCCGCTCCGACTCTATTTTCGTCTGCAATGAAAATCACAGCGCCCGTTAAAAGATGGCCCACAGCCCTGCCGACATTTTGTAGCACAAAGCAAAACGCCCGACACATCAAAAGACAAAGCCTGCCTCCCGAGTGTCAGGGAGTTTGAATACTTAAAAAGAAAAACAGAGCCTGTTTAAAACGGGTCCTTTCTCAAGGATTCACAGCATCTTGCTAAAGAATCATTGGCCGAGATCATGCAAGCTTTCAAATTACACCACGGGGTTGTTGTTTTTTTAAAGCTATTCTAGCGTATGGATAGTAAGAGTCTGCAAAATGGGCGGCAGGAAAGCCAAAGGAGAAAGTTTTTGCACCTCGGGTAAAAGCAGGGGGAAATGTTACCATGGCAGAGAGGTTTTCATTGGGCAGGGCCGGCCAGTCCCACAGCCTCTGTTGCAAACAATCCTGTTTGCCACGTGAGCTCTGGGTGCAGCTTGAAAACTTGCATGCCTGGGTTTATATTAGTCCCACAAAGGCTACTGCACTGCAAAAGGGATTAAAGGTTTGTGCAGAAAGGGCCAATACTTCAAAGAAGACGGCAAGCAATTTAGAGCATTGACCCAGAACCTCTGTTGAACCTTCTCACCCACGAAGGCACAGCAACGTTTTCCCCTAGATTCCCCCTAAAATACATCCTGGTTTCCTGCCCTTTGGGTTACAGCTCCAGTTTAAGCAACTGAACAACAAATCATACAGCCCTTTGGCCAACATAAGTATATGCACTCGAAAGAGAATTTGTATCATTTAGAGACAGAGAGAGAGAGACAGAGAGGGAGAGGGGGGGAGAGAGAGGGAGAGAGAGAATGAGAATATCAATAAGGCATTATCCCAAACTGGACTTCTAGACAATTAACTCTTTGGGTTTTGGAAGGACACAGCCATATCCAGCTTCCAAATATTTTATAGACTGTATGTTGAATTTGAGGAATTGTTTCATCACCCATTCTGGCTTTCTCATGTAACTATTAGCAAAGGTCATGGCTATCCCAAGACAAACAGCAAAATTTAAGTCTACCCTACCTAAGTGTTACTTTCTCAAGCCTTTAGCGGCAAGGTTACTCCCAGTGCTGGGCAGCATTGTATCTCACAGAAAACCAAAGAAACGTGCTAAATTTCAGCTACTTCAATCTAGCTGCACCATTTCAGCTTTTTATCTCCTAAACTCTATAGGAAGCAAGTTGAGAGCCTGAAGGTCTTCCTTGAATATCTCAAGATATCTGAGTGGAAGGGGAATGGTTTGGGGGCAATTCTCTAGTGGTAGGTACCAAGTTTCTTAACCAATTACTCAAGTTATTCAAAACAAGCAAAGGGAAAGATGAGATTTCTTACAAGCCCACTACCTCACTCATCCCTGCTTCAAAAGCAAAGAGAGTCACTTTGTGACCATGTTGTTTTGACTTGCAATGTTAAGTTTACTCAACGGGAAGATTTCCCACTCAATAGGAAGATACTTCCAATACCATTGTTTAAAGCAGGGGTCTCCACTCATGGCAATTTTACAACTTGTGAAGTTGAACTCCCAGAATTCCTTCCAGAATGAGGCTGGCTGATGAATTCTGGGGGCTGAAGTCCGCACGTTGTAACGGTTGGAGATCCCTGAGTTTAAATCATTTAGGGACCCTTCAGTATTTTCTCCAACCCATGCAACTTTAATACACCACTCAATAAAACCCAAAGACATATACTTCTTAGCAAAGAAAGGGATCGTTTGACTGACTAGCCTCAGTATTGTGATGTGTTTTGTTTCTTTAAAAGAAAAAAAAAAAAAACAGTTCCTATGTGGCCTCCAGGTACCAACAGCACAGAGCAGCTGCTGCAGTTTTCAATGCTGACAATGCTAATGATGTACAACCAGTCCAGTGAGCAATAAACAGCTACCCTAAACTTCATCGTCCTCCTCTTTCTTGTGCTACGGACCCGACCACCACCTATTTTTAAAACAGAGATGCAAACAGGTCTTTGACCTAACTCAAAAATAGCAAGGGAGGGGGGTGGGGGGGCGTGGAAGACATTCCTTAGGTGATTTATTTATAGAACTAGAGCAACACACACTAAAAAAATAATAATAATTAATGTACTTCTAATTTCAAAGGTTTTGTCGATACTACCTGTTGGCTGAGTTTTTTAAGGTAAGAGATAACACTGTAACTAAGTCCACAATCTAAATTATCTGATATCAGATTTGGAGCTCCCATCATCCTTAGGGCTTTCTTTAATGGCTATAAGGAAAACAAAATACACAAGAGTAAGAAGAGAATCAAATCTTTTTTTTTTTTTTAATTTCTTTCAAGAAATGGTTTGTTTGTTTGTTTTAAAAAAAATAAAAAGTCTCAACAGATCAGTACATGTGAAATTAAGGCACAGCAGAGATGGTGCTGCGGTATGCCGTGTTTTTATTTTTATTTTGGAAGCATGGATTCAAAGTCGCACATTCCAGTCGTTTTAAAGGCATCGTGGGTGTCTGGGCCACGGACCACCAGCCTGGCACCCCCACCAGTTACACCACAGAAGCCGGAGACCCTGATTGCCGGGATGATGCAAGTCCACAACGAGGCATCTTGCCCAAGCTATCCAGGTAAATTTCCACAATGCCCACCTAGTTTAATCCGATTCCCTCCCACCTCTGGCTCAGCCAGGTACAGGGTAAAAATGCGACCCTCTCCCTTGCTTATACTACTAGCAGTAGAAGCCCAGAGATCTGAAGTTAATGGACCCAGAAAGGGTGAAGGGGAGAAGGAGGGAAGGAGGGGGCTGAAAAATAAACACCCCCAAATCCGATATGCTAGGCGATGATTCCAAAACGTGTGTTTTTTTTTAGGAGGGAATGCTAAATTGCAAGCATTAAGAACTTCGGAATCCTGGCATGCAAGCTGTTTTACTCAGAAGACATGCGACGAGGATGTTCTCTTGAGGAACATCCGCCAGCGGTTCATTGGGGCCCATAAAAAGGACAAAACTACATACCACTAAGTAGTAAGGAGGCATGGTTTTTATGTAGCTGTCCAATGCCTGTCGCCACTTCAGATTTGGCTTAAGTTTGTGAAACTTGAAAAGGTCATCTGCAAAGAGGAGAAAACAATCCAAGTTAAAAAAACAACAACCTGCGCCTCGACACTTTGGAGGTCAAAAAAGTAACACAACTATTTCCTGCGCGCACGAGATTTTCCCTTAAGAACCGAGATCCAAAGGGATGCGGGTTTCCAAGATCAAATCCCATGTTGGAACTGACAAAAAGATAACTTTGCTTCTAAAGACACACAGAACGCTATCATTTGCCACCACTCCATCCAGGGTTACGACATAAAAGTGACACGTCTTTAAGAAACGACAATTTGGCCTAGGTGGGAAGTCGGTGGAGCAGGACCACCTGAACTCTAATCCTACCTGAAGCAGAAGACAACTAGATAAACCCTTGGACCATTCACTCTCAGCTCTCTAAGGAAGAAAGGGAAATGACAAGCCACTTCCAAAAATGTTGGAACTGGTTGGACGTGTCCATGTAGCCACCAGTAGTCGTGTCTTGACACCAAGGCAAAAGGGGGGGGGAGGGGGAGGAGAAAATTGTGTTACTTTAGTTTGAGGCCTCTGACGTAGGCCGGGGGCCTGCTTTGAAAACGGTACAGAAACAGGCTGGAACCCAGCACTCTTTTGAAATTTGAGTCTACAGTTATGTTTCAAAGCATGTCAAACAGCCTTAAACGGAAGCCCAGGATCTTTTGCTCAGCTTTCAGTGCAATGTGTTCCCTTGCATCCCAACAAGCTGAAGCGAATGGAGAGGTGGGCACTCCTCGAACTGCAGCAACGCAGTAGGTAGCTAGGCAACAGATGGGATTCCTGATAAGCTCTTACTCAACTTTGCCTGATAGAAAAGGGACCTCAAAGAAGCCATCGGGAACGTGTTACTTTGGGGAGACACAACTGGGTGGAAATTCTCCTTGGAAAATTCAACAGTTGCTTGACAAAGCCAATCATCTGCACCCAGCTAACTAGCACCCCAGATGCGAGACCTCCATCTCATGCAAACCTGTAGCCTTCAACCAAGAACTAGGAAGGACAACTTAGAAGAGCCTTCGTTTTAACATCTCTGTTTAATAGCTCTGCCAATCAGGGCAGCAAATATTCTCAATTTTTAATATAGCAAATATAACTATTGACAAAAAAAAAAAAGTGGCAAGGAGCAGCCAAAAACTGAGGAGCAGCCAAATCAAATCTATGTAGTTGGAAGCCACTAAGGATAAAACAGCCATTTATCATGTAGGTTTCTTCACCTACACACCTATGTATTAGAAAAAAAAGTATTAGAGAGAATAGCGAAGAGTTCCTGTTTTCTTTGACCTACAGGAACAGAGCAAGGTCTGAAGCAACAGGAAATCTCGAGTAAAATTATACCCCCTCAGAAGGAGGGAGGAATAGAATCTCTTATTTACCAGCAGTTCTCTCTCCAAAATATACCCCAATGCACAATTTAGGGCACAAGAATAAGCAGAAAGTATTTCTGAAATGGGAAGGCTAATACTAATGCACGGTCCATCTGAATTTTTTGCAACGCTTTTGTTCCAAGGAAACGAGAGCTCAGAGGGATAAAAAAAAATTTTTTTTAGGAAGATACTCAGGACTTAATCGGTAAGTAATTCAGTTGTGCTTCTAGATATATTCCTCAACTGAGGCAAGAAATAGCACAAGGCATGCATACTTCCATTTATCATTCCCTTGTTTGCAAAAATTACCCAACCACAGAGCAAACATCTTGACTGTGACTCATGCAGCCTGGGATCTCCACCCTGCTGTTCAACGTTTAGTCAGCTGGACTGAAAAATAAAAAGACCTAAAAGAACGAACACGTGACGGCAAGGTAGAGATGCTGAAAAAGAAATCAGCCTTACGTTTGTTTTCGGTTGTGAAAACAACGTGGGGGTCAGAGAAAGAAAAAGGCAGAGCTGTCCAACTTGTCACATGGCACTAAGAGGCTCTAACTAGGTCTCTGTCAAGCTCACTCCCAAGGCAGGGAAATCCATGCATTTCTGAACCGCAAGGCTGGGGAGTTAGAAACGGGGCAGGACAAGGATTGTTATCGGAGTTAATGGGCAAAGCTGAAATTGGGCTCAGTGACACGGAGGACACACAACCCTGAGGTGTTTCCTTCCACCGCATTCACAAGTCAGAGACTAGTTTTATCCTTTTAGGCAACGGCTAACCAATCAGGCTCAGCTGGTACCTGAAAAAGGACCCGTGTTCTAAATTTGAGGAGGCAAAATATTTCACAATCCGTGTGAGTCACCACCATCACCATCACTGTGGCAACTCCAAAGAAGAGGCTATCTGCTTTATATTGGGAGGAAGGATACCTGGGCACCTAGAGGCCATCCAGAGGCATTCATGTTCAAACATGGAGTCTGGACTCGGGTGAAAACAGAACGGGCTCCTTCTACCCAGGCATTCTGCTTTCGGAACCAAAAACTGTAACACGCACCAAGGCAACCTGGGTTTCCTTCTGACCGAAGAGGTCGGGGATCCAGGCTAAAACAAATCTTTGTGAAATAAATCCACCCAGAGACAAGGTGCTTATTTCTTGCAAAAGAAGGGAACAGCAAGCTCGGTTTTTCTTTTCTTTTTTCTGTTTTTTTTGGGGGGGCGTCCCCGATATTACAAACCCTTGGAAATTCTGAGCCCAAGTTCTCAAATGAAAACAAAAACACAGGGCTTAATATACATGCTGCTGCAAGAAATGTAGACACCACAGCCTGAAAAGAGGGAAAAGAATGGAGGTTGAACCTTACTCCAATTAAGGAAGAAGCTACGAGTCTAGGAGGTGAGCAGCATCAAACATGCACTGGCAGCAGGTGGCTCTCCTCCTCTGCTGCAGAGAAAAAAAGGGAGAGGGGGGGTGTAAAAAGCCTCTTCTCCCAACGTGGCAGTTTGCAACACTTGGTTCCCATCCCGTTTAAGAAAACGGCTGGCAATCATACAAGCACGGACAAATATAGACAGACGTCGGAACGACCTTCCTAGGCTTCGGGCGGGGGGGGGGAGCCGGGCCGGGCAGCGCTTACCGAGCAGAGGGAGCAGAACGGGGTAGTTGTAAGGCATCACATAGAGATTGACACAGGTCAGGCTGGTGCTGGCCTTTAAATAACCAAAGGGGTGTCCCAGCTCGCTGTATTTGGCGCTGCTGCTCACAAAGACCTAGGCAGGAAGAGCAAAGGGGAAGAGGGGGGGCAGAGTTAGATACAGAGTCTTGTGGCTCCCTACTGGGGAAAAAAATAAGTTTGTCAAAGAGGAGCGAATAGTCTCATAAAAAGGCTGCATGTTTGCGAGATCAAAAGTTTGCCGTGTTTGATAAAGAGGTGACTTTGCTGCTTCTTGTCTTTGATTTCAATGTCTGGTTTTCTCCAGTGAACTTTCCCAGCCCTGTGGGTGGGTGGGTGACACACGTGCTAAAGTGTAACTTCCAAAACACCCCCCCTCAAGGGAGCCACTGATGGCAAGGAGCCCTGTGCTCCTCTGTATCCAAAAAGGATCAGATTTGGGGGGAAAAAAACATGATATATATTAGAACAAAAGTGGCCCGGAGAGGATGTTTCTCAATCTCCCCTGTTTAACAAACAGTACTATCAAAGCTTCACTTCATCAGGCTAAGATTAGGGCCCCATGGAGTTCTCTGATCCTAGTGAGCCCACAATCTCTGCCAAACAATTCTCACGTTATCCCTTGTCATTCATGTTAACACGAAAGACACATGTGGCTTTTCCTGAATTCTGGGTCCCAGAGCGGGTTTTTAATCCTTTTGTTTTCTTTTTTGGCTCTTTTAAACTACGTTGCTGGAGAGTTATGTTGCAGTGACCAATAAGGATGGACAAGGGAGAGGAGAAACTGCAGAAGTCTTTACAGAACCAGGTAAAAGACAGGGGACCAGAAGGAAAAAAAAAAAGATAAAACACATTCTCTCCTCCCCTGGCAACTACTGTTGGGAGAAAAATGAAGTTTTCCTGCCAACCCACTGACATTCTTACAGCTCAGCAGCAGGCAATTCCACACAATTTGGAGTTACCTGTGAAATGGCTTATCACAAGAAGCCTGTGTGTGAGATTTCAAGCCAGGCCTTTACCTGCCTGCTCAGAATAGTATGGCTGGTCCACATGGCAGCAGGTAGAGGGTGTCCTTCTCCCTTAAAACCTTCACTTACGGCAAAAGTTAATAAGGATTGAACCAGGGGTACCCAGTGAAGGACTGGAACTATGGGGTTGGCTCAGCTATTTCCAAACCTTTTTTTAAAATCCGCACGGCATTCTAAGGATCTGAAATACAGATCATGCAAGTACCTGCCAGCACACATGAGACAACTTCCGTTCCAAGATGTATTGCGTTAAAGGCGACGGTTCCAATTCGTACTTGTCGAATGGCAGTTTATCAATCACCATGGGTTCGCAATCCATGCAGGAGAACCTCACCACCGGATGAGCGGTGCGAGGGGGCTGGAAAAGACGTAAGAAGCCGAGTCAGAAGGGCTGCAGAAGGTTCAGTCCCAGCCCCTTCCAAAAAGTACTTATGGCTAACAATTTTAGCTTAATTCAACATGTTCAGAGCTCATTACCAGATTTTTTTTTACAAGGTTCCTAACAAACCTCTATGACCAGTTTGAAATAAAATAGCTCTGGTGCTATTCAGTGTTTTTAATTATGCTCAAGGTCCTTCACAGGTGACATTTAAATTATTGGAAAGCCAGGTTTTTGTACCTCCAGGAGATGGGAATGAAGCTGAGGGCAGGACAACTCTTGGCCCTTTCAGACGAGCTTAGAGCCTGTGCTAAGAACACACCTGTTAGGATGTTGTCTCAACCAAGGGCCCCAGAATCCTTACATACCAGCGTTGGTGAATTCTGATCAGGCCAAAATGATTCAGGAATTGGCCAATGGCCAACAGGCACGCCCGTTTTAGGGTTTGGCCGCACGTAGATGAGTTTATGACAGCTATGCCATGGCTGAGAACCGAAGGAATTGACAGGCCTGGTGGCATCCACCGGTCCATCTAAAATCCAAGGAAAAAAACAGCACAGTAAGAAATATGGAGCATGAATTTGATCGTCAGTTATCTCTACGCTGCAACAATGCAACAAAGTAGAAATTATAAATATTAGTGCAACTTCAACTTAATAAATTGGAGCATCCATCCAAAACCTAATTTGTACCATTTGTGTCAGTTCAAAGTCTTGGGGGTTCAATGGCTGTTTGAAGTCAGCAAAGATCCTTCAACCAAGAACCTAGTAAGCCATAAAAACTTTAATGGTTACCTTCCCCAATGTGAGGAGGATCTGGTCCCGATTTTTCAAAATTAATGACCACACCACTCTGAACCTTCTGAGCAAGGGATTCTAAGCACTGGTTCAACATGCGCTGTGTCCGAACGCAATACGAGCGGCCTGGAACAGAAAACAGGGAGACAGACAGGTTTTAAATCAAGCAAGTTATAAGAAACGTACTGCAGGCTTAAGAATTGTAGGAAGCGGGAGGCTGCACGATTTCATTTAAAGAAATGGATTTGGAACTCTTTCAAAATTGAAGCAGAGGGTAATTTTAATTCCTATTTGATCCCGTTCTGGAAAAAGTTCTATATGGAAAGGGGAAAATAGAGTGACAAGGGAGTACAATGCTGTAGAGGTGATTTTTAACTTGATAAGAAATGGTTCTGAAATGGCTCTCTTTAATCATATCTCGAAAGAAAAGTGTTTCTAGGCCAGAAGGCAACGTTTTATACAAAGAGGGTCTTGAATGTTCATGCTGCTTCTTCTAGAAAAATCAAAGAGTATTAACAACAGGGACCTTCGGCCCAATCCAAGTTTGTATTTCTCCCAGAGCTTGTCACAGTGAAGTTTGACAAGGCCTTTAGAAGGGCAAGATTTACTAGATTAGGAACTATAAAATCATCTTCATAAACTCAACGAGGACTATTCTTTGGAGCTGCTGCACGAATGTTCCCAGAAAGCCATCAGAGATTGTGGGCAGAGAAAAGCCAAGGCACAACCCACAAAGGGAGACGCCATTGAACCAACTAAAAGTTCAACCTCGTCTGCCCTGGCTAGAATCTCACACGACTGGTAAACTGTGAAAACTGGCTACCTCCAGTGACTTCGCACATCTGTGTGATGGCAGACTCATCCGTGGGAACGCTCCCCAGCTGCTCGGGTTCCACTGAAGGGGCTCCTGGCAAGCGCAGCACCAGGGCAAAGAGCCGTTGATCCCAGCGAAATGGTTCTTTGGTTAGCTCGCTACCAGGCAGGGGAGAATTCAGAGGCAGATGGAGCTACAGAAAGAAGAGGAGAAACGTTTTAGCTAAGAGTCTGCTAGGACTCCACGGGCAAAGGGGACCAAAATCACAGAAAGAGAGAACAAAACACACAATCCTGCATTTTTAATAAGTTTTTGATTCCTTTATAAGAGAACAGGAACACAGCAGAAGTGTCAACATTTTAACAGCAAACGTGCCACGTTCAGAGCATAGCAATGTAGTTAAGTATCTTACCTCCTCTTGAACAGAAGAAGTATTTGTCAGCTTGTTTCCATCTGTGATGGTAATTAAAATCGACGGCTCTAAAAAAAAAGGATTCCTCCCCTACACAAAGGAAGGAACAAAATGCCCAAATTAACACCTTCAAAGAATCAAGGTTGATGCGTTCATTGTTCAAATTAACCAATCAGCTGAAATTAACCCCAAGAAGAGTCACTGCCCCAAAACAAGGGGAACAAAAATACTGAATTTTGGTTTCTGGCTAGGAGGGGAGGGAAAGAGTTCAGTCCCCCTGAACAGGGTTGAGGGGTCTCCCAAATGGGCCTGTAGAATTTATTTTAAGCATTATCAGTAACCGCTCTGGCCCCTTTTACGAAAGAGTTCTTCAGAGGACGAAGCCAGGGAAACTCAAGGCCAGCATCCCATTACCTGCCCATAGTTGTCTATTCCAGAGACTAATCTGTTGAGGTTCAGCAGGTCAAAGGAAGATCGCAGAGCCTGGCCGAGGGTGGTCAACCCGGACGCTTGGAGGTTTTTCAGTTCATTCATGAAAGTGGCGTGGTTTTCCTTCCATCCAGCCTAAAGGACGAGCAAAGGCCACGTTTACTTTCTGACTGCCAAGCAAAAAGGGCTTCCAAAGAAGTCGTCATTATTATTTTACTGAACAGGCACGAGGCAGGAATGTAAGTTGAGGGAGGAACAATTCCATTCAGGTAAGCACTGAAGGAGCCTGAAGGATTTCGATTCCAGGCTGGCCCCCCCTGGCCCTCTCAACCCACTTTACTGAGAAGGCAATGTGGCCCACCCTCCTTTTTTGCCATTTCGAGGGTTGGCAGCAGCATCTTTCAGATCTCATTCCAATAGGTTTAATTTAAGTGAATGGCTACAAAGAGCCTTTGAATCGCGGCTAATCTTTCAGGACTATTACATTCAATTGCCAAAACATCGCTGGGCAGGGAACATCCGCCAAAGAAGCCAATTCTATTTCATAGTCAACAATCCCAGAGAGTATTTTTTTTTTCATCCTCTGGAAAAAACGGTAGAAGAACACAGGAACTTTCCCGGACTTTTTAAAAGAAAAAATAAAGGAACGCGATCAGATTGTTATACGTAACCTTGGAATTACTACACCTGCTTTTACTCTCTGTGAAAAAGTTTCGCACCTAAAAAGACTTGTTTTTGTAGCCAGATATCCACCTGATGGAGAACAGAGCTAAGTTAGCTATCAAATAGATAACCAAGTTAGTTATCAAATAGCATGTCTCCTCGGCATGCCAATGATGAATCTGTTCCAAGCTTTCTTTGTTCTCAACTTGCAAAAAAACTGGAAGTTGCTGTAACATTTGCTGGAAACATTACAAAAGATTTAGGAGACAAGTTTTAGTGGCTGCTGTGAACTCATCCCTCCACACCCTACAACTCACAAATCTTTCCTTCAACTGTAGCTGTTTAAGATGCAGAAAACATGGCTGAGCGAAGCTTTGCAATTCCCTACCACCCTACCGTAATACCCAGTTTTAATTTTACAAGCTAGGTCTTTGGGTCTAAAACATTTTCCCAATAAAACTCCCGATGAAGATATATACTAAGTGAACAGCAAAACACCCCCAATACAAAAGCCAAAAAAACCCTCAATTCCCTAATCAGGAGCCACTCAAATAAATACACTGATATATAAATATCAACTTTAAACTCCCGGAGCTTGATAAACTGTTACTCTCTGCAAAAGATTGTTTTGGTTTAAATAGTAACCACTAAATACACTATTAATACTAACCAAATTAATATAGTATTATGGGCAGCAACCTAATACAAAAATGTGTACAATTTCATTTCAAGAGCTAGGCAATGCACTGCAAAACATCGACCAAATTAAAAAGTTTGCGTTTTTAAACCACTTTTAACATTTTAGAACAAGACCAATCCAGTTAAGGAGTCACATCTGGCCAACTTTAGCTGGATCTTGCAATGCTAAGGGCAGTCAGACGTGGTTAGCACTTTCATGGGGGACGCCAAAAGAGCCAAGAGCTGAAAAGTAGCTCTTGAGAGGTAACCCATCTCCAAAATGGGGATACCAAATTACTGCATTCCCCCCCCCCCCCCATGGAACAAGTGTGGGAAACTGAAGGCCACTTTTGTGAAAGCGTAGAGATATAAAGTGGTGTGATTCAGGTGTTGGACCACGACATCAGATCTAGATTGTGGCTCAAATTTATTCAAATTTACACAAATGCACCTCAGCATGTATATATTTGCAGCTATTAAAAATCTGAGTAATCACAGCCTCATTACTTGCAATATTCTAAATGCATCGTGTACGTTCCTGATATCTGACACCAAGCAGTACACCATATTACACCAGGGAGGTTACTTGATGCCACACAACCTCCAGAGAGGCTGGAAAGGTGGTATGAACACTTTCAGAGAACCAACTTCCCTCTCTCCCCTCCTTCCCAGATCACCAGAAAAAGCAACGAATCACCTGCAAAATAATCCAGTGGGTAATTCTCCCAAATCTTAAATTCTGGAACAGATAGAAATTGAATTAACAAATGTATTTGCTCAGTCATGAATGAGTGAAAGCAGGATATACAATAGATCACTCCTGATCCCCAAGTTTTGGGGTATGTCTAGTCTAGTGAAAAGAAGGACTGAGGGGGGCATGATAGCAGGGTTCCAATATTTGAGGGGCTGCCACAAACAAGAGGGGGCTCAATCTATTCTCCAAAGCACCAGAAGACAGGACAAGAAGCAACGGATGCAAACTAATCAAGGAGAGAAGCAACCAGAAAATAAGGAGAAATTTCCTGACAGTGAGAACAATTAACCAGTGGAACGACTTGCCACCAGAAGTTGTGGGTGCTCCATCAACAGAGGCTTTTAAGAAGAGACTGGACAACCATTTGCCTGGAATAGTATAGGATCTCCTGCTCAAAAATTAGACAAGACCTCCAAGTTCCTTTCCAACTGTTATTCAATGCTAGCTATTTGTCTTTTGTTACAATCAACCCCTTATAAGAGGAAAAACAAACTATAATTTGCCCTTTTAAACAGGAAGAACAGCCCTCTAAATCCACCGCTGTGGCCTGACAAGAACCCCCCGCCCTCCTTCAAATGACATCTGTTAGAAGCTGGAGCCCTGCAAATGAGGAGACAAGTTTCCTTCCAACAGAGAAAAATAACCACAGAGGTGTGCCTTAAGAAGGGCAGACTGAAAAACAAGGAAGGGATGGCACAATTAAGTCGGCAAATTGCCAGAAAAGGTTCTCTCTCTCCCTCCCCCTCACCCACTTTATCCCAGAGGGCAGTGGCTGGGCCTTATGAAGATCTGATTTTCATTAGGCCTTGATGCTCCAAGCATCTGTACCTCCCTAGACCAAGGTGTCCAAACCTGGCCGCTTTTAAGACCTGTGGACTTCAATTCCCAGAATTCCCCTGACAGCTGTGCACGGCTGTCTGGGGAATTCTGGGAGTTGGAAGTCCACAGGTCTTAAAAAGGGAACAAGGTCACTCCTGCTTTAACCAGATGGCACTCAGTAATTAACCCCCCCCCCAAAAAAAATAATAAATTGCCACGGGCAAATTTTTACCCAATGGCTCTTGGTACATGGCGCCCTTTGAAAACTCGCAACAGCAAGTTTTGCAACCCTTTATTAAAAATGCCACACCCAGATGGAGACACCCACTGCCATGGCAGCTAACTTGAGGAACAATACAAGCTTTCCACATCATGCTTTCAAAGGTCAGAGAGAGAAGAGCAGGACCTGTTGAAGAGGTGTAGGGAAGTGTTCCTTCTCTGCAAACAAATTTAACATAAACAAAGGATTTAACCCGAGGGAGTCCCTGCCTAAGCCAGCTGGAAAGATTCTACCATGAAATTCCAATCTTCGGCTCACATTTTTAAAAACACGCTCAAGTATTTGGCCAGACTGGCTCATAAACAATGATTTAAGTAATTTAAATCGGGACCGTTTGATCCACCTGCAATCTCCTTTTGGAGGCCTTCTATACAGATAAGTCCTCGACTTATAAAAATTTGTTTTAGTGACCATTCGAAGTTTACAATGGCACTGAAAAAAAATGTGACATAGAACAGTTGCGGTATTTCCGTGGTCACATGATCAAACTTGGGATGTTTGGCAACCGAACTCGTATTGATTACCTTTGCAGGGCCCTGTGAGCCCCTTCTGGCAAGCGAAGTCCACGGGCAAGGTCGATTCATTTTATAACCATGTGACTAACTGTGGCTGGAAAGGTTATAAAATGGGGGGAAACTGTCTCACTTAGCAACAGAAATTTTGGGCTCCATTATGCTCTTGAGTTGAGGATTACCTGTGCTTGTTAGGAATGGTCGCAGAATCGTAGGCTACAACAAATTTATGTGGTTTCTGCCCTTCATGTCCACCCTAAAGGCCTGTATTTAAATACATTAATCCTGCTAACATTTTCTTTTGCTTATGGACTAGAACCTTTTGTTGAATTTCCTTCCTTTTTTTTATTTTAGTGGCCCCAAAAGGGCTTAAAAGTCTGGGATTCAGCTCAAACGCCCTCGATCCGGCCCAGCTTCCGGGCATTCACGTCAGGCAAAAATTATAGCCCAGGCCACCAGTTTGAAAAGTCTTCTGGACCTTTGACTCGCTGTCTGTCAGAGGAGGAAGATCCATTCCATACTGAAAAGAATAGAGTTGGAAGGGACCTTGGAGGTCTTCTAGTCCAACCCCCTGCTCCGGCTGACTTTAGTACCATCCTAGGTGAGATTTAATCTTCTCAAGCAGCCATAAAAGTAAATGTCTGTGCATTAAATTCTTAAGGCAGGCAAAGCTGGGCTTTCAGAAAGCTAATATACAGGAAAATCATTTGCAGTGCTCAAAGAAACACTGCAGTGTCTGAAGAAGGGGGGTGAGCTGCAGATTAGCCTTTTCAGTACTTCCCGCCGCACCCTGCTTCAGATTTGACAAGATATTTAAAATGTATTCTGTATGTATAAAATGTATTAATGTCAAGTTAACATTATTTTTATCTTATTACTCCAATTCTAGTTGCCCTACTTTTATTTTTAGATCTGTTCCTTGGCCAGGCGTGATAATGGTACAAGGGACCCTAAAATTAACCGTGTTTTGGTTTGCTCTCTGCAGACGTTACGAAATGCCTCTCCAAACCCATTTTTCAAAATTAACTCTGTGATGTGAAGTCCTGAACTATCACTACTTCCATCATGCAATTCCATATCTGAGAGTGCCCAAGTTTTAACAACGGCTCGCAACTTACTATTTTCTGGTGTCACAACCTTTGCAATTAACAAAAGGCATGTTATTTGGGAGGACTTACAAAACTCTCCCAATTGGTCACACATGACAGACTTTTGTGTTCCTCGAGAAAGAAAAACATCGATTCGCCATGAAGGGTTAAAAACACCAAATTCCATTTTCAGCTACCGCTTACATTGAGAACGTCTACTCCATTTTGAGGCATATAAATGCAGGCAACTTTGGAAAAAGAAACAGGAAGAGTCATCCTGAGCAGAGAGTCGAGAGAACTTTCCAATGACAAGATCCGGAGAGACTAGCCAGAACAAGTCTTGCCAGCTCTTCTGAGCAACAGCAGCCACAGATGACGTAGGAAGACTCAAGAGAGTGTGAACCAAAGCCAATTCAGAGCACCACATGCACACGTTTGCGTTGGCACAATCCTATGTGGCCAAATGCTTCTCCCTCCATTGTCAACCTCTGCAAAGGCCTTCAGTTTGGTTTCTGGTAACTGGTTAAACTGTGCCGTTTCTTCCATGCCCCCCCACCCCTCCCTCTATTTCTCTGCCATGAACTGCTAAGGGGTTATCTGTGGGCATTTTTGTTCTGCGAGACCCATTTCATCCCCATTTTAAAAGTCTCATTCAAGTTTTAAAATTCAGAAGCAGTCCACCAGAAACTCACTGTTCGATAGGGAGGAGAAGAAAAATAAATAAAGAGCAGAGCTTCAATCAGAGACAGAGAGAAGTTTAAAGACCATGGACTGGTTTTCCATCCAATCTGGAGAGAACTACCAAAGGATGCTTTTGCCATTCAGGCAATGTAGGGCGGAAGGGCTACTCAAGACATACCGATATTTTTTTTCCTGTAGGTGTTTTAAAATTCTATCTAACTCTCACAGGGACGTTAGACCACTCGGGAAAACCAGTGCAGCCCTACATTCAAATGTTGAATTTCGACTGTTGGGCTATTCCAAAATTTGGTAAAGGTTACAGACTTTTTGGCATAAGCAAGATAGTGAATTCAAAAAAACAGATACGAAGATGGGGAGGGATGCTTTTCTGCTTTCCAAACGCTTATGATATAGGATTGTCTGACAGCGCTAAAAATCCCTCAAAATACAGGGTGCTCCATTTCTATTGGAAACGCGAAGCCAAAACTCGTGCGTTAAAAAATAAACTGAAGAACAAAACCTATGAGCAGAGGCAAAAAAAACACCTTTTTGCAATGTTGAGAATTATTGTCTCATCCCAACCAATGTAAGAAAATAATCTGTAATCAAATCATTGATTAGATTACAGATCTGTTTGGGGGGATTTCTTAGATGAACTCAATGGTGCCATTTGAGAGCTCAGTAACAAATTGATGTGTGGACTGGGCTGAATGGAGACCCTCCCTCGACTCTCCCTGTGTCCAAAGATCATCACGAGTCAGACAAGGGAACAGTTGGTTCTTTTGCAACATTCCCCATAAGTCTGAAATCAGCCATCAATTACACTCCTTTCTAAGGATCACTGCTCTTTATAGCCCATCCAACGTAGCTGAACACTTTCTCTTACTTGGGAAATGTAGGTCTTTATGAAAAAGCTGACCCAGAAATACTTGAAGCCATCTTCTTCCCTTACTGGTTTAGCTTTGAAATTATCCTTCTCACAGATTAGCTATCAGTGCTACAATAAATAACATTTACTCAACTGGACTGTTAAGTAGCTGAGGAAGGAATGGCCAAAACTAGAATCTTAGGGGAAATGGTTACAGATTACATACCTATTGGCTACCTACATTTGCCAACCACAAATAAGTATTTACGTCTGATAGAATATTTGTAGCTCAGGATTGAGCCATGGGGTCCTTGGTGCTCTCTGAGCTTGGTTTGTTTTCTTGCAGACGTTTCATAACCCAACTAGGTAATTTCATCAGTGCTAGCCTTTACATCTTCGGGTTCACCTCTTTCAATAATGTAGCTGGGGGATGACAACTTAATATTTAATGTAGTATCCTCAGCAATTGATTATGATTTTGTCTCTATAGTGTGTTCACGCTGGGTATTTTTCTCCTATTTCCACTACCAACAGCGCCAGAGACTTTGTTAACGGGCTTCGCAAGAAATTTACTCTCAATCCTAATTACAGGACTGGCAGCTTAATCTAGGACAAAAAGTGCCATTTCTATATCTTTGGCATACTGGGAGATTGTTAGAAACCCCAATTTAGGAAGAATGTTGAGAAAACATTCAAAGAAAAGTTGAAGAGGACTGTTTAAGAACATGGGTAAGAAAAGGAAAGTGTGACTGAGGTCTTTTCAATGTTTTAAGGGAGCGGATTGTACTTTTTAAAAGTGTATCTTGTTTCCAGGAAAAGTAGAAACGCATCCCTTGGTTTTCTCAGCCCAACTTCAGCCATGGGGTGGGCCTGAACAACTCATATTTTGACTTTCAATTCTTCTTGAAAGATGGAAGAATGGCTGTAAAAACAACAACGCAAATGATAGTGAAAACGTCTGAAAACTACAAATATATATATACATATATATACCGTTTCCAGAATGGCAGGTGTCCCTTTGACTAATCCCAGCCTTATTTTTGGCTGACAAAATACATTGTTTTTGAAGAACGATTAAGAAATCAAAAACTCATTTCAAAGAGAGCTGCTGAAACAGACAATTATTCTTGGATACATTTTCAACATTATTGTTAATAAGGAAATAAACAGATGCACAACTGTAGCTGAAATTCTAACAATGGGCACTCCTATTTGTTTGGAGCAAGCCTTGAGACGACAAGAGAAAATGGTTTTCTCTGGAGGCAAAGCAAAGAGACAAAAGACAGAATCTCCTTCTCAGGGATGTCAGAAGAAAATGGAAGCCTAACTTCAGCAAATTTTTGACCATTTCCTGGTCAATTCATAATAGAAAGGAACGGGCTTCTGCATCCTGTTCCAAAAATGAAGGATAAATTGTCAGTTCAGATTCCATTTTCTCTTACTGCACCAGTTCAGAGTTTTCAAGATTTTTAAAGCGCTACCAGACAATTGTTTTATTTTGGTTCTTTGGGGAAGGTGGCCAACAAGCAGCACTGCAGCACTTGAGATCCATTTTTATCTACGGTCTCATCGCAACACCATTTTAAACTTTGTATAAGAATAAATGTAAAAATGGGCTCCTAGCAGGGAATCCTTTTCTCACGAAGAGGAAGCAAACTTTACAGCTGATCTTCAACCAAGGAAACTGAAAGGAATTCACAATACTTAAGGTTGAAGTGCATGACGAGAAGAACAGTTTCTGTTTATGCACATCCAGGAGGTGGGATCAGCAACAAAGAAATTGGGAGGAGGAGCAGAAACTGAAAAACTTTACCAGAAACAAGGCTGAAGCCTTTATGGCCCTGCCAAAAGGAAAAGAAGTAAGGGGAAAGGGAAGTCACAGAATGCTCTAGGTCTCCTTCTCCTTCTTCCCTCTGTTAACGGATCAGCTGGCTGCCAGAGGAGATGGAGGCCTCATGCCCCAATGCAGTTACTCTCTGGAAGTGAAAGATGTGGAAAGGAATTGGAAAGCTTTGAAAAATTATCTAATCAGCAGCTCCTTTAAAGCAAGATGGGAGAGACAGATTATTGTTTGTTCAGGTGCTTGATTGCCATGTAAGGAGAAAACAGGCCCCTATCTGGAGATTAATATCTAGAACTGATTTAAAATGTAATTTGACACAATTAAAAAGTCATCCTTATTCAGTTCAGAATTTAGAATGGTGGAAGAGGTAAGGGGAAGGGCAGAATTCAAGGCAAAAACTACTTTATGGTATCATGAAACTGTACCCTCTCACAGAAGCCAATTATGCTTCCAAGCATGTGTAGGGAGTCTCACTGAAAATGCATTTTATTGTGCACTTTTCTGATAAAGTGTTGCTTAACAAGCACAATGAGACCACCTTATGGGTAAAATAGGTCAGAGAAATTATGGACTTAAAAATAGATCAGAGAAATTGTGGATTTTTTATCTACAAGTCAAGTTTTGTATGAACACAGCAAGGACTCCATGAAGATATGTGAAGGAAGGAATACACGTTCATTTGTTCGGTCGAGTGATTTAGGCAGGAGTAGAAAGGAGATGGTGAGTTTTAGTCCCAACTTAGGTGTGAAAGATGGCTGAGTGACTTTGGGTCAATCACCAGGTGATTGTGAAACCTAGTTGCACCTTAGACCTGAAAGGCTGGGTAACGCTGGGACGATCCTTAGGAGACTGTGAGTCCTAGCGCTGCCTTATGGGTGAAAGCCAACTGGGTGACATTGGGCCACTTTGTGGCCAACTCTCCTCACAGGATGGGGAAAGCATTGGGTACGTTTGTTGCCTTGAGTTATCTATAAAAATAAAGGTGGGATATAATAAAAATAAATAAAAGGTGTCAGGACACCTAGAAAAGGCAAAGAAGCCAGAAGTGCTTTCCTGATGAATTCTGATGCTCCTCTTCCTGGGATGGCTAGAATTTATTATTATTATTATTATTTAATCGTTAGTGAGATTCACAGCCTTTGGGGCTGGTTGATAGCTCAACAGCTGGAGTCCTAACCAAGGACCTAGGAACTGTTCAGGTAATGTCAGAGGATATAAGCTATTCGAAGTAGGGTGGCTTTTTGTAGAATCAGGGTATTCAAGTCTGATAAATTCAGAATTTCCAAATAGCGAGGAAGCCCTTTAGGTATTGCTCCAAGGGCTCCAATTACAATTGGGATAACACATAATTTATTATTATTATTATTATTGATCATCACATAGTCAGCCAGATGTTCAGACTGGGTTTGGCATTTTTGTCTACCTAGAGTCCTTAGCAAGGACCTATGCTTATTACTGTGATTA
The DNA here is from genome assembly GCA_023653725.1 of Bungarus multicinctus. Lineage (NCBI taxonomy): Eukaryota > Metazoa > Chordata > Lepidosauria > Squamata > Elapidae > Bungarus > Bungarus multicinctus. Next base: position 23,090,749 of record CM042841.1, read on the forward strand.
TGAGTATTACTATGATTGTTATTATTACCAGTATTACTATTATTATTTAGGCTGAATCTAGCCTTGCTGAGGCCACAAAACAGATAGAAAGGACCTAAGCTAGCAACAGCAATAGCCCGTAGCCTTATATTCAGTGCTTTTACAGCCCTCTTAGCTGTTTCCAGAGCCAGCCTCTCGCCCCCAATCCTCATTTTAGGACCTCGAAAGGATGCAAGGCCGAATCCACCTTGAGCCTCGAACCGTACCTGTCTTTTTTTTTTGGGGGGGGGTACATCCTCCGTATCCAAGTGACCTTCGGAGAGACCCTCAGGAGACCCCACCTCCCTCCCCACCCAGGGCCAGCCACCTCCTGCTCCTTCTGAGATAGACAGACAGACAGTGTGTGTGGGGAGAGGGAGGGTCGTGTGAACGGCTCCGCGTGTGCCTGGGAACGGCGCGGCGGCAGCCCCCTCCCCAGGCGGAGGGGCGGGCGGGGAGGGGGGGTCACGGGCGGGCGGGGAGGGGGAGGGCCGCCGCGTGGTGGGGCGTCGGGCGGGCTCTCCTCCTCCTCCATCTCAGCAGCGCCCTCAGCCAGCCTCCCTCCCTCCCTCCGCCTCGCTCGCTCGCCGCCGCCTCCATACAAAAGCAAAATGTCCGCCGCCATCTTCGCAGGCAGGCAGGCGGGCGGGCAGGCGGGCTGCGCCCCGGGGCCGCCTCGCCTCTTCCCCTCACGGAGGGGGAGGAAGGAGGGGGGGGCGAGAGAAGGGGCTGCCCTGCCCCCCCTCTTCTTCTTCCTCTCCCCCCCCCCCCGCTTACCTTGATGCAATAAGGCGCCTCGTCGAAGGTGACCAGCATGTACCTGTCGCCGCGGCTGGCCGGGTCTCGGGCCCTCAGCTGCGGAGAGAGAATGCGGGGGGGGGGAGAGACACAGAGAGTGAGATGAGGGGGGGTTCTCTGAGGAAGGGGGGGAGCCGACACGCGTTGAGGGGGCCGGCGGTGTTACGTGTGAACGTGCTTGGCGGGGCCCCCCGCGCGTCAGGCAGGCAAGGCAGGGCAGGCCCGGGCCCCACCTTCATGAAGAGCTCGACGGCGCCCTTGGCCACGTCCAGGTAGCTGGTGCCCAGATACGCCCGCTGGTTCATGGAGGCGGACGTGTCTATGAGGAAAAGGAGGATCGGCATGGTCCGCCACGGACCCGCGGCCACGACGGGCGAGGGAGCCCCGGCGGCGGAGGGGCAGCCGCCTCGCCTCTACCTCCTCCTTCTCCTCCTCGGCCGCACTGCCCCACTCCTTGCTCCGTCCGGCCTCCCCAGCCCGCCCCTGCCAGCGCTCCGCACGAGCGACCCTCCGCTCCGGCCGCCGGCAGTCACTGAGCGGCTCCCAACTTCGGCTCGCTCGCTCCCTTGCCTCGGCGGCGGCAGCGGCGGCCGGCACCGCCCCTCGGGGGCGGGGCGAGGAGAGGCGGGGCGGGGGGAGAGAGGCATGTGACCCAGGACAGCGTCCCGTTGGCTGCCGATTATGCCGAGATTTGCATAGGGGGCGGGGAACCGCGCTGCGGCAGGCAGGGCGGTGGAGCCCGAGCGGCGCTCCGAGGGGACTTCGGGGGATGATTGGCAGCCGAGGGAAGGGGCGGGGCCAGGGACAACGCGGCGGCGGCGGCGGCTGCTCCTCTCCGCAGAGGGGCCGGGGGGAGGGAGGGAGGCGGACGCGAGTCCGGGTGGCTCGTGAGGGGTGCTCGCTTCGCCTCCGCTGGGCGGCATTCAGGAGCCACCCGGGGGATCCTTTTTGCTCTGTCGGGCCTCCTCCCGACTTGGGTGATCCGCAGCCCCTCCCTGCAATTGCACCCCGAGAGGCGATCTCCTCCGGGATCGGGGCCTTGATAGGATCACGCTGCGCCGGAGGGGGGGAGCATTGCACCCCTCTCCTGTGCGCTTGGAGCCAAGCCGAAGTCGCCCCGCAGCTCCTGCTGCCCCCAAAGGCCCGGCAGCCTTGTTGCTTCCCGGGCAGTGCCCGTCTCTGCCGGGGTCTCGAGGCCGGGAGACCCCCCCCCTCCCCCCGGCACCAGTACGGCCGATTGGACAGGTCGCAGCCTGGGGAACATTTCGCGGGTTCTTCGGTCCACGCATTGCCGAGCCAAGGCTGGGTTCTGGCGCCGGGCGAAACCCCCAACCAAACCGGCGGCTTAAATCTGGAGGGCTCAGTGGTCCCAGCATTAGCCCCCTTCCGAGTGCCTCCATCCAGCTTTGGGCAAGTCAAAACCTCGTTCGGGCCAGCCTGGCGGATAAACCGGCCCAGTTTGCCCAGCCGCTTCCCCCAGATCGGTTCTTGGAAACGAACGAGGCTAAAACGTGGCTCTTCCGATGGCTTCTTCAACCCGCAAAAGCTTCCGCCTTAAAGGTGGCTTGTTTGGAAGCGCTCCCGTCCTTGCCCTCCTTTGTGGGAATGGCTCATTTCCTGTTTTCCCTGGCCTTTTGCGTTGGATTATTATGCCAGGTCGGACTGGAACACCAGCTACATAAAATAAAAAGATTCTTGCCCTGAGAAAAATCTACTTGCGGGTCCTTTCAAAAATAGGTATCCCAGACCCTTCACTCAAAACAGAATTGCTTTGTAAATATACATGCCAACTGTATCTGGGACAAAGGAAAGAAAAAATATTTAGTTTGGGGATTCTCAATATCTTTTTTTGTACTCGTGGATCTTTGCCATTGGTGAAAAACTAAGCTGTTTGTGGCAGTGTTAAATAGAGGTATAAATATATTTTTTCCTGAGCTGCGATGGGTGGGGTGTATAATTGGGGGTGAGATGACATGGGGCTTCACCAGTGGGGCAGAGCAACAAAGGGGAAGCTAAACATTAGTCACTTTCTTCTGATCATTCAGTAGATTACAAAAATGTAATCCCTATCTTGGTGTCAAAACAGCTTCCTTTAGATCTCAGCAAACGTACAATGTCTTGTTGTAGGGTGGGATGGAATTTCCCTACCCAGCAAGAACAAGGTGAGAAAAACAAGACACCGAGCAATTTTTAAAAATGAGCTAAAATTTGGCTAGGGTTATTAGATGCTAAATTAAAGTCTTGATTCCTCTTCCATAAACTCCCACCAGACAGGACATGGATGAATGAAAGACAGCCATTGTGGAGGCCAATCTGACAGTCTTCCCAATCTTTGTCCCCTCTGCAAAAATCAAGAGAATCAACCTAGCACTAAAACCATGTTTACCTGTAGCTTGTCTGAGATTACTCATAGCTGGTATCCGATTGCCAAATGCGACCTTAAAAAAAACTATGCAACCTGCTCCACCGTTTTGCAGAAAAATAACCGAGAAAAAATGTATTGAGAAAGAAGATGGAAAGCCATTCAGGCTTTGTTGTTGCTGTCACAGAGATGACTAAACGTTCCGTCATTCAGTTTTTGTTTTTGGAATTGGTTCCGTGGTGCAATAGAGTGTGCTCCCTTGGTAGAATCACTTCAACACTTCTGAGGGGAGTGATAATGATTTAATTACTGTTAGAAGAGCTGCCTTTATAATGAGATCGTGCAGCTTTCTCCATAAGGGACTTTTTTAACTTTGCAGCAGCTATTATTAAGTGTACCTTATGATTCTTGATGAATGTATCTTTTCTTTTTATGTATACTGAGAGCATTTGCACCAAGATAAATTCCTTGTGTGTCCAATCACACTTGGCCAATAAAGAACTCTATCCATTCATCCATCCATCTTCTCTTGGCTGTTGCAGAACTGAGCAAACTGGAAATGTTGGATCCTTATCATGTGCTATGCCCAGACCTAGGGAGGCCTACTGCAAACCTGCATATCAAACCCCTTTTTGCATTGTCTTATTTGTGGCTGAGGAATTCTGGGAGTTGAATGGGGAATTCTGGGAGTTGAAGTCTTAAAAGGTTGGACGCCCTTGGGCTAAACCCACACGTGGTTCTTTTGGGGTCCCCTCGGTTAGTGCTGTGAATTGTGGTTGGGCTTGGCAGTTGAAGCCCACTGTGGCTTATTCAAGAAATCCCAGTCAAGCCAACCAGGCCAATGCATGAAGATGGAGGGATCCACTGGGGAAGCCGGATCTCCTAGGGGCTTCCCTGTTTGGCCCACAGTTTTGCAGCCTTCCAAGGGTTCCCTCATTCCCATTCCTCTGGATTGCAAGGCCCTTTATGGACATTCCGTGTTTATTTTTCAATAACCCGCCCCCCCCCTCCACGTCATTGAGCCGGACCCAAATGAAACCCACCCACCCCTCCTCTCCCAAAACAGCCGTTACAAATGGCGGTCCGGCCAGCCTGAGGGCCGAAGAGCGCATGCGCGGCTTGGCGACCGCTTCTCCGGAGCCACCGGAGGAAACGGCCTCTGCGCGCGCACGTTCTTGCGATCGATTGGGGGGGGAGAAGGGGGGGAAAGAAAGAGAGAAGAGGCGGTGACGCTAAAAGCGTAGTTGCCGCGCAAGCGTGGTGGCTCTGGTCCTCCTCGCTCAGTCCTCCACCTTCCCGGCGTCCTTCGGTTGTCCCGGTGACGTCAAAGGGGGGGCGGGGAAATCGAGACTGGCGAACCGGCCCGCTGAGGAAAAGAAGGCCCGGAGCTGGCGAGGCGGGACGGCGGCGCTTCCCTCCGTGGTTGCCACCTACAGACGAGTCCGGGACGGCGAGCATGGCCGGTGGGGTGAGCGAAATCCCCTCTCGTTCGGTTTCTCTTGAAGGGCGGGCGGAGGAGGAGGAGGAAAGCCCGGAGGCTCGTATGAGCGCGTAGACGCGTGTCAGCAAGGGAGACCCGTGTCGGGGCCGCCCTCCGCCCGGCCACGGAAGGGAAGGGAGGGCGGGGAGGAAACGAAGGAAGGAAGGAAGGAGAGACCCACCTACCCCTCCGAGCCCCAAAAGGGAAGGTGCCCGAAATGGGGGCTGAGGGAGGGGCGTCTCCGGCCGGGGTCCTAGTCATGAGGGAGGAGGAAGGGGAGAGGCAGCTTTGGCGGAGGGGGACGTTATTTAGCCCCTGGGGGATGTTTGGGGGAGGCTAAGAAAGCCAGGCTCGGGTACTGGGATGGGTCCCTATCCTTTGGGTGGGTGGGGGTCTTCAGGCATTGCCTCAGCCTGGATGGAGGTCCTTAGCAAGAGCTGAAGAGGGCTGCAGCCCCCTTTCAGAATAAAGTGAGGAGGGGGGAGCTGTCTGGACCTTCCTTGGGAGCAGAACTTGGGGTTGGTGGGGGGGGGAACCTAGAAGCCCCTTTCCCCCCTCCTGTTCCTGACCATCCCCTCAGGTATGTCTGAAAGAGGACGAGGCTGCTTCCCAGCCCCTGGATTTGGGAGATGAGAAGAGAAAAAAGAATCCAGGCTGCCCTGCAACTTCAAGGGTTCCCTGGAAGTTGATTTCCAAGAAGAGCAAGATGATTCATGAATGTGGAATCAGAACCTGACCTGGTCACTTCCTGCCTTTGGTGGCTCCTTCACTGGGGGTGAAAAACATTTCTGAACTGTCTGTGAACTTTAGAGATGCACTCAGACTTATATACCACTTCAAAGTGCTTTCCGGTCCTCTTAAGTAGTTTACAGAGTCAGCCTCTTGCCCTCCAACAACTGGGTTCTCATTTGACCAACCTGGGAAGCATGGAAGGCAGAGTCAACCTTGACCTGGTCAGGATCAAACTGCTGGCAGTGAGCAGAGTTAGCCTGCAATGTTGCATCCTAACCACTGTGCTATCAGGAAAGAGAATGAGAAAGGGAATAGGAGGGAGGGAGGGAGGAAGGAATAGCACTAACACTCAGACTTATATACCACTTCGCAGTGCTTTTACAGCCCTCTCTAAGAGGCTTACAGAGTCAGCCTCTTGCCCCCAACAATCTGGGTCCTCATTTTACTGACCTCAGAAGGATGGAAGGCTGAGTCAACCTTGAGCTATTCAGGATCGAACTGCTGGCAGTGGACAGAATCAGCCAGCAATACTGCATTCAAACCATTGCGTCACCACGGCTTAATGATGTGACTCCGTCTTATTGCTCCATCTTATTTAGTTGGTCAGACAAGAATGAAAAGTAATTTCTATCTATCTTGATAGGTAGACAGACAGACAGTGATGCAGAGATGGAGATATAAATAGACATAGATGGAGGGATAGACAGACAGATAGGATAGGCAGGCTGCTGAGGGAAATTAAAGTTTCTATGTTAAGACTAGACATAGTAATTTACCCTGTGTATTATAACAACATGGATTGAACACAGAAATAGAGCCAGCAGAGGTAAACTACTCTTGAGATCTTAAGGGTGTGGGTGGGTGTGTGTGTGTGTGTGTGTGTGAAGCTGTAGAATAAAATAGTGACAATCTAGATGAATTTTAATGATTATCCCAAAAAACATACACGGAAATCTAGACCTTCAGTGGGGTGGCGATGTGTGAGCTGCATCTGATAATTTTAATTTTTTTTATAGATTATCTACTTTCACAGAATGCTTAAGGAGCAAGTCTGCAACGCTTTCCATTTGGATGTGTTTGGAGATTTCTCTTCTGCATAAATGAGGAGGGTTGTTTTTTTTTTAAAGTCATGCTAGTGAGGAGAAGGAGAACGTTGATTCTTTTCTTTAGTGGGATTCAAGCTCTCATGTTCTGCTTCCTTGCCTTACAGCTCCAGCGTGACATTGGCTGCCCGCAGGCATCATCTTCCTTCCTGTCTTGGCCAATTCCCCCAGATTTTTGAGGGGGGGCTATATTCTCTGCAGGCATGCCATCAAAAGAAATATCCTCCTCTGTGTTGCATTACTCAACAGGTAGCTGCCAGAGCCGTAAAGGGGCTGGACTGTGTGGCCTACAGGACATCTTGCAGTTATAGGCTTAGCAATGGAGATCCAGTTTGTCTGTTGGGGAAATGGGCTCCTCCCATTCAGTTCACTGGTGGCTTCCAAGTGTAGGCAGTTTGTAGAAATTACCTCCAACATAGTCACTGACTGGCCAAGTATTCAGGGATATTGGAGTCACGTTTGTTTTATTCATGTATATTTGTTTGTTTATGTGCTGTTGATTGGGGGTGTCTTCTTTCTGTAGGCTGAGCTCTTACTTGGTGCTCTAAATGAGATTCAGGTCTGCTTCTGGCATAATGTAGATGTAGGGATTAAAAGTTCCTTAAAATAGATCGGATGAGAAAAACACAAATTGCTTCTATCCAGGGTGGTGCCATTTCAATAGGTTGGTTCACTTTAATTATTAGCTTTTCCTGGAACCATTTGTTTATGCAGTACCAGATAGGGGGTATTTTTCAATGATCTTGTTGTGTTCTTGCAGGCTGGCAGGCTTCCAGAGCAGACTCGTTGATGTTTCTTTTGTACTTGAACGAAGCCTTGCCTCTAAATTACCAGCGGCACCTGAAGAATCGAGTCCTAATAATAAGATCCGCCGTTCAGAATAATTGTAGGCTTTACTCTTCCAGCCTAAAACAAGAAAAAGTGGCCCAAACTCCCCTGCAGGGGTTCAGTAACAAGAGCTAGGGGTGCAGCACCCCAAATTTCAACCTGCTGAGGATTTTGTTTTTGCCTCTCGGTCTACCGAGGATACATATATGTATCTTTATGTGCACTGAGAGCATTTGCACCAAAACAAATTCCTTGTGTGTCCAATCACACTTGCCCAATAAATAATTCTATCTATTTATCCATCCATCTATTCCATTTCCATTCCATTCTTTAAACTGTTTCCTAGTATGATTTGATTGCTTCTTGTACCCCATGACTTGTTGCACCTGATGATTCTTGACTCTTGACAAATGTATCTTTTATGTGCAATGAGAGCATTTGCACCAAGACAAATTCCTTGGGTGTCCAATGACCCTTGGCCAAGAAAGAATTCTGTTCTATACTATGCTATTCTTTCTCATTCTATTCTATTCTTATTGTACCCTATGACTATCATTAAGTGTTGCACCTGATGATTCTTGATGGATGTCTCTTTTATGTGCACTGAGAGCATTTGCACCAAGACAAATTCTTTGGGTGTCCAATCACCCTTGGCCGAGAAAGATTATTCTATTCTATTCTATACAGAACAGCAGCCGTTAACATTCGCCGCCTCCTCCCTCTATTTGCAGGTTTATCACAACGCTCTCCGATTCCTAAGTCGCTGTGAACAAGAAGTCTTTGGAGACTGAGCTGCCCACCTCCCCAAGTGCTAGAAGGACCAGGAAAGGAGGACTTGGTGCCAATGCAGCAGCAAAAAAGACAACCAGAGTTAGTGGAAGGGAAACTTCCTGTCTTTGTGTTTCCTACCGAACTCATCTTTTATGCCGACGACCAGGCGACGCACAAGCAGGTGTTGACTCTCTACAACCCCTATGAGTTTGCCTTAAAGTTCAAAGGTGAGTATTGAAGTCTTGCTGAGGGATGCGGGGGGGGGGGGGGGGGGGGCGAGAAAGGAGGACCAAATTGTACTGAACGTTTAAATTATAGAATGTAGGGCAGAGGTCTCCAAACTTGTAAGACTTGTGGACTTCCAACTTATTTTTTTTTTTTTAACTTACGTTTATATGCCGCCCTTCTCCGGAGACTCAGGGCAGCTTACAGTCTATCGAGCACCATGCTAAGTGCTCGGGAATAGCCTTCATTCCATTGTATATGCCTGTCTTTTACTAGGGCTTTTCCTCTCCCCCCCCCCCCAAAACGGCATTTTTACAAAGTCAGCTTATTGCCCCCAACAATCTTTGGGTCCTCAATTTACTACCCCGAGAGGATGGAAGGCTGAGTCAACCTTGAGCCTGATGGGATTCGAACCTGCACTAATTGCAGGCAGCTTGCACTAAGTGCTAGATGATTAACAGCCTGCACCACCTTCCTATGCCATCCATTTCCCCCATAAGACTCTGGAAGACTTAAGAGAACTTTAAGAACTATGAATCATGTAAGTATACAGATATAGTTTCAAATGTAAGGTATTTTTGCATAGCATTGAATTTAAAAACAATGGAAGATAAAATAAGGATACAATGCAACTAATTCAAATATGCTAAAAATCTGTACATATTTTGATAGCTCCAAATCCTCATTGGACCCATTATGAAATCAATGCAAATATCCTGAACTTCTACTGCTGGAAAATGTAACATTAGACAATTATTTGCTCTGTGTTAAAAATATCCAGCAAAGAACTGAGGGGAAAACTTACTGGCTGGGGAATTCTGGGAGTTGGAAGTCCACAAGTCTTAAAGTTGCCAAGTTTGGGGGTCCCTGATGTAGGGGAAGGGTAGAAAGTATAAATCGTCAATTCACAAGATCAGGAAATATATCTGAACCATTTGATTGCTGTTAATGGCCTGTTGCTAACTCTTTCCTTTCATTGCAGTTCTGTGCACAACTCCAAATAAATATGTCGTGGTGGATGCGGCCGGCGCGGTGAAGCCTCAGTGCTGCATTGATATGTATGTAAACATTGTTTCTGGGCTTGCTGTGTAGTAGCTAGCAATCTTCAAGCTCCTTCCCGACACCTCTTTAGTCTCAATGCTTACTGACGCTTGTCCCAATAAATAGAATTATAGAGAAGGGGTGTCAAATTCAAGGCCCGTGGGCCGGATCCAGCCTGCAGAATGCTTAGAACTGGACATTGGGGCTGCCCTAGCCCACGAATCCGGCCCTCCCGAGCTCCGTTTCCTCTGGCAGAAGGTTGCAGGAGGCCGTCACAGCCGAAAATGGAGCTCAGAAGCCCGTTTGCTCTGGCAGAGCGCTCGGGCCACCGCAGGCGCCCCCCGACACGAGTGACACCAAGCTGGCCACGCTCAACCCAGCCCCTCCGAGGTCAAACACAACCCTGATGCAGCCTGGGTGTATCGTAATTCTTATTCTCCAATGGGACACATCCATAGTCTAGAGTCATCAATCATGCTGTCCAGTTAGAATTGTGCACAGCAGAAACTTCAAGTCACCTAGTTACTATCTTTGAAAACATTTATGGAATGCAGCTGCCACGCTGCTACCCCCTCCCTTTCTGTTGGCAACTCTAAAAAGACCATAGAAATATTTTATGAGTTGACATCGAGTTTGACACCCCTGTTAAAGAGCAGTTCCTTGAGGTCCTGTGGATAGAAATGGTCTGTTCGCACCCTTGTCTCAAATCCTTTAGCTCCTGTGAAATCTTATGAATGGTGTTGGAGGAGCCTATTTCTCTCTCTCCCTCCTCTCTGTCTCTGTCTCTCTTTTTCTCTCTTTCTCTCTCTGTGTCTCACTTTCTCTGTCTCTCTCCCTCCCTCCCTCCCTCTTCTCTCTCTCGGGAATTGGCCTGTAACAGCCACGAGGTCTTTTTTTCTCCCTTCCTTCGCAGAGTGATACGTCACCGAGATGTCCGACCTTGCCATTATGGAGTCATTGATAAGTTTCGGCTCCAGGTCTCTGAGCAAAGCCAGAGGAAAGCCCTGGGAAGGAAGGAAGTGATTGCTACTCTGCTCCCTACCGCGAAAGAGCAGCAGCAGAAGGAAGAGGAAGAGAAGAGGCTGAAGGAGCATTTGGCCGAAAGTGTATTTCTGGAGCAGGCTCTGTGTCAGCCAGGTAAAGGAGCCCCCATTGCATCATTAACTCAGCCAGTTTCTCCTCCCCTGCATGGCTTCTGCCGCCCCCTGGAGCAGTGGAAATGTGGAGGCTAAGGTGCCATGACTTGTTTTGCAGTCCTCTTGGCTCTTGGGGATGTTGGCTCATGTGGCTTTCATGGAAAGGGGCCAGTTGTTTCTCATAAACTCAACAATCCAAAAAGAAAAGCAGTTGTTTTCACACATCTTTTTTTTTTTTGCACCAGTTGGGCACGATGCCAAATTAGATGACCAACGGTAGAGTTTAGCACGGGGTGTCCAACTTTAGGCTCTGTTAAAATTTGTGCCACCCATGAGATTGGCTAAAATGTACCCTAACATGAATCCGACATGCTGGAAATGCAAAGTGGTACCTTCCATCATATGTGGTGGTCGTGCCCAGAAGCCCAAAAATACTGGACTAAAATATGGAGTTGGGTACAAGAAATTGTGGAAGATCGAGTAGAGTTTAAACCGGAGTTGTTTATTGGGAATAATTAAAGGGAAATACAGGAAAAAGATTAAATATATTGTATTATATATATTGACAGCAACAAGGATTGTATATGCACAGTGCTGGAAACAAATACGCCCTCAGAGGAATTAGTAATTCAAAAAATTCTAGATTGTGCTGAAATGGATAAATTGACGTTAAAATTAAAAGATGAAGAGTTCAGAGTATTATGAAATTTGGGACAATTGGTATAAATGGTTGAACAATAGAAATAGGGATAATGGAGATAAGAAAATTATAGATCAATGTATATAAATGTAGATATTTACATGAGATTGGTTTATAATAATGATGGGACAGTACTGTTACTATTAAGGTTAAAATATGTAAAAGATGAAAAATAAAAATCATGGGGGGGGGAATTGTGGAAGTTGCTGGCGGGGGGATTCTGAGTGTTGGAAGTCCACAAGTCATAAAGTGGCCATGATTGGACACCCCTGATCTAACAGGAGTGCAAGAGTAGGTGTAGAATGCCATAAATATTTTTTCTTGCCATTGTCCTGGGCATGAAGACGCAATAGAGATTAAAAGGAAAAAAGCTGGAATACTGGTGCAGTTCTATGATCCTGATTTCTTTTTTCTCTCTTTTCCCCAGAAAATAGAATTGCCTCATCGGGGCCTAGTTTACTCACCGTCTTTGTGGGGATCCTGTGCATTGCTGCTCTTATGCTTCCCACATTGGGAGAATTGGATTCCCTGGTGCCTCTCTACCTCCACTTAAGCGTGAATCAGAAGTTAGTCGCTGCTTACGTATTAGGTATGCCCCTTCGTGCTTTTACACATGTTACAGGATATGTGCAGCATTCCTGATCTGTGTGAGAAACGCCACGCAAAGAAAGCCAAGTTATAAAATCCCCAAAATAGAGTTTTCATCTCACAACCCACCATTGAGCCCCATGTTATGGTGGTTAAGTGGGTACCTGACTCGAGCTTGTGGCCGTTACGCCAGCGGTTCAAAAAACTAAATCACTTGCTCATTGAACAAAACCAGCATATCCAATGAGCGGTTTAGGTGAAACGTCTCAAATTGCGACCGTGTGAGCGCCGGATGTTGCAGCCAATCGTGTGGGATCTAGTTGCCAGGCTCTCAAATACAATCACATAATTGGTGGGGGTGGAGGGGCACAGCAGCGGTAAGTTCAGGGACTGGTCGTAACTCTTGAGTCCATCATAACTTCAAATGGTCATTAAGCCACCAGTCATTAAGGGAGAACACTTGTCTGTGTTGATAGCGTAGGTAAAATTCGGCATGTGCCAAGTTTCCATATTTCTCTGATCGTTTTAGAGTTGCCAACAGAAGGGAAGGAAGGAGCAGTGTAGCAGCTTGCAAACTGAAAGCGCATTCCATAAATGTTTTCAAAGATAGTAACTAGGTGACTGAAGTTTGTGCCGCGCACAATTCTAACCAGAGAACATGATTGGTGACTCTGGGCTATGGATGTGTCCCATTGGAGAATAGGAATTACGATACAACTCGGGGTGGGTGGGTGAATGATGACAGTGGATGATGTGTCTCAGAGTCGGCTACACCCAGGCAGGGCTGGCATGTTAACTCCCAATAAATCCTTTTTGGAAGTTTGGCTCGAGACTCATGATTTAAATGGGGGTAAAACTGCCAGAATCCTGACACTTATTATATTCCACAGGCACAAACAATGTAAATTTAAGCTACAACCGACCAGCCAAATTTCCTCTCTTTTCTTTTCTTTTTCAGGCCTCATCACCATGGTTATCCTAAGAACATGAATGATATTTTAATGGGATGCGGAAAAGTCTTTTGTTGTTGTTTTTTTTAAAAAAGGTGTTACAAATTCACGTCCTGAATGTGAATTGCCTTTGACTCCCGTTGGGCTCATGAAGATGCTACAGAAAACCTATTCAGTGAATTAACAGTATGGTTTTTTTCTTCTTTTAAAAAAAAATCACACAAAAAAAGCAATGTTTTAACTATGCTTAACCGAAAGGATGCCAGCCTCTGCCCGCGCTTCTGTTACGGAAGAGCTCTGAAATGTGTGACGGTTGCACCCGCGAAAAGAATCCGGAGCGAATTTTTATCTATTGGCACAATAGATAAAATTCTTAACACAAGAGACGCTCGGTTGCTTTTAAAAATAATACCCACCTTGCCCACCCCGTTGTCTCGTCATCATGAACCACCCCCCTAGCAGCCGCCCCTGCAATGTTTAACTCCTCTTCTCCTCTCCCCCAACCCGTCTTGCGTTGTCATTAGTGCTGAGTGGACTTTGTGTACCGTTGCCGGCTCTCAAGATGGCAGAATCGGAACGGATTACCTGAACGGCGAACATTTTATAAAAGGCGCGGCAGGAGGCATCGTGTTTACATAGCGATCTAGTCTGCTGGCAGATCCTTCAGCGGGGCAAGAAAACGGGGACCGCGCTCGCCATTTCTGTCCAGTTTCGTGGCCTCCGTTCCTTGCCGTTCGGGGCTCGCCCAGCCTAGTTTTCGGCCAAGGTGTTCTTAAACTTGCCTCCCGGGGTGGGATGCAGGCTAACATTCCCTTAACTGATGTCGCCGACCTCATTACACATCCAAACTTAAGGCAGTGCTTCTGTCCCCCCCTTACCTCCCTTCCATTCAAGATCTTTGCAAAACCACCACAACCAGAAACGGATGCCTCTTCATTATTTGTCCCTGGGAATGAGGGATTGTCCACTGGGCGCCTTGTCTAAGGAAACACCTGGTTTTCTTTCTCGGACCTGGCTGTTCTGTTTTTAATCCCCCTCCTTCCCTTGTCCACCCTGTTTTTTTTCTTAAAAGGTCTAATGCACTTTGACTATGTAAGGAATGTTTTGGAGGATTAAACCTTTGCACCCACCCTCCATGTTGTTATCATTGTGGATTGCTTCTTTTGTATGCTTGGCAAGAACCGGTACTCCGCAAAGAACGTCAAAAATCATGGTTGCAGGTTAGCTAAGTAAAGGTTCCCCTGGCACATCCGTGCTAGTCGTTTCCAGCTCTAGGGGGCGCTGCTCATCTACGTCACAAAGCCGAAGAAGAGTCAACGCTGTCCGAAGACGTCTCCGTGGTCATGTGACCGGCAGGACTAAACGCCTTTGAAGGCGCACGAAACGCTGTTCCCTTCCCACCAAAGTGGTACCTATTTTCCTACTTGCATTTTTTACATGCTTTTAAACTGCTAGGTTGGCAGAAGCTGGGACAAGGAACAGGAGCTCCCTCCGTCACATGGCGCCAGGGATTTGAACTGCCGACTTTTCTGAACGGCAAGCTTAGCGTCTTGGCCACTGAGCCGCCACGTCCCAGACAGGTTAGCTAGAAGGCACCACAAAACCCGTGGTATAAATAGTACATATAAACATTTACAATACTGGTAGTCCTTGACTCAACCACCTCAACCGAGCCCAACGTTCTTCTGTTATGCAAAATACTTAAGTGAATTTTGCTCCATTTTACGACTTTTCTTGCCCTGGTAGTTAAATGAACCACTGCAGTTGTTATTAAGTGAATCTGGTTTTCCCATTGGCTTTGCCTAGTTAGGAGGTTGCAAAAGGGGATCAGATGACCCGCCCCCCCCCCCGAGACAACTGCAGCCGTCATAACTACGAGTCAGTTGCCAAACATCTGAATTTCCGACTGTTGGAATACTGCAACGGTCATAAGTGTGAAAAAACGGACACTGGTCCCTTGTTTCAGTGCCATCCTAACTTCAAACTAAGTCGAGGGCTACCTGCACTCAAAACAGGCTGCCATCTCACCTTCCCCAGCTGGCTGAGGAATTCTGGGAGTTGGAAGTCCAGGCCTCTTAAATATGCTTAAGGTTGAGAAACAGTGAACCTATCGTTCACAGTTTGGTGCTGAGTCGTAACGTATTTGTATCTTGAATGTAGGAGCTGAATCAATTTCATGGCTGCTGTTATACAAACTATAGAATAGAATAGCTTTATTGTCATTGCATTCCACAAATACAATTAAATTTGAAAGCTACTCCAGCACAGCGCCCCAAACACCACATCACAATCCCACTACAGAGTATTTAAAAATTAAAATAATAATAGGACTAAATCACAAACGCACTGTTTGATTCAAGATAATCACTGCCTTGGAAAAGAAACTCTTTCTCAGTCTATTAGCCCTCATTTTAAGACACCTATAACGCCTCCCTGATGGTAACAGTTCGAAATATGAATGTCCAGGATGAGAACAGTCTGGAGATTTTTAGTGCTCTAGAGAGGAGTCTGGTCTTCACAATCTCTTCCAGAGAAGAGAGCAACCGATGGTTTTTTTGTGCTGTGTTTATAACTCTGGAGCATCTTCTTATCCACTATAGAGCATCCACCATACCACAGCGTTACGCAGTATGCCAAAATGCTCTCGATGGTAGACCGGTAAAAAGTAACCAGCAACTTCTCACCCAGACCTCTCTTTTTCAGCAACCTCAGAAAGTGCAGGTGCTAATTGGGCCTTCTTTGCAGCGGCCATCGTGTGGACTGACCAAGTAAGGTTGTCGGAAATATGAGTTAAACCAAAAAGGGTCGAGAAGGCAGCAAAGGAAGGCCCGTTCGCACAATCAATTATTTGCACGCAGTCACAATTCATACAACCAGTTTAAGTGCTGGTGGAGTCGAGCCTGCCCATCTGACCTAGAGCTGGCTCTGCCCTCCCAAATGGTCACAATTGTTTTCTGACCAGTCCCCGGGGGTTTAGCCAGGGCTGCAAAATCCCATGTCGACACCAGATTTGCAACTTCGGCGTGGAAATATTTTCCTTCACATGAGTTGCTCAAGAAATCAGGTTTACTCAGTGATGAAATCGGGCAGCTCAGCTAGTTTGTCCCGTGGCTTTGTTTACAACTCTAGGGGAGGAAGTGGGTGGGAAGAGACATTTGCTCCTCCCCGGGGTTTCTTTTGCATGAAATCAGCTGGATAATTTTTTTTTTTTTTAAACCTCTTTGGAAAGTTTCTTGTAAACAGTTCCTGGAGATTGAAGCACATGGTGCACTAATCTTGCACTGGATGCAAATCTATGGCATCTTGTTACGCCTTCCAATAAGGCTCATCTCAAGAAAGCAAGGTTAGCACAATATTTGAAAAACGAAGAAATGCCACGAGACGAAAAGATGATGAGGAAGATACGGGATTGCTCAGAAATGGACAGGCTTACAATGAAGATTAAACAAGATACAGAATATTATCAAGCATCAAAACTTAATTCTACCAGTAGTTGGGGAAAAAGGAATGGAGAATAAGAAGGTAATCTGTACTGCTAAACAAATAAAACAACCCAGACAACATGTTTATTAAGCACTAACACAATGTAAACAATAGAAAATTAATAAAACTTTTTTTTTTAAAGCAAGCTGAGACTCCTTTGGTTCTTGGATGGGAGAGTATCCCATTTGATTCCTTCTTTGCAAGTTGCCTGAAGGAGTCTTCTGCCAGAATAATAGGGTCAAGAGGGACCTTGGAGGTCTTCTAGTCCAACCCCCTACACCATTTCAGGAAAATGGTTCTCCAATCTCTTCTTAAAAAACTTTCAGTATTGGAGCGTTCACAACTTCTGAAGGCAACTTGTTCCACCGATTAATTGTTCTCACTGTTAGGAAATTTCTCCTTATTAGTTCTAGTTGCTTCTCTCCTTGATTTACTGCTTGTCTAGTGTTTTGGAAAATAGCTTGACCCCCTTCCTCCTCTCTGTGGCAGCCCCTCCAATATTGGAAGGTTGCTCTCCTGTCTCTCCTGGTCCTTCTCTTCCCTAGACTAGCCAGGCCCAGTTCCTGCAACCGTTTATCCTATGTTTGAGCCCCCAGTTCCCTCATCCTCCTGGTTGCTCTTCTCTGCACTCATTATGTTGGGCATCTTGTTTTTGCTCACCCCATCAAATCTGCTATAGAGGAATGCGCCAGAAAAACAGCCAGCCCAATTAAATGCAAAAAAGAAATGCCTTTATTCCAAGGGGCTTAAACTTACATATACAATACGTAACAATTATTCTTAGAAAAATACATAATTAGCGAAGCCGACTCCTTGTGGAATAGAATCGCCTTCATTATCTGCCATGTCTTCTGTTTTTTATGCCTCCTGTTTTGACAGGTTGGCTTTTGCAAGATGTGACATGAGGCCTTTGAGTTCTTCCTTCTCAATCTTGGCTGCTTCATCCAGGTGGTCCTAGTTGAAGGTGTAGTGAAAGAGAAGCTTCTTTAATGCTATTTATCCAAAGCGGGGTAGCCCATTAGTAATCCCGGAACATTCCACACATAAGGTTTAAGGCTAAGCTCAAGACTAAGATTGTGGGTCAGGGGAGCCCAGAATGGGAAATTCTGCCTCAAAAACAGAAGATTTAACCACTGTAAGGTTGAATAAATGGAGTTCTACATGAATTCCAAAATTAGAATCCGGCTCAATGCCAGAACAGGGCTGTGTTCTCCCAGCATGCTCAGCTGTAACCCTCGATAGTGAACTTGACACCTCGCATATCTCTTTAACCAAGTTACAGCAGTTAACAACAAACCAAGAAGGGGGTTATTTTAGTTCTCCCATATTACTGCATGCCTGCAATCTCATAAAAGGGCAGAGCGTTACACACATTTTCTCCAACCCGAGTTTGTGGCTGAAGGTGTCACGTTGTAAACAGTCTTAAGACCCGAGACCCACATTTTAAATTTTGGAAACCTCCATGTAGGAGATAACCAGGCTCAGCTAGAGGGAGGAGTCAAATGTGTCATCGGTCTGGAATCCCTTCACACCCAACAAGAAACCTAAATCCAACCGACCTTGAATTCCATTGACTCTTATCTCCCATAAATTTGCCTGGACCGTTAGTCGTTCAGTTTCCTGGAGAGAGCTTTAAGCTGCCAATAAACCTTTATATTCATTTGAAAAAGGGACGCGGCGGCTCAGTGGCTAAGACGCTGAGCTTGTCGATCAGAAAGGTCGGACGGTTCGAATCCCTAGTGCCCCGTAACGGAGTGAGCTCCTGTTACCTGTCACAGCTTCTGCCAACCTAGCAGTTCGAAAGCACGTAAAAAATGCAAGTAGAAAAATAGGGAGCCCTTTGGTGGGAAGGGAACAGCGTTCCCTGCGCCTTTGGCGTCGAGTCATGCCGGCCACATGACCACAGAGACGTCTTCGGACACTGCTGGCTCTTCGGCTTTGCAACAGAGTTGAGCAGCGCCCCCTAGAGCCGGAAACGACTAGCACGTATGTGCAAGGGGAACCTTTACTTTTACCTTTACCTTATTCATTTCAACTGCCTGGATTTTCCTGATTTTCCCATGCTTGACATTCCATTAATAGCAAGCATCGATCAAGAGGAAGCCAACCATCCACCCACAGGTATGTAGTACTGTATCACAGAGATGTTTAAGTCAATGGCTTTGTTACTCTACTGGTAAGTCAAGAATCAAGATGGTTCTTAAATTTGGCCAAAGAGCAACATGGGGAAAACTGGCTGAAAATTTGGAAGCCGAAGGGCAGAACTAACTCCCCAAAATCCCTCCCGAGGGGACGGGTCGAGACATGAGTGAGAAGACCTATGCTAAATTATATCCCCTTCCCCTCACCGACATAAGGATGAAGACAAATACCGTCATTTGCTTTTCTATTAAGCTTAGGTTTCCTCCAAGTTTCTTGGCTTCCTCCGGGTCCTGGAGGGCCCCCGTGTCCATCTCTTCTTCGAGCACCTTCAGGTCCTTCTGCCATTGTTTTGATCGCTCCTTGCAGGATTTCATGGCCGCCTCTGCTTCCTTGAAGTAGGAAAGGTGTTTGGCTGCCACCTCCTGCCTGGCATTGGCAAGATACTGGAATAGATGGGATTCGTCACTCCGCTTGGAGGGAGCCCCACAAAGAAAGGTTATCCAGAAACCCTGAACCCGTTCTGCATCCTAACAAGGCCGGGTTCGCACCAGCGTTCCTTATCCATGGTTTAAACAGACCAGGGGTCGCCAACTGGTGGGCTGGGGACCACTGGTGGTCCATGAGAAAATTTGGGTGGTCACCCCCCCGAGTAATTAATCCAGGCTGCACAGGAACACAAGGTTGCGCCACCCACATGGCCCACGGGAACACAAGGCTTGCGTCGCTTGCATTGCGAACAACATGGGGTAGTGAGGGGAGGGGGTAAAGGGGGGAGGGGGGGAACTTGCCCCACATGCATCTGGCCTGGCCACCGGGCTGCTTCTTTCCGCTTCTTTCTTTTTCTGCTTTTTGCTGCACGCAAGGAAAGCAGCAAAAGTCTTTCTTTCTCTCCCCCAAATTCCGCCAGAAATGAGTCTTTGCAAGGCCTCCTGCGCCAAGAGGCTGTGCCAGCAAAGACTCACTTCTGGCGGAGTTTGGAGGAGAGAAAGAAAGACTTCTGCTGCTTCTGCTGCTTTCCTTGCATGAAGCCAAAAGTCCCTCTCTCTCTTTCTCTCTCTCTCCCCCTAAGAACAGAGCTGGAGACGGAATCCTGCAATCTCAAATAAAGATCGATTGGTAGGAAAACGGGGTGGGGGATTTTCCTGCAGACTTTTTTGGGGGATTTTCCCAGGGTCTCTGGTCTGTGGGATTTAACATTATGTGAGTTTGGTGGTCCCTGAGGTCCAAAAGGTTGGCGACCCCTGACCTAGACCATCATGGAACAGATTGACCCCGCCCATTACAGGTAGTCCTCCACTTATGGCACCAATGGAATTTCTCTTAAGGGAGACACTGAATTTTGCAACACGGAGGTTATAATTGTTTAGTTATTCCAAGTTCTAAGTTAAGTGAATCTGGCTTCCCCACTCACTTTGCTTGTTAGAAGGTTGCACAAGGGATACCGTCACCGTCATAAGTATGAGCCAATTTTGCCAAGTGCCTGAATTTTGATCGCTAGGATTATGGGGATGCTGCAAAATTTGTAACTCTGAAACACGGCCATCCATCCCCTTTTTCAGTGCCATTGTCACGAAATAAATAAGCTGTCATAAGTCCAGAATTACCTGTGTACCAGGACCCAAACCAAGCACCTTAAGATGCCACGGGATGAACCACACCAGTGTATTTTTTTTTTCTGAAAATGATACCAGCAAAAAGCGGTTACCTTCAATTTTGGCTTCAGGACTTCTAGAACAGTATGGAGTCTCTTAATGTCATTTCTAAGTCCCTTCTCAAAGTCTTGGATGGAGAATAAAGCGGAGCATTTTTCCATGTATTTCTTCCCTTCTTTGTTATTTTCCAGTTGCCAAGCCTTGGATTCGATTCCCAGGAGTTGTTCTTCCAGACAGCATAGATCTTGGGAAATATTCTGCACGGGAATACAACTTTTCATATTATTTCAGGTTGTGTTTTTCAATGTTACGACAAACTGCCAGTTTCACGATCATTTGTCAACCCTTCTGTCTTGGGGTTGCTGGTGCCCATCGTTCACACACCTTTCCAGGAAGCTACACCCCAACTTGAGGTGTGAAATGACAGGTAGAAAGATCAGGAAAAGAACAAGATCAATATTGAAGTGGGTGATGAATAACAAGAGTTGGAAGGGATGTTAGAGATCTTCTAATCCAACCCACTGCTGAAGCAGGAGACCCTATGCCAGAGGGCTCTCCAAAGTTGGCAACTTTAAGGCTTGTGGACTTCAACTCCCAGAATTCTCCTGCCTGCATAGCTGGCTGGAAAATTCTGGGAGTTGAAGTCCACAAGCCTTAAAGTTGCTAAGTTTGAGAACCCCTGCACTAAACCATTTCAGACAAATTTTTGTCTAGTCTCTTCTTCAAAACCCCTGGAGCACTCACAACCTCAGGTTGAGGGACCAAGGTGCTCATTGAGGCACCTCTCATTCTGCTGACCTAATGGCTTGTTGTACACACTACAACTGTGTAGGCAGGGGTGGGGATTCAAATTTTTTTAACAACCAGTTCTGTGGATGTAGCTTAGTTGGTGGGCATGGCTTGGTAGTCATGTGACTGGCTGGGTGTGGTCAACTCAACATCACTCACATTGAGGCATGCATCTCCTCGCCAGGCCTCTCAGGACCGTGGGGATGCTGCAACAGTCGTAAGTGTGAAAAATGATCATAAGTCACTTTTTACAGTGCCATTGTAACTTTGTAACTCCACACAAGCAAAGTACCAGCAAAGGAGGGGGAAAAAATCCAGAGAAGTTCCTGAGACAGGATGTCTAGTCCTGCCAAGAACGTAATAAGGGTTAACGGAGAGGCAGTTTCTGTAAGCAACACCAGAATGTTTCCTTCCTGCCTTCCTTACAGGATTAGACCAGGAATTTCTTCTAACAACTGGTTCTCTGAACTGCTTAGGATGTTAACAACCGGTTCTAGCAGATAGGTGTGAAAGGTAGAATCCCATCCCTGTGTATAGGTTCACACAACACACTCGGCCAAAGTCCAAACCTGACCACATCTCACCCAAACCTGGATTTTGTGTTTCAGATTCTACAAGCAATTAAAAAAATTAACTTTTAGACTATGAAGAACCTCATTGATTGATCAGTCATGGATCCTCCAATTCCTTTCCAGCACAGGGACCTCCGACCTACTCCCTTCCCATTCAGGAAAAAAATGAAAAGAGAGGGGCAAGCTATCTATCCATCCTCCCTCTCTCCTCTTTTTGGCACTACCTCCAGGAAGATATCCAACTTCTGTCTCAGGGCAGGGATGTCCAGTTGCTTGAATTCGCTCCCGTAGTGTTCGGATTTCTTCAGGCTCTGAATCTCAATCAGCAGCTTGAGTTGCTTCAGATTTTCGCCCAACAGATCCGTGGTGAACTTGGAGATGCTGATATAGTATTCTTTACACTCCCGGTACCATTCGGCGAAGTAGTACTTGTGGCAGGAAGTAAAACAAAAATAAAGAAAAAGAAAAAACAATTACTACCGACCTCCCTTCCATCGGGGACCTGCACGATTCAAAAAGAGGGCTGTGAAAATATTTACAGACCCCTCACATCCTGGACATAAACTGTTTCAACTCCTTCCCTCAAAACGACGCTATAGAGCCCTGCATACCAGAACAACTAGACACAAGAACAGTTTTTTCCCAACATGCCATCACTCTGCCAAACAAATAATTCCCTCAACACTGTCCAACTATTTACTAAGTCTGCATTACTATTAATCCTCCCATCTTTCCTTTCACCCATCTCCTCCCACTTGTGACTGTATGACTATAACCTTCCTTGTCGCTTGTATCCTAACAATTTTTATTGACTGTTTCCTAGTATGATTTGATTGCTTATTGTACCCTATTACTATATAACCCTATAACTATTACTAAGTGTTGTACCTATGATTCTTGACTTTTGACAAAATACATCTTTTCTTTTATGTATACTGAGACAAATTGCACCAAGACAAATTCCTTGTGTGTCCAATCACACTTGGCCAATAAAAAATTCTATTCTATTCTATTCTATTCTATTCTATATATGCACACCCCAGTGAACCCCTTGCAACCGTTCCCACATCACACAAAGCTAGCCTTGAGGGACCAAGGAGATGCTTCGTATTTTCAGGACAGGAGTGGTTGACCCAAGAGGCATTTCACAGATTGGGCAGCTGGGAGTTTGGTAGGGCATGAAGCAGTGGTGGAATTCAAACATTTTTTTACTACCAGTTCTGTGGGCGTGGCTTGGCTTGGCGAGCGAGGCTTGGTGGGCGTGGCAGGGGAGCGTTACTGCAAAATCCCCATTCCCTCCCTACTAACCTGCTTTCCAGCTCCGTCCTCCTGTGCAAGGCAACCAAAGGAGACCCAGCCAATCAGCTGGGACTTAATGGGGGGCAGAGAAGAGATGGAGACAAGGCCAGTCAGAGGTGGGATTTGCCAATTCTCTGAACTACTCAACATTTCCGCTACCGGTTCTCCAGAACTGGTCAGAACCGGCTGAATCCCACCTCTGATATGAAGTTTATATTAAGGATTGTATTTCAATCTTCACCTTTCCAGACTAAAAGGATTGGAAACTCTGCTATTAATTTTCTGCAAGCATGCGTCCAGAGTCCAGGTATACATCCGGAAGTCTCAGTCTGTGGTTGCCCACCCTGCAATGTGGCAAGCTTTCTTTTAACAATGGTTTGTCAAAGAAGCCACACACTTGAATCCATTAGTGAAATCATCGTTTATAAACCACAGGAGAGAGAGAATATTTTAAGGCAGGGGGCTCCAGTCTTGGCAACTAAGATTTGTGGACTTTGACTCCCATAATTCTGGGTGTGTTGAGGTCCACAAGTCATAAAGTTGTCACTGTTGGAGACCCTTGCTTTGAAAGGAAAGAGTAACATACACACTGCACTGTTAAAGCTCGGGAAGCCACAGCCACAACAATTGGCAATGACTATCAACTTGGGCTCTTTTCAATAAGGTGAGACATTGCACAAAAGATTAAATAGAATAGAATTACAAGGTTGGAAGGGACCTTAGAGGTCTTCTAGTCCAACCCCCTGCTTAGGCAGGAAACCTACTACTTCAGACAAATGATTGTCCAATCTCTTCTTAAAATCATCCAGTCTTGGAGCATTCACAATTTCTGGAAGCAAATTATTCCACTAGTTAATAGTTCTCGCTGTCAGAAAATTTCTCCTTAGTTCTAGGATGCTTCTTGATGAGTTTCCACCCATTGCTTCTTGAAAACTACAGACTCAAGATACCGTCCTCCCCCACCCCAAAGAAATCAGGACCCAAGGTCGTCAGCTAGGATCCTGGGAACTGAAGGCCAACATTGGTGTTACCATCACCAATGGACAGAATTAAGGCATGGAAGGTTATTTTTTCCTCCACAATGCCCAGAGCTTCGGTGGACAATACCTCAATATCAATCAGCACGGAGTAGAGTTCCTCAGTCGCCTGCTCAAAGTACACTTGAAGTTTGAGAACGGTGGCCGTCTGAACGAGAGGGAGACCAGCAAGTCCTTTAGCGCCCACAGTTTTCATACTCTCCAGATCCCCCTTCAAGTTGAGAGCCAGGAGGGAAATATTGTCCCTCTTCTTCTCCATTATGGGCAGTTTACTTAACACCATCTGAAACAAGAGGTGGGAAGAGGATAAAGTCCCATTGGGAGAACCAGTTGTCTCTCAAAGGGGCCGGCTAAATCCAAAAGATTTTCAAACCTTTTCAATCCTTCAGCTAAGGAGCCATCCCTAGTTGGTTACCCAGAGTCAAAAGTTTTGATTTCAGAGGATTTACTGCTAGCTGTTTTTTTTCCTGTTCTTTGGCATTTCATTAATCCCCTGGAGTGGCCCAAGATTAGAAAAGCAAGCTGAAAGAGGAGCTAAATAAACATTTTAAAAGTTCGATGCTGGCAGAGTTTCAGAAATGCCATTTCAAGAAGTGATAAAAAAATGCCATTCAATAAGATATGGGAATTTTGCTTTAATATTCTATTATCTAGAACTGTTCTGACCCACGCCCTTTTCCGACAAATCAAACACAATTCAAAAAGAACAGAAACCTTGTAATGCTTTTACAAAATAATTAGCTGTGATAAGCACAAGCCTTGCCAAACTGTGTGAGACTTGCCAAAAGGTAACAGACAAGAAATAATTTGCAAAATAAGAATCTTCAAATACAAACTCAGGATACTGGAATGTCCACGAGGCTGGAGTTTCAAAACGTCTTTGCCTTCTGCAAAGAAGGTTAATTTCACACCTGGCTTTTATCTTCTTGAAGGAGGAGCCATTCCCTTGCAGCCTTACTTCTGAATCACCTGTGCTGTTGTAGCTGCTCTTTTCTGCGAGCAACCCTGCACACATGCGCACTTGGCACAGGCTCCTCTGGAACCTCCTCATTACTGCTGCCAACCCCCACAATCTCTGAAGGCAGCAGTCCACTCCCTAATGGTCCTGGCCCCTCATCTGAGTCCTCGCTCTCCTCAGCCATCTGTACCTGCTGCCGGCTAACCACAATAAGAACAGGGGTTTACAGTTGGCAACTTTAAGACTTGTGGATTTCAATTCCTGGGAACGGTAGCCACAAGTTTCAATTCTCGAAATTTGAAGGCCACAAGTTTCAGTTCTGGGAATTTAAAGGCCACAAGTTTGGAGAGCCCTGATCTAGAACTGGAGAAAAAGATAACGTTTCTCCAAAATTCTTCGGCATGCCCATAATTTCCTCCTACCTTCTCAGTGAAGGTAATCAGCAATTGCCGAAGATGGTCATTCTCCATCCTCAAGCTGAAGATAGTTTGCCAGAAGTCCATCACTCTTCTTCTGTGGTAGGAGTTTTCCATCATTACTTCTTGAAGATTTGCCTTCAGTCTCTTGTTTTCAATTACCAGCCACTCTTCCTTCTCAGTTATTTGGTGGGCTTCTTCCCTTGTCACTGTCTTCACCTACCAAGACAAGATTCCAGAAGGCAGCAAACAGGTGTAGCATCTAGTTCCTACTTAGGGTTGGTATGAAAATGGTGAAAATGTTAGACAGCAGGGCAAAAAGGGACAATAAAAACATGGCAAAAATGAACTAAAAGAAGGGATCAACGTCAACCTATTCTTCAAACCATCTGAAGGCCAGACAAGAAACAATGGATGGAAACTAATGGAGAGAAGCAACCTAGAACTAAGGAGAAATTTACTAACAACAAATAATCAGTGGAATGACTTGTTTCCAGAAGTTGTGGGAGCTCCATTACTGAAAGCTTTTAAGAAGAGATTGGGCAACCCTTTGTCTGAAATGGGATAGGGTCTCCTGCTTGAGGAGTGGGTTTCACTAGAAGACCCTCCATCATCTCTTCCAACCCTCTTATTTTGTTATCTCATTTTGCTACATTGTCGTATATACTTATCGATCACTGTCTACATGTCTCACTTAGCATATACCACCACCAAAGCTAGAAAACTCTTTGAGATATTTGGTGCTCAAAGAGTAAGGTCAACATCTGGCTAGGTTTGCATTTGATACTAAACCACAACTGACAATGATTCATAAACTAAGCCGAGTTGGAAGGGTTTGACATTAAACTAGAACCAAGCATATCCTGTTATGTTTGAGGGAAACATAAGAAAATAGCTAAAGAGTCAAGAAGTGGAATGGTTGAAGGCATCTAGTCCTGAAGTTGGTCAAC
The DNA here is from genome assembly GCA_023653725.1 of Bungarus multicinctus. Classification (NCBI taxonomy): domain Eukaryota; kingdom Metazoa; phylum Chordata; class Lepidosauria; order Squamata; family Elapidae; genus Bungarus; species Bungarus multicinctus. Next base: position 23,116,779 of record CM042841.1, read on the forward strand.
TCAAAGTAGTTGAGAGACATCTAAGCCAAAGTGGTGTTTTCCAAGCACTGCAGCATAAGACCTCCAGTGAAAACATTTTACAAGAGGGCTTCTAAACTTTGGCACCTTGGAGATGGGTGGACTCCAACTCCCAAGATTCCCCCCCCTGGAGAATTCTGGGAGTTGAAGTCAACCCATCTTCAAGTTGTACTGTACACTACTGTAAACCCATTGTTTGTACTCTGAAGAGGAAACTTACATACGATGTTCTTACCTTTTCATCCAGGTCAGCCGTTGGTGAAGCTACCATTTCCTGGCCCTTTGGAGGTTGTGGTCCCTTATCTGAGATCACCTCCTTGGCTTTCTGTAAGATTTCACAGCAACCTTTCGATGACTCGGAAGTAGCTCTCACATGATCTTGCAGTTCCAGGTTCTTCAACCACCCAAACAGAGAAACATGAAGGCATCAGTCATTCCTACCTTTCTTCCCGTCCAATGTTAAAATGGGGATTATTAAAAAATATATGTATTTTGTTACTCACTGCAGCAACTGTTTTCTCGATGGTCTTGTAAAGACCATGCATGGTACTATTCAGAGTCTCTCTCTCAGCCTGAAGGTCCTCAACCAAGATTTTCAGGGACTCTTTTTCCTTGGAAACAGCCTTCAGATCTTTTTGGCTGGTTTGGAGTTTCTGGAGCAAGTCCTTTTTCTCTTGCTCTAAAGCCTCCATCTTCTTCTTCAGTTCCTCCATGTTGTCTCAGTCCTTCCAGGATTCTTCTGTCCACTCAAGAAATCGAGGGATGTCCAGGAACTTCTCCAATTGTTCAACTGGAGATTTTATTTTAGGAAGAAAGAGGTCAAATCCATTGGGTATATTTGTGGGATAAATATTCCAGCATTGTTTCGCTCAATAGCTAAAAGTGTCTCTTGATGATAAGGAAATCCTCAAGAACACTGTCTTTACCATGAACGTAGAAGACACTCTTTGGCTAATCATATTTTTTCACCAGTCTTCCCCTCATGAAGGATATAGTCTTTCTCCAGCCCAACAAGGACTCAGTATATTTTTTATACAGGGATTACAATAACCAGATTATTTAAACAGCTGGTTCTAGGCCAAACAGAGTTGCTTCATAGATGTCTATGGAGTTTCTCAACCATCCAGGCCATGGTTGCTCCAGAGGTGTTTTTTTCCAAAAGCCACCTGGGCTTTCTTGGTTTTTTTCTTTGAAAATGTTTCACTTCTCATCCAAGAAACTTCAATTCTGAACTGAAGAAGCTTCTTGGATGAGAAGCGAAACAGTTTCAAGGAGGAAAAAAACTCAAAGAAGTCCAGTTGCTTTTGTAGGGAACAGCTGCCTTACAGCATTCTAGGAACTGCCATGGAATATAACCTTATATACCCAAATAAATTATAGGTCAGTGATGCAAATTTAGCACCTTTTTAAAAGGGAAGAGGTCCCACAGAGGTCCAGATGAAACTCGAGCGGATTAACCTTAACCGTTTATTTGGGAAGGGTTGAGTTTGCACATACTAATCCCTAAATCATGGCCAATGAACATAATTGTTAGCTTCTCACAACATGTTATGCCTGAACAAGTGAAATGCATTAAGAGTTTCACAGGATGGCCTAGTTCATATGAGATTTAAGATGTAATATGCCTTGCTTAGATGAGTAATTATGGTTTGTTTAGACATAGCATGTTGCAGAAAGAACACCATTAATTCCCTTTACTCTCCCAGGTTAATTTACCTGCCTTTAATGATGCTGTCTTTCTCTTGGCTTAAATAGAGAAGATATTCCCATATTACCCCAATGCTCCCGAACAATTTAAACTCGGTATGTAGTCTTAAGCAAAGTCTTAACAAAACATGGTTTACAGGTGAAAGTTGCAGTCTCACTTAATTATAATTTAATTTTAACTCTGTATGTAGTTTTAAGCAATCTTAACAAATATGGTTTACTTAAATGTGTGTGTGTGTGTGTGTAAGGCTTTTAAGCTGATAATTTTAAATAATAAATAAGGGAGACTAGTATAGATCTATTTCGAGCTAGTTAGCTCTCTGTGATGAGCCGAAAGACAGAAAAGAAAGCAGTATGCTTTCTCCCTTAATTGGGGCTTAACAGGGTGTTGTAACACAAAGTATATATATATATATATATATATATATATATATATATATATATATATATATATATATATATATCTTCAAATGCATCTTGGCACCATCTGTAGGCAACTAACACTTTCAAGAAGAAATAAAAAGCAGTTATTTATTTATTATTTATTTATTAAACTTATATACCACCCTATTTCCCTAACAGGACTCAGGGCAGTGTACAGCCACATTAAAATACGAAAAACAGTAAAAAATTAAAAACTACTAAAAGACCAAATATAAAAGGCTGAGTTAAGTAGATCAGTCACCATTCCACCACTAAATAAAATATAGTTTTTTGGAAAGGTTTTGCAGAAAACCTCTCCAAAAAACTGTATTTTGGTTAGTGGTGGAATGGGCAACTGACCTCCTACTTCACTTTTTATTAACTTTGTGAAAAAAGAAGATTCTGAGATCCCTTGTTTTTACTTACCAGTTTTAAAAAAAACCTGCTCCAGTCTTACAGGATAAATCCATCCAAAATGTCTCTTCCTTTCCCATCTCTGGCTGGCCAAGGACCCAATTTATACCACTACCTAACCTTTTTGTGGGAGGTCCCTAGAAGGACACAGGTGGAGAGAATGATGGGATGATTGACAAGTGAAGCCAAGGGTGAATTTTCCTTCCTGAATCTTAAGGAATGGCTTTGAGGAAAGGTGGGATGGATCCTTTTTGGAAAAAGACAAGTGTTTTCTACCCACCAGTGGATGAAGCATTATGCAAACTGTAGCAGAGACTTTGTGATATTTGACAGTAACATTTTATAACTGCATGGGGGAACTTATAAGTCATTTAGCCACGGACAATTGTAATATATAAATAGGGGTTTTTTTTCTTTTCTTTCTTTGGGTTTTTTTCTCTCCTCCTTTGCTTTTCCTATTTATTAGGATTTGCTAATCCTATTTTTTTCCTTCTCTTTATCATCGAACAAAACGAACTTGGAAGATTTTTAATTTCAGGTGTGCTTTTCCCCACCCATTTTATTCGTGTCAGTTGTAAATAAAGTTTGAAAAAAGGGGGACAAACCACAGTTTAGCCATGATTAAAGCCCCCCCCCCAGGCATTGTGTGTTCATCTATCTTATGAGGGCTACCTAGGATATGGTTGAGATGTAACCCAGAAGGCAAAGTTCCTGCTCCTGAGCTGCGGTTACAGGTGTGAACCGAGGCCATGGGGTCATGACTTGGGACCCAGGCGCGAATCCTGCCCTTTGCGCTTTTCAGGTAGGCTACCCTGCCGTCCTTCTTCTATTTGAGCCGCACCGCTTTCGAGGCCAAGAAGGCGAAAAATGACAAGCGCGCCACTTCAGCTCGCAGCATTGTTTTTAAAAAGAAAAAAAGGAAGAAAAAAAGACCCGCGCTAAAGACCGAAACGCTGCAGGGCAGGATTCGAACCCGTCACTTAGAACGGGCCAAAAAGAAGAAGTGAAAAAAAAAAAGAGAGCAAGGAACGTTCCCGGACCGCTCTGGCTTAAAGCGCTCTTCCGATTGGCTGCCAACCCACCGCGCAGCGAATCAGCGCCTCCCCTGGCGGCTCGGCCGAGCGTGATTCGTCGTTCTTCCTCGACACCCGGCCGAGCATCCCGCCAGCGCAGGACCGAGGGGCCGTCGCGCATGCGCGGGACCGCCGAGCGGCCTAACTCTCCTTCGCCTCCCCGCGACCGCTACTGCCACCGCCTTGGCAACCGCCGTCACCGCGCAGGCGCGGGCGCGCGCGCGCGCACCGCCTCTTCTTTTTCACCCCCCCTCCCCTCAGAGAGCCGCCGGGCGGGCCAGGCCGGGCCGCGGCCACGAAGAGGCAGGGCACCGCCGCTGCCGCCCCGCGATTCCCCCGGCATGGGGCGCCGCCGGCGCCGGGGCTGCCGAATCCCGCTGCACCGCCCGCGCCCACAGAGCCTGTAGCCGGGGGAGGCGGCCTGAGGCCTCCGTCGAGCCCCGCCGCCGCCGCGCCCCGACGTCCCGGCGGGCATGAACCGGGCAAGCGGCTTTCCTCCTCCTCGCTGAGCGCCCTCGCCATGGCCCAGGCCGAGAAGATGGAGCTGGACCTGGAGCTGCCCCCGGCCGGGAACGACGGCGGCGGCCTGAGGCGCTCCAACAGCGCGCCGCTCATCCACGGCCTCAGGTGACTGCCGGACCCATCCGCCACCGCCGGCCGGGCGCGGAGAGGGCAGAGCCGGGCCCGCCGCGCAGGATGGGCCTCTGCAGTGCAGGTGGAGGAGAGGGGACTGAGCCCGGCCGCTCCCCCCCTTCTCTCCCCGCAGAGGATCGGACTACAAAACCCATGCTGTCCAGCCCTGCCGGGTTGAGGCAGGATGGGCTCTTTTTTGGTTTGTTCGGTTGTTTCTTTCCAAAGGGCGCCAGGTTGGAGAAAGCCGGTCTGGAGGCGCCCTCCCCTTATAAATGGGGTCATAGAATAACGAGAGTTGGAAGGGGCCTTGGAGGTCATCTAGTCCAACTCCCCCCCCCCCCCGTTTCTAGCAGGAGAGTCTATTCCAAATATTAGCCTCTGCCTAGGATCGAACTCGCAGCCTCCTGATAGGGAGACCTTTGAAAAAGGTGGATTTATTTGAGTTTTTGGGAAGTCCCTCAGAAATGGACCCCCAAGAAATGACAGGAAGGGCCTCTCTGGCGCTGGGGAGACCCCCAGGTTTTCAGGGGGGGGGAGAGTTGGTTTTTTTTCCCCCTCAGGATAACCTGCCTTGCCTGCTGGAGTGCCAAGAGAAGGATGAAATTCATAAAAAATCTGCGATTCCTTATTTTATTAGTTTGGGTCAGCAGTTCCTAACCCTTTTTTTTTTCCTTTTGCCATCATCGCCCTTCCTTTTGGTGCACCTCAAAATTCAGCCAATGAAACATGCAGTGAAAACGATGCCGTGAAATGTTATAGGGGGAAAAAAGCAGATTTTAGGGTGGCAACGCAAAGAAAAAGTTGGAGTGTGTTTTTTTCACACCTTGTCAAAGGAAGTACAACTGGAAAGCCTCAAAGAGTAATAAAAGACCCAAAACCCCCGATAATAATGAAGATAATGTATAATTAAAGCAACAAGGTTTATAATGTGGCACATTGAGGTGGCCTAGGTTGGTCTAGATCAGTATTTCTCAACCTTGACAACTTTTGAGAGGGGTGGATTTCAACTCCAGCCAGAATTAGAACTACCTAGATAGTCTTCAGATTTGCAATGGAAGTTACCAAGATGAATCTTTTACACACACACACACACAAAACACCAGTGCAGAACCACAGGATCAACCAGTTCTTTGGGTATCTGCTCAAGGGTTAGGGGAATGCAATATAACCTACACATTTATGGCCCTGGCAATTGACATGGCATCTGCAGAACCATTCTAGCCAAAAGGACAGGTGTCTTCCTTTACAGCACTTAAGGTGTGCAGTAGTGAAAGGGTACAGACTGGAAAAGGAGGGAAGGCAGATGGATGGTGAAAAGCAAAGGGGGGGGGGTGGAGGGAAACCATTGCAGAGTTGTAACAATTATGCTTTCTTTCTTTCCAGTGATAATTCACAGGTTTTTCAGCCTTATGTCTTACGAACCCGCAGGAACAGCACAACAGTTATGAACCGGCATAGCATGGTGAGTGTTTGGGAGGCACAGAAAGATGTTGGACCTGATACATCAAAGTGGTTGGGATTGAAGGACCCCCCTATGCCAAGGCAAGAGGAGAACATGCTGAAGGCCAAGCTTTAGTGACTGGTATGGTTTGATCCCTTAAGAAGAAGCAGCTACACAATGCAAGGATCAGCTTTGCAGATGGGAGCCCCCTGGAAGGCTACGGATGGAGGAATTAGATAGCTGACAGGGTGAGAATGGAGCCAGGGCAGCAGGCTGCTTTTGCCATGAGAATAGCAACCTCTCAAGTCTTCCTGCAGACTGAGAAATCTGCCTGTGGATGTACTTGTGCACATACACACACTGGAAAACGCAGGATGGGCAAACACACGATCCTTTTGTGTCACATGACCAAGAGAGAAAAGGACCTAGAATGGAGTTCTCAGCTACATCCTGAGCAAGGTGTTCTTCCTAAAACCTGAGAAGTGTCCAATGTGGGCAGTTTCTTTCAGAGTTTTGGTTGGGTTCAACAGCATCAGAAATGCCCCTCTGGGTTTTAAAACACATAGCTAACTCTGCAGCTGGGCTTTGCCAAAACAAATTGTGATGCCTGTTTTGGCAAAAAGCGCCTTGAGTTAATGTCCTTTCTCAGCAGTTAAAATACACAGAGCAATATTTTGTCATGCGTTGGGTCGTTTTGGAATGTGGGTGGTGGCGTGGTTCTGCATGATGGAAATGGTTAATTCTTCCTTCCTTCCAAGGAGAATGAGTATTCCTTCAGTGCTATAAAACGAGGACTTTTCAGAGCCACCTGCCTTGAAGCGCAGGCTGCGTGGTAGCATGTTTCTCCAACACGAAAATAATGCTCCTGAAAGGAAGTTGGTTTTGTTTTGATTGTGTGTGTTTTTTTAAAAAAATTTTTTTGCTGGCTTTTAAAATGAGCGTTTGTATTTTTTTCCAGCTGATATCATCATCTCCGATCCGTATCCCTAGTAGTCGACTCCATCAAATCAGAAGGGTAAGTGAATAAAACAGTGAAAAGAACAGACCACGGGTTTCTCTGCGGATTCTTTCTTTAACTGTTTCAAAACATAGCTGGCACAATTACATTTTTGGCAACCTAAATTAAACATCGTGCATTTACTCAGCATGTTCTGTCTGTTAGAGCTTTCTTTTGTGAAAGCACACACACACACACACACACACGCACACAAAATCCCTCTAAACTGCAGGGATCTACCACCTTAGCAACTTTACAACTTGGGGGACTGCAGCTTGTGAAATGGAAGTCCGCAATCGTACAGCTGCCCAGGTTGGAGGTGCAAACAAACCTTCCAGATGCACTTAACACCGTGAGTGCAAGCAGGCAGTGCTGTGCTTTATCGATGGAATATTCTCACACGCAAACCATGGTTCTGTTGCTCCTTTCTGCCCTTAACTACACCGATAACAAAGTGCCAGTCAATTTAGGCAGGAAGGGGCGAACACCCCCCCCCCCCCGAGTCATTAATTCTTCCTCTTCCTCAGGAGGAAGGAGTGGACCTGATGAACAGAGAAACAGCCCATGAAAGGTAGGTGTGATTCAAACGCTGTCTAGAAGCAGCCTCTCTCATCCTGCTGTGGCACTGATGACCCTTTTTGTGTTTTAGGGAAGTGCAAACAGCAATGCAGATAAGCCAGTCATGGGAAGAAAGCTTGAGTCTGGTAATCTCTTTATACAGATGTTTAATATTTTAATTCCACTCCTTCACTTAACCAGTGAACATAAGGAGCAAGAACACAACAGGTAGCTTAAGGGGAGCGGCCGCTTCGCCACTTGGCTTTCCCTTAGAACGGCTCAGCTTATCTGGCTCTGCCACGTGCCACGTAAACCATAAACCGGGATGCTTTGTGTTCCCAGAGCGACAACGACTTGGACAAGTCTGATAAATCTTCCTCTCCAAAGAGAATAGACTTCATTCCTGTTTCTCCAGCTCCTTCACCCACCAGAGGTATAGGAAAGGTAGGTCAGAAAGGTTTGGAGAAGGGGCCAAAGAGGGTCTGAATTGCCCATTGTGTGGAGCAGAAAATAATGAGAACGATATGAGGGCTTAGCCAAAGGAGGCCACTGGTAGCCCCCTAGCCCTGTTTATTGACTTCCCCTCCCCTCGTGTCCACGGATCAAGCTGCTGGTGAATTGCTCATTTCTCTCTTTTCAAATCCCATGCACATTTTCTGCTTTTCTTTCCTAGCAATGCTTCTCACCGTCTCTGCAAATGTTTGTGAGCAGTAACGGATTGCCTCCAAGCCCTATTCCTAGTCCCACGAGGAGATTTTCAAAGTGAGTTGAAGGGTTTGAAGTATCGAGGCCTTCTTAATAATGAAATAGCACCTGAAGAAGGAGCCATCCAAGGATGGGGCTAACATTAGCAAATGTTCCAAATATTGAGAATGTCTTGCCTTAAAAAGGATTCTGGCTGGATGCTTCCCTCTGTGGAAGGTTGGATAGATATCCTCAAATTATGTCAGTAGTTTCTAGTTCTCCATTCCATAGGCTTGCTTATAAGAGTCCAGGAAGGTAGAAATCTGGAAAATCTAGATTTGCTTTTTTAAGAATTAAACTCCATTAGGTATTTATCTTGTGAAACTTAAGAAACACCTCAGTCAGGTATAAATCTATACATCTACTTCAGTCTCGTATAAATCTAGCTTCCTTTTAAAAATTCAGTCAGGTACTTGCTTGTGAAACTTAAGAAAAGCTACATGTATTTTAACCTTAAGCTCTTTATTGGCCCTCTGTGTCCTGCAAGACATCTTGTCCATTCTGTCCAGGTTAGTTGCTTCCAAATGTACTACAACTCCCAGGATCCTTTGGTTACATTAGCTTGTAAGGCTGGCAGAAAGTGAGGTGTTTTATTTCTGAAGCTCACACGTAATTATAGTGCTAAAACAGACACTGATTTTAAAATAATTCTGGGGCATGTTTCCTTATAACCTTCAGAGTGTCAACATCCTAGAAAGATAATACTCCGACTTTGATTTTAGCAGGAGGAGTCAGAGTCCAATCAACTGTATCAGGCCCAGCGTACTTGGTCCAATTAAACGGAAAGGTATGTAATGTTTCCAAAATATTGTTCACTACATCAGGTATTAGGGACAGAGCCTGTTTTATCGATCACTTCCTCCTAGTGGAATGATCTCAATTTACAAAGGCATCTGTGTAAATTCTTGGACACAGGCTGTTGTATTTGACCACTACAAATGACCTTCCTTGTATTTCTGCGTGATGGAAGTGTATCATTCTTCTATGTTCTAAGGAGAATGTGTATTCCCTCAGTGCTATAAAATAAGGAGATTTCAGGGCCACCAGCCTTGGAGTAGGGGCTGAATGGTAGTATATTTCTCCTACATTAAAAACGCAGACTTTCAAATTTTGCTCCTGCTTTACACGGTCTCTGGCTGATTCCAGTAGGGCTACGAAAGCAACCTTCCACAAATCTGGCTCAGCAGCAAGCAAGAAGCCGAAAAAATATTGGATTTTGGTCTTGGATCACTCAGAGAGGGGGATGGTTATTGACAGTCTCTCTCCCCCTCCCTCCCTCCCTCTCGTTTCTAAGCAGAAAGTAGAATCTTGTTTATCTTCTTCTGCTTAAGAAGGAGGGAAAAACCCTGCAAAAGATCGGACATGAACTGGGAATATTGTTGAAGCTTGCAGAAGAAAAGAGAAAGAGAAGGAAGAGTTAACCTCTCTCCTTTTGAAAAACAGACACGTACTCTGGGTAGTTTGCCAAGGCCTGTTTTTCAGAGGGAGGCTAGGAGGGACACTTCCTACCTGATAAATGTCAAGAATAAGGCACCCTTTATGTGTTCGTAGCACAAATCTCCCAGTTCGCTTTGTTCTTACAAAGCTTTGATTTTCTGCGCCATGCTGATATTATCTCTCTCCTGTGGCAAAGCGTGTCAAGTCTGAGGTAGATGATGGAACCTCCTCTGTTAAAAAGCTTCCTTTTCAAATTTAATAAGAACGGCTTGAATTCCCACAGGTGAAATGGACACCGAAAGCCAGCCAAAGAGACTTTTCCAAGGAACCACCAACATGCTTTCTCCTGATGTCACCCACTTGACTGACCTCAGCTCATGGTAAATTATTTCTGCGGAAGACTTGCTCGGAATATGCTGCCGCCTTACGAATGGGCTGCCAAGGCGGTTGTGGCCTCACGGTTTCGTCCAGCGCGCGTAATTTTTATGACCCGTCCTGAGAAATTTCTGGATCAAGCAAGAAGAATCACCCTGAGATTTAAGGAAGGGCTACAAAAGCATTTGCCTCCAGGACAGAAGTTCTGGAATTCAGTCCGTGGCATTTCTCGGGCTGAACTGTCACACCGTCTTGTCTGATCCTCTAAAAAAAGCTACTACTGGTCAACTACCATTTGGCCAAAGGGTTGATTTTTTGGGGTCCATTATGGTACATTAGATTCCCACTTGGCTCTTAGAGCAAGTAGGAACGAGAAAATCAATCCAACACCTGGAGAAATTCACGGTGGCCAGTTGAAGAAGCTGCACTTAAATTTCTGTGCCTTGTGATTCGGGTGAATCACAAAAGCGGTCTTAGTTCTGGATGGTCAGTCCCACAGGGCTGGGATTCCAGCGCCTTCCCCCACGTGCAAACATTTTGCAGCGAAACCGTTCCCGCCGTGAGGTTGAGGTGACCTGCTGGAGCTCCTGAACGGATTAAATGCTTCAGAAGCCGTTCAGTCACACTTGTTTGAGCAAAGGAAAAGGCGAGTTGTGGGTGCATAAGTGAAGACAGGGTTTGTGTGTGTCACATTCCGGAAAGAAGTCTAGATTGGAAACAGAGACATCTGATTTCCCTCCACCTCCTGACTCGGAGTAAAAGAAGAGGCTAACGGAGCATCCTTTGCAGGTGTCAAACATGAAAATCACTTGAGTGATGCTAATTAACTTACCATATAAATAATAATTATTTAATATGAGCTGCGGTGGCGCAGTGGTCAGAGTGCAGTACTGCAGGCCACTTCTTCTGGCTGCCTGCAATTTGGCAATTCAAATCTTTACCAGGCTCAAGGTTGACTCAGGCTTCTGTCCCTCCAAGGCCGGTAAACTGAGGATCCAGATTGTTGGGGGCAATAGGCTGACTCTGTAAACCGCTTAGAGAGGGCTGTAAAAGCACTGTGTGATGACCCGGGGCGTGATACAAAAATAACAAAGTCACAAAAGTAGAATAAATTCCCTTTAATGCCTCCAACTTGGCCCCAATCTCCAATTATCCTCGGCTGGATAACAAACTCTTCAAAAAAACAGTCTACGAAAGGCAGAAATGCAGTCCGAACCCAAAGTAAAGATAATGAGAAATTAAAAAACCAACACAAACCACACTGAAGTATTTAACACGGCAGGCCAGGATGATAAATTGCAGACTTTTGATAATGCAGCACCCACAGTTGGGAGGACGCCAAAACCCAGATAAGCCTCGACCAAGATAATGCACGCTTTGCTTCCAGTAAGGAGCCATGTGCCCCACTTATATCCTGTTCTCCCAGCTGCAACTAATGAAAGGGATCAGGGCCCTTTTCTCCCCCATAAGCCATGTTGCTCCCTTCTCTGTCCTCCCTTCGCACCCTAGGATGAAGAGGGGGCGGGCCTGGGTCTTCCTCTGAATGCCCAGCTGGACTGCTCTTCCCCCGTTTCCTCCACAGCCACCGGAGGCCGCACTCCCACTCCCTGTCAGCTGCTCAATCTCCCCCTCAGAATTGGACTCCAACAGGGGCATGACACCCTCTGAAGTGGTATATAAAACTTAAGTGCTACTGCTATTTGGTGTAATGTTCCTCCCTCCCTCCTTTTAACTCTCCAGTAGGAAACTGCAGGCACCCCCGGCGATCATTCTCTTTCGGGATATTGTTCAAGGGCCAATTCTGCAAAAGGGCAGCTGCCCCACCCTCTTACCCAAAGTCTACCCGAATAAAACGGCGTGCTTTTCCCTATTTTTTCCCAGTCTGTCTTCGGATATCCTGGACGGGAGCACCAGCAGCGTCAGCTCTTCCTCCGACTCCTTGGCCAAAGGCGGCAGCACCACCACCGAATCGCCCCTCGCATGCTCCAACTCCTGCTCTTCCTTCCTCTTGATGGACGACCTGTCGCCCAAGTGACTTTCCCCAGGGGTCGACGTCTTGCCCGCTCCCTGTCCTCTCTCACTCTGCCTCCGCGCTGAGGAAAATCCACGGGAAACAAATCCTCCAGGACCTGAGGATGTTTTAAAAGTCCTGAGTGGAAAATAGGAATGCGACTTTTACTTCTCGGCAACTTCTCCGCGTGGCTTGGATGATCTTGCCTCTTTTCAACCGACACGCTAGGCCCTTAAACGATAGGTCTTTGGGCTGTCTGGTTTTGCAGCTTTTCGTTTTTTTAAAAGCCAACCCCTTATTTTAACCCCATTACCTGTTGAGATCGTTTACTATTTTTGCTTTCAAAGAAACCGCAGCAATGCTTTTTAGAAATTTTCCATACAAGCACCTAATTTACATTAGTGTGAAAATGGTAGGCGGGGAAGCCTTTCGTTGTTGCTATCATGGTTGTGGGTTCTGGAGGTAAAGGAAGGGAGGGAGAGAATTGTTAGAAAAATGTTCTTGTTCAATGTGCTTTTTTTTTTTTTTTTGAAAGAATAACCTAGATTGCTCTAGAAATCCATTTAGGGGGAGAAATGTACTGTTTCTGCTGGACAACGGCACATTGTGGGCCTCCTCCCTGCTCCCCTAACTCTCTCCATTCACAATACCCCTAAAGAATTATTTTATAGTTGGAACTTCTTTATTTCTCAGTCACATCTTCTACTATTTTCATTTCCAGAGAAGAGGCAGAGGTTGCAAAATTGCCCTTTGCGATTCTAAGCAGCGGCTTGCTTGGAAGCCAGAAGACTGTTTTTTTGCCAAGGCTGCCTCCGTAGCAGACGGAGGAGAATTTAACTCTCCTGCTGTTTCTGGGGTTGTACAGAGATGGCTTCCCAAGGCTGCAGGGATGACCAGTTGCAAAAAATATTTTTGGAGGGATGGTGGTGGAAAAGGGTCAATTGTTTCGGCTATCAAGTAGAATACTTCAAATAGTCGGTGTCTCCCGCGGCACTGAGCAACGTTTGTGCCTTAGGAGACCTAGTAAAAGAATGGAAGAATGTAAGCAAAGGACTTGGGTGGAGGGAAAAGGCTTTAATGGGGGGCTCATACCAGGTGCTGCTGCCCTCTTGCTGCTCTTAGGTGGCTCCTGGGGGGCTGGAAGGGGAGTAGATCCTCCCAGCTGTTCAGGGTCAGACTTGCCTGGAAGGCAGCAGCCACAAGACAAGCTTAATGGCCCAAAAGGCTCCCCCGTTGATTGGGCTCGAAGCTCTGTAAGCCAGAAGGAGGGATAAACCTGTAGTAGCTTAGCTCAGTTTGGGCTACAGTTTACTTGAGATCCTGCCAGGCTTAACCAACAGAAAAGAGATCCACTTGTAATCTACTGTGTTATGCTATTTATTATTTATAACTGTAAAAAAAAAAAGTCTGGTGTTGAATTATAGTATTTTTTTATGATTGAAACCCTTTTTTATGTTTTGTGATTGCTGGCTAGTCTGTATTGAATAGGCAACCTTGTCTGCCAAAAAACCCCCCCACCAATGTATGCTTCCCCTTTTGAATGTTTGTGAGTATCCACACGCTCTTTTTTTTTTTGGTCAAAATCCCAAGTTTGGGGGGGAGGGGTGTTTTCTCTCCCCACCCCCTTTTGGGTAAGATAATAGCACTGAATTTGACACGGGATTGTGCTGACCTGCAAGGCCCAGGAATCTCTGCCAATGTTTGCCTGTCTTCAGGAGGGGAGGGGAAACACCCGTAGAGAAGACTTTGTCCCCAAAAAAGAGGGTCGTTTCATTTTCCGTACTTTTAGCCTTTTGGTTTGGAAAGTGTTTGTTTCGAATTGTAATAAGTACTACATTCGGGCCAGTTGTGCCTCCGTTGTTGTGAACTCACTATGGAGAATTAGTTTCCCCACTTCCAATAAAATATTGTAAGATATTCAGTGGTACCTCTTCTGACCCAGGCTTCGTCAAACGTAATTAAACACAAACTTGCTTTAAAAGCAAAACCTACTTTATTGCAACGCTGGGAATTGCTTACATTCCCAGCCAGAACTAGTCTTAAATAGTTCCCCAAGATAAGCACACGCCTTTCAGTGCTGTGGGATGTTGCCAAAAACAGAAGTATCCAATTAATGATAACAGAAACCAACCGAAGGACCAGAAAAAATCTGACCAGAGTTCACAGGCCTTCAATGAGGAATCAGAATCTAATGAACTTCTTTGCTTCCTGCAACGAGCACGTCACCAAGGGCTGACTTTTATCCCTTTATGGGAGGGGCAATCACCTCCCAGCCTTACTCTCGAGTCGCCCCTTTTGTCTCAGCTGCTCTTCTAGCAGTTCTGCGCACACATGCACTGGGAGCAGGCTCCCCTTGTTCCTCTGCCTCACTGCTGCCAGATTCTGGAGGCTCCAGAGGCAGCACCCCATTCCCAGATGACCCTGGCCCCATCTCTGCATCGGACGCAGGACCCTCATCCGAGTCCTCCCCAGACGCCCGGACTGGTCCATGTTCTTCCCCACTGTCCGATTCCGCTGCCGACTGCACCGGTTTGTCTGAGAACCGCTATAGTATCTTCTCAAGCAGCACAAATAGTTCCGTGAACCGGGGATATCCTTCTACGGACCCCCGTGGCTATTGCTCATCGGTCCTTGAAAACGTTGGGCAGGCGATTTTTTTTTGTTAATCTTTTGTCGTTTTTCTCTTCCCATCCTTTTTTTATTCCTCTTGCTCTTCTCGTTGAAAAAGAAGTTCAACGCAAAACCCGTTGTGCGGTTTCGCTGTATCTCCCATTCGAATGCCGTTATCCGCCGGCAGAAAATTCAGACTATTTCTAGTTGGGTTTTTTAATTCCTTATCATGCTCTACGGGCAGCCCTGGACATCGACAACGGCCAAGCCCAAAAATGTAAATGGCTATGTGAGAAATTTCTTGAGTGAGCTTTGCCTCATTTTACGACATTCCCCCCACACTTTCGTTCAGTGAATCACTGCAATGAGCCACACCCGTCGTTAAGTGAATCTTACCTTCCGCTTGTCAGAAGGTTGCAAAAGGGGATGACATGATCCCCGGGATGCTACGACCGTCGTAATAATGTGAGTCCATTGTCAAGCATTCTAGGGTAAATCGCATGACTAGGGATGCTGCAGTGGTCATCAGTGTGGGGAAAATGGACATAAGTCACTTTTTCAGTGCCGTTGTAACTGGTCACTGTTGTAACTAGTATTTTTTGAAGCACCGAGTCTTGGAAACGTTTTGGCTTCTGCACCTATCAGAATGGGCCTGAGCGACAAAGCCAAAATACAGAGGGGTCTGAATTTCAACCTTTTCTTTCTTTTTACTCTTAAGTGTTACTTGTCTACAATCCTGTCCACCTTTTCTTGAACTTCTATTGCCTGTCTACAGCCAGGATCTCTCGATCCACAGATCCCCTGCTAATAATGTTCAGCGCATTGCGCTCTTGCTTGCCCTAAGCAAAACTAAAGAAATGAACATGAGTTCATATAACGCCCTCGACTTTATGTCTATAATTGAGCTCGGAACAGTGGGGGAATTCAAAGGGTTTTTTTGCTACCGGTTCTGTGGGCGTGGCTTGGTGGGCGTAGCTTGGCTTGGTGGGCTTGGCAGGGGAAGGATCCTGCAAAATCCCCCTCCCACCCCACTGACCTGCTTTCCAGCTCCGTTCTCCTGTGCACGGCAACCAATGAAGACCCAGCCGATCAGCTGGGACTCAATGGGAGGCAGAGAAGGGATGGGGTTGGCGGGGCCAGTCAGAGGTGGGATTGGCCAGTTCTCCGAACTACTCACAATTTCCGTTACTGGTTCTCGAGAACCGGTCAGAACCGGCTGAAGACCACCTCTGACCCTGAATTACAGTTGCAAGGCCAGGCATCATTTGACCGGACCTGATTTTTCAACATTTCTTGGCAGCTGTCATTAAGCAAATCCACACACTACCCAGCGGCAATTTTTGCCAGAAGCGGGGCGAGGATGGGAACACAAACCCAAAATTTGCAGTCACGTAACTGTCACACTACAAAGCGCTCTAAAGGTAGTCTGTGCACCTATCGTCACTTTGAAATTGGGTCGTAAGTAGCTTTTGACAGGTCTGTCACAACGGGTTGCTAAACAACTGTGTAACAAAAGAGCCAAGGAATTGTGTCTGGTCCATTTCTGTGGCCACAAGAGGGCACAAAAACAACTTGGAAAATAGCTTTCAACCAAGGACTGTACGTTGCTTTGAAAAAGCGGTCACCAAAGCAAATCTTGTTTGCACCTAGGGAACCATAAACACGTTGTGTGTTTGCAATGAACACTCTGGAAACAGCCTGGGAGAGATTGTGGTTGTTGCAGCTGTTTTTTCTTGCTACTGTGTTGTGGGATATGCGTATGTGAGTTTGTCTAGACCTAATTCTAGAATTTCAGAGAATTGTTTCCAACATCTTTTACCTCTGCTTCCTCCTGTGGTGCATAGCATTGGCTTGTTTTATTTAGAATAGAATAGGAATAGAATTGGAATATTGGAATGAAGAATAGAATAGAAATAGAACAGAAATAGGAATAGAATAGAATTAGAATATAATATTGGAATGAAAAATACAATAGAAATTAGAATAGAATGGAAATTAGAATAGAATAGAAGTAGAATAGAAATTAGAATAGAATAGAACAGAATAGAATTCTTTCTTGGCCAAGTGTGATTGGACACCCAAAGAATTTGTCTTGGTGCAAATAATCTCAGTGTACATAACAAAAAAGATACATTTGCCAAGGGTGACTTCAAAGCTGCAGTGACTGATTGACATGCCATCAAGTCCTTGTTGATTCTTGACCAGACAGGTAAAATGTTCTCCAGGATGACCTGGTCTTTTCTGATCTTATTTTTTTTCTTTTTTTTTCTTTCTTTTTTAAATTTTTATTCTTTTCATTAACAGTTATTATGTCGTTGTACAGTATATACATGTTTCTTATTTCGTGACCTGGTCTTTTCTGATCTTCTAATGGCATTGCAATCTATATCTGCCTAAGTGATCATCATCATCTTTCTTCCTTCCATGTCTCCCAGCAATAGAGCTGCTCCAAAGAGCCAGGTCTTCCCACAAATGTGCCCCTAGTCGGATAATTTGAGCCAGCCCGGAGTGACAGCCCCGGCTCAACTTGTTGGGTGGGTGACCCACTGGTTTGCTTTCTTGGCCCTCTGAGGTATTCTCTTCTCCAGCACCACATTTCAAAGCAGGAGGGTCACCAGTCTCCTCTTTCAAAGTCTGTCTCTCCCCTTCCACAGGATTAGTTTCCTTGGGAAATTGCTCACAGCAATGAGGTTGCTCTGACCTTTGTTTCCGGTTCTGCTTGGCATCGAAGGACAATGAGCTTCATGGAGACGGCCATCTTCGTGTCATTGGGCTGGGACTGAAATCTCCACCTGCAGGTTTCCCTCTTCTCCCCTTCGGTATTTTTGTACTAAAATTCGGGCATATATGAGGAATGTGTGCGTGTGTGTGTGTAAATTGGCATATATGAGGTAGGGGTGTGTGTGTGTGTGTGTATAATATATATATGTAAAAAATTCAGGCATATATGAGGTAGGTATATATGTGTGTATGTATAAATTTGGGCATATATGAGGTAGGTGTGTGTATGTGTATATATATATATATAATATATATATATGTATATAAATCCAGGCATATATGAGGTAGGTATGTATATGTGTGTGTCTACATAAATTCGGGCATATATGAGGTGTGTGTGAGTATATATATTTTCGGAGGTTTTCGCGGGTATTTGTATGTGGATCTTTGGTTCTTCGGGTTTTCTCCCGCGTAGAATTGGAAATATCTAGGCGACGTTTCGATGAAGTCTCATTCATCATCTTCAGGCTTGTGTCTTCGGCCTTGTGCTTCTCAGAGTAATGTGAGCTTGCAGCTCTGAGAAGCACAAGGCCGAAGACGCAAGCCTGAAGATGATGAATGAGACTTCATCGAAAGGTCGCCTAGATATTTCCAATTCTATGCGGGAGAAAACCCGAAGAACCAAAGATCCACATATATATATATATACTGTATAATATAAAAAATTCAGGCATATATGAGGTAGGTGTGTGTGTGTGTGTATACACATATACATACATACATACAAATATATAAAACCTACCTCATATATATAAACTTCCACAAGTTTTGCAAATTATATATATATATAAATATATTATTATTTGCAAAACCTGCGGAAGTTTGGCAAACAATTCTTCCCGAGAGTCATTCTTGCACGGATGGTTCTGCAGGGGTGTTAGTGTTTCTACCAAGAGGCTGCTTTGCAAAATTCAGATCGGGTTGAATCCCAAAAGGGGACAAGAAGTTGGCTTCGTTCAAATTCATTCGGATACAGTTAATCTTCCACTTATGACCAGGATTGAGGCCAAAGTTTATGCCACTGAGAGTGACGTTCGTTGAGTGAGTCTTGACCTCATTTCACCACCTTTCTTGCCACCGTTGTTAAGTGAATCACTGCACAGTTTAAGTTAGTAACACGACTGTTGAGTGAAATTGACTTCCCCCGTTGTCAGAAGGTCGTAAAAGGGGATCGCCTGAGCCCAGAACTCTGCAACCGTCCTAAATATGAATCAAGTGTCTGAATTTTGATCATTTGACCGTGGGGATGCTACAATGGTCATAAGTGTGAAAAACAAGTCGCTTTTTTCAGTGCTGTCGTCGTAAGTTCAAGTAAACTAAATGAATTGTTGTAAGGCAAGGACTACCTGTAGCAACTCGGTGATGTTTGCACCGTGTGCATCGTTCCTGCTGCTAATGCTCAGCAGCCTTTACATACCAATTGGGAATTTTTGCTTTCCCTGCACCTCAGTCTTCCCATCCGTTGTATATCTATTGCAGAAGCCGGACGGGCTTCTCCAGAGCTGTCCTGCTCCAGAAATGTTCCCTAAGCAGCCTTATCTGCAGCGGAGACCGAGGCTAAATTGGGAGCAACTGTACCGCAGCATCTTGGGCGTAGAGTCTCGCTCAAGTCAGCAATTTTATCATGGATGATTCATGCTTTTTCCAGCCATGCCTTTCCTCTCTCGCTGGCTGGCTCCCTCCCTCCCTCGCGGCAGACACAAGTCCATCTGTTCAGGATTCTCCCCTTCAGGGGAAGTTCATAATTGTATGTGTGCGATAACAAGGCCTGAGTTACAGAAACCAAGGCGAAAACCAGACCCCTGTTCCCTGCACCGCCGCGTTCTCCCTCTGGCGGCTTCTTCCTGCACTGCCACCATTCCTATGAAAGGTCCCTCCGGGCCAGGATTCCCTTGCGATGTCATTTCTGAGCTGGCCCTTGAGAAAGGGAAGGGTCAGGTTTAAAGAAACCCAACTATCACCACCCCCAGTTCCAAGCCAGCGCTACCGATCGGCAAGCCACGCGCAAGGTTGGCATTAGCCAAAAACCAGCGGTTAAGAAAAAACGCAGGAAGTGGGTGGTAGGCCACAGTGACGTCACGCAGCTGTGGTGCTATTTTTACTCCCCTGGGTAAAGGTAAACTCGGAGTGCAAGGTAATGGGGGAGAAAGGAAGAGGGGTTTGAAGTGTTTGGGGGGTAGGGGATGAGGTCGAAGCGACAGGCCAATTTTACGCCAGGGGGTGGGGGGGGGCTTATTTTTATTTATTTATTTATTGGATTTATATTGTCGCCTATTTGCCCATGGTGACTCGAGGCAGCTTACAGAATGTAAAATCATATTTAATTTTAAAAAAAAAAACAATAAAAACTAACAAAAAGAATCAAATAAATCAATAAAGTACAATAGAATAAAATCTGGGGGGCAAAATCACCCTGCAACTCCCATCCTCCACCCCGACGACAGCAGATCGTTGCTTACGTGAGGGAGAATTTAGAATAGAATGAGCTGGAAGGAAGCTTGGAGGTCATCTAGTCCAACCCCTGCTCAAGCAGGAGAACTTATATACCATCTCAAGACAAGTGACTGTCTAGTCTTTTCTTAAAAACATCCAGTGATGGAGCGCCCTCCATAATTTTTGAAGGCAACTTCTGTTCCCCTGGTTAATTGTCCTCCCTGTTAGGAAGTTTCTCCTTAATTCCAGGTTGCATCTCTCTGGTTAATTTCCAACCATTGTTTCTTGTTTCTTGAAACTTGCACACATCTGGTAAACAAGGAGTGGAAGTCATCCAGATGTGTGTGGAAATTAGGTTAGCAGATCTCTATCAAGGCTCAAGTCAAAACTCAAGAAATTTCGATTTGAATCTATGGAGAGTTTGGAAGCCCCCATTCTTCCAGGAATGGAAAATACCATGTGGATCCTAAATATATTGGTTTTATTATATTTTTACTCTTCTTAGATTGTTTGTTATATACAGGTTTAGAGAAAACTAAGGAAAAGAATGATGTGTAATGTAAAATAAAATAGGTGGTAAGCTAAAAATGGAAATAATAGGAGATAGAGTTGAAAACTTACAGTGTATGGATGAAATGATATTGATATTGAATCAATGAACTAAAATATGAAATGTAAGTTTATTTTAAGATGAGTGAAATGGATAATGATATGAGTTAATATTATATAAGATCAATGGAAATGAAAGTATGATTATGTACAAGTGTTATAATCTGGAAACATGTTGCTCATGTCAAAAGATGTATAAAATTTAAAAGATAAAAAAAACTTTGGATAAAAGGAAGTCCCCATTGTTCCTTGGGGAACAAGCTTACAAGGGGGGCAACTTTGAATTAGCAACCCAAAAGTGCTATTCCAACAGATAATTGGACTATCTTTTTTTTTTTTCCCCTTGAAAATATTTTGCTTCTCATCCAAGAAGGACAAGGCAAAGAAGCAACGGATGGAAACTCATCAAGGAGAGAAGCAACCTAGAACTAAAAAGAAATTTCCTGACAGTGAGAAAAATCAACCAGTGGAACAGAACGTGTAGTAGATGCTCCGTCACTGGAGGCTTTTAAGGAGAGACTGTCCAGAATGGTATTGTCCAAATAATAATAATAACAACAACAATAATAATAATATTTATTTATATACTGCTCCTCTCCCAAAGGACTCGGAGCGGTGCACAGCCATATAATTAAGAACATTAAATATACAAAAGTTTAAATTAAATTAAAGACCCTGGCTGTAAAACAGTTAAAACCCCTCCCTTAAACCCTAAAATTTGATATAAAAATTAAAATACCCAAATCTAAAATCAGCCCAAGCCAGCCTGGTCAAAGAGCCAGGTTTTCAAGGCACGCCTGAAGGTGCCCAGGTCCGTGGCTACACGTAACTCCGGGGGCAACCCATTCCAGAGGGCAGACCCCCCCACAGAGAAGGCCCTATTCCTCGGGGTCACCAGCTGGGACATAGATGCCGACAGGACCCACAAATGGTATAAATGGTATAGGGTAAAGGTGTCCAAACTCGGGGGCTTTAAGCAGGGGTGGGATTCTACCTGGTTGGACCAGTTCCATAGAACTGGTTGTTATGATTCTGCCCAGTTTGGAGAACTGACAAATCGCATCACTGGCTGGTCCCTCCCCTCTCCGCCCACTCACTCCTTACCTGGCATGCATGCCATCAAACTTGTGTGCATTTGGTAAGTTGCTATTTTTCCTTTTTTTCAGTTCTGCTCTGCTGGGAGATTTTAGAGTAGCTACAAAGCAGGAAACTCTTGGATTTCTTGCTTTCTAGCTAATAGAAAAGCAGAGCTGAACCTTCCTTAGGACCGAAGCTTCTATTTTTTACTGCAGACTCAGGTAGCAGATTGCAGATAGATAGATTTCTGAGTGAATCTGTGATTCTGCGAGCAACTCAATCTGCCTGCCTGTTTTGCCTGATTTTGGATAAAGGTTGCTCTTTTTTTATTAAAGAAATCAATATTTACATCAATATTTATAATATTTACATACAAGCCATGCCCAGCCAGTCACATGACCAAGCCACACCCACAAATTAGGCCACGCCCACAGAACAGATTGTTAAGAAATTTGAATCCCACCCCTGGCTTTTTAAGACTTGACTTCAACTCCCAGAATTCCCCAGCCAGCATGATATCAAAGAGTCTCCTGCTTGAGACCTCCAAAGTCCCATCTGTTCCAGCTACTGAAGAATTGAGAGCTGAACTGAAGAAGCTTCTTGGATAACAAGAGAAACCTCCTCAAGGAAAAACAAAGCCCAGTTGCCTTTAGCAAAAAAGCAACTTTAGGACAACCATGACCTTGGATGGCCGAGAACCTCCATAGACCCTTCAGCAGGGGTCCCCAAACTTGGCAACTTTTAAGACTTGTGGATTTCAACTCTCAGAATTTCCCAGCCAGCATAGCTGGTTGGGACCCCTACCCTTGAGTAAGGAAGCCCTTCCTTTGTCTGTGCGTGTCCCACCAGTGAAAAGATAAGCAGTTCCGTTTCAACAGGTTGCCTGGCTTGATTCCCAACTGCCGAAAATGTGCCAGGAACCGATACGGAGGGAGGCCTTTGACTCAAGTCTCTTTCCATTTTTTTTTTTCTTTTAATTCACGGGCTTGTGGGTTTACGCAGTCCCTGCGCTCTACCCCGCTGGACACTATCCTGAACCTCATCCACTTTGCAAACGCTGCGCCCTCCCTCCAACAGTACCATT
Organism: Bungarus multicinctus; assembly: GCA_023653725.1. NCBI lineage: Eukaryota > Metazoa > Chordata > Lepidosauria > Squamata > Elapidae > Bungarus > Bungarus multicinctus. The sequence goes on from CM042841.1 coordinate 23,139,204, forward strand.
TTTAACTCTCTTCCCCCCCCCCCCTTCTTTCTGCTGGAAAAGTGCAGGTAACGTTTATAAGGTAGATCAGGCAGCTTGCAAAGTCGCCTCCGATCAGAGCTTTGAGGGAAGAGGAGATGTTTTTATTCTAGATGAGAACTCTTGGAAAAGGGTTTCCGTGGCTTATTTTTCCCCACCCCTCTTGGGTGCAGGTCAAAAGTTTAGCCATTAAAAAAAAACACACACAGAGAGAGAATGCATCCACCACACCATCATATTTTTGGCTGCATTCACCACCGTCTCCAGAGGTTTCTATTCATAAATAAATATAAATATAGATTTCTGCAGGCTCACAGCTGGTGCAGAAGTCAAAGTTGACTGGATGCGTAGACCAGAGGAAACGGAGGTTGCAAGTGGAGAGCATACCTCTCCAGAGGGGGAAATGAAAGGCAGGGATGGATTTTAAAAGGCAATTATCACCTCGATACTCAGGATGCCTTTTGCTTTCTCATTTGTGGTTTTTCCCTCCGAGGAAGGCTGCAATTGGCGGTTTTTTTTAAAAAAAACGATGGGATGATGAAGAAGGAACGTTTTTGCCCTTAAATGCACCCAGGAGAGGAACATATTTTTTTTTTCCTGGCTCTTGAATTTCATTTCCCCAATCCATTTCTGTATCCGACAAGTCCTTTCGTAATTGTTTTCATCGGTATGGCTCATCCATCGTTGAAGCGACATGGTGAAAATGGCCATTATTGTTAACATCTGCCCAGAGGTGGAATGGTAATGCAGGAGCCAACTGGGCAAATAACGCAAGTCACTGGTTTGAGTCTTGTCTTTTCCCCCTATTAATAGATAGAACCAAAAGATAGTTGGGCCTTAAAACATCTTAGTATTTCATTTCATTAAGCTCAGTTAATCTTACATAGATGAGCTTGGGACAAAATAAACATGTTAAATCTTTCAATTACTCTAAGACTCTTCTTTATTATTGGAAAGCTACTTTGGTGCGCTGTGGATGGTGCCAGCCTAAAAACCAGGAGACGGTGAGTTCTACTTCTGCCTTAGGCCTGGAAAGCCAGTTGGGTAACTTTGGGCCAATCGCCAGGAGATTCCGAGTTCTAGTCCCTCTTTAGACATGAAGGCTGGGTGGGTGACTTTGGGTCAGTCCCTCCCTCTCAGCCCAACCCACCTCACAAGGTGGTTGTTTTTGTGGGAAAAATAGGAGAAGGAAAGAATAGTAGGTATATTTGCTGCTTTGAACTGACTTAAATATTTTTTAAAGGATAAAAAAAATCTAATAATGTTAAATTAGCACAATTTAGACTAATCAAGAAATTAATCAAGGAGAGAAGCAACTTAGAACTAAGGAGAAATTTGTGAGAACAATTAATCAGTGGAACAACCTCCAGAAGTTGTGAATGATCCAACACTGGAAGTTTTTAAAAAGATTTGTCTGAAGTGGTGGAGGGTTTTCTGCTTAGGCAGGGGGTTGGACTCGAAGACCTCCAAGGTCCTTTCCAACTCCTATTCTACTCTACTCTAAAATAAAACACTAATAAACTTAATGGATCCACACTCTCCAATTTTATTAAGCATCTTAGGAATTAAACCTTGGGACTGGCAGAATACGTTATATTCCAAGAAAGCTTTTAAGGGAAATCTACCAGCAAACTGACTTACACAGGAGGGGAGCTTTTCTATTAATTTCAAAAAGACAAGAGTAAACAAAATAGGTGAGAGAGAGAGATCTAAAATTCAGATCACTGTGACACAGGTAGGAAATTAATTAGTATTGTTATTTGGTGATCAGTCAGCCAGATGTGGATAAACCTGTCAAGGCTGGACTTGACAGGTTAATCCACCTACTGACTCCTTCCCAAGGAGATGCGGCAGGCAGCTGTTATTTAACGGTGTTCAGGATCTTGTCTCGGGTTGTCAGTGGTTGCAAGCAAACCTGCCTTCTGCAATTGACCAAGGGTGATTTTCGTCAATGCCAACGGGGTTCAAGTGGTGCCTCCAGATATTTTGGCGTACCATTCCTTTGGCTTTCTTGTGCCACAGTCGTTCTACTTCTATTTTCAGACCGTGGTATTTGGTGACTTCACCCTGTTCTCTCTCTTCTCTTCTGCCGTGTTATTATTTATCTGTTTACAACAGTGTGAAGTCATCGCTGCCAGTTCTTTAGCCGCCGTTGGCCTTCAAGGGCACCAATAACCTTACTATAAGTTAAGTTTCGGCAAGTGGCGTCTCTTGAATTGCAGCGTAAACAAATTCCCCAAAGTCGCAAAGAGCTAGCTAGAGAGCCATTCTTGACACAAGACAAAATAACGTGCAACCTATAGACGGAAAAGCATGTGCAGATAATTACACCATTTCAAACAAACACGCACCAAAGCCCATTTGCGTCGGTTGGGTTTGGTGGAGGGGAGGGGAAGAGATTGAAATTAGGTGAAGCTGCACAGAAACATTCTTTGGTTTTAATTCACGTTAATCCCTCGGAGGCAAAGTCTGAATTCTTCCAGAACAGGAAGATAACAGCCCAAACAGCCAGCAGGAAGTTGTTCCTTTACACAGTTTCATGTTTAGCTAAATAACATCTTCCTCTTTCTTTCTTTTTTTTGGTCTTTCTTTTTTTTTTTCTTTTCCTCCCTCTGGTTTTTTTTTGAAAGAAAAGAAAAACAACTGGGCGGCTAGATCATCTTGAAAAAGGAAGTTGAAGAGCAACCGGAGGCCGGCTCCTCCTCGGTGGCTTTTACGGACAGAATAAAAGCCACCCTTGCCTTGAAAGCAAGAGCCCTTGAGTTTGGGGTGAGAAATCAGGGAGGGCTGGGAAATAAAATCTGCAGAGGGGTAGGAGAAATTCCTCGCTTTTGCTGATCAGGAAAAGAAAAGAAAAAAATTACTTGCACCACTATCCCTTAGCAAGCCGTTTTCCTTACTCCTTCCATTAGGCCTCTCTCCCAGCCTACGACTTATCCGTGGAAGTTACTAGGGATGGTCTCTTCAGCAGCTGCTCCCAAAAACTTCAGTTTTCAGCATTTCACCCCTCACAAAGGAGACCTGGGGGTCTCGGCACCTCTGCAGTTTGTTGGTCTGGACAAGGACAGAAATGATGTAGGGTCTGCTTGGGCGGGGGGTTGGACTAGATGACCTACAAGGTCCCTTCCAACTCTGTATTCCGCTTTTGGCTTTAGGTCAGGTTTTTTTTCTCAACCTCGGCCCCTTTTAAGAGGTGTGGACTTCGATGCCCAGAATTTCCCTTTTTTCCCCTGGGGAATTCTGGGAGCCAAAGCTGGACAACCCCTTGGCATGGGTGGAGTTGCCACCCAAGCCTGCTCCGAATCGAGGACGCCAAGCTGAGCGAGGAGAAAAGCCGGCCTGGACACAAGAGAGATGCCAACTCAGAGAGAAAAGAGGCCGAGAGAGGGGTGTGTCCCACTGCCATTACGACCAAGAATTGAGCCTGAAATTGCTGCTGCTAAGTGAGACGGTCGTTAAGTGAGCTTTGCCTCATTTGATGACTTTCCTTGCCATGGTTGTTAAGTGAAATGAATCCAGCTTCCCCATTTCTCGTCGGAAGGTCGCGAAAGGGGGGGGGGGGGAAATCACCTAACCCCCGGGACCGTCATAAATGCGAGCCGAGTTGTGCCGAGTGCCTGGTTTTTGATCGTGTGACCACGGGCATGCTGCTGCAACGGTCGTTAAGCGTGAAGAACTGGTCCCGAATGACTTTTTTCCCCCCACTGCCGTTGCATAACTGGACCCTGTTGTAAGCCGACGATTACCTACTCAAGGTTTTGCTGCCCGGCTGTGTAAGGCCAAAGGCCTTCTTTCTCGACATCCGAGTGGCCGGTCTGCTTTTGAGCCGCTGGGCAGAAGGACCCAACTGCCTCAATCTCCCCCCATCCCCTTCCAACTTTCCACGCCTGGGCCAAGAAGCAGGAACCCCGTCATTAAAAGTTGCAACCTCCCAAAGAAACTCCTCACTCCAGCCCAGCAGCCGTCCACCGCAAGGCCACAACCCCAAACACTCATCCCATCATCGTCTGGTGTGGGTTCGCCAAGGGTGACGTGTCACCTCAGCCACTGTGGATCTCGCAGGTTTGGGGAGGGGGGGGGCTCCAGGCTGGAGGACCCCGCCTGGAGAGAAAGGGAGGGGTCTCTAAAGGGGCAACCAAGGACCCCTCCCATTCCTTCGCCTCCCCTTGTTGCGCACACACAACAACTTCTGCATTGCTGGCTTTCTTGACAACGCGACAAAGGACTTGAACCTCTCTCGAATGGGTGTAACAACAGGCGGTTCTTTAAAAAAAATCCAAAATCCTATTTTATGGCAGGAAAAGGTCTTGTAAATTAGTCTAGTTGAGGTACCTAGGTTGAAAAAGTCTGTAGAGATTCTCCGTCGTCATCCAGGTTCTGGTTTTCCAAGAGGCAACGGGACTTTCTGGTTTTTTTCCTTTTGAAGAGGTTTTGCTTCTCATCCCAGAAGCTTCTTCAGTTCTGACAAGATAGTGGGGAATGGAAGGATTTATCCTCCTTGAAGGCAGCTGGTCATTTGCATCCTTTTTAGAGAGTCGTTGAGGCCACTTGGAGGTTTATCTGTGTCCTTCAGGGTCACCCGAGTGGCGCAAATGGTTATTGCAAGTCTGCAATTTTGTTCAACCCAAATTGTGTAGCTAAAAGTCCGTAGAGATTCTCCGTCCTCCAGGTTATAGTTGTCCCAATGGGGCTTTTTCCAAGAGGCCACCGGACTTTCTATTTTTTCTTTCTTTTGTTTTGAAAACGTTTCGCTCCTCATCCAAGAAAAACTTTTGGGAACTTTTCAACTCGGTTGGAAAAAGTTTTGCCCTATGACGACGCAAAGCAACACCGCTTGTTCAGTGATTGTTCAAAGTCACCACAGCACTGAAAAAAAAGGGGGACAGTTTTTCCCACTTATGACTGTTGCCGCATCCCTACAATCACCTCATTGAATGCCGCACACTTGGCAACTGACGCAGTGTCCTGGTGTGTGTGTGTGTTGATCAACTTTTGTGACCCCCCTGACCAGTGAAAATGGGGTGAAACCACATTTGCTAACTTAACGGCTGCAGTGATTCTTTCAATAGCCAAGGAGTTCATTAAACGGGGCAAAACTCACCAAAAAAATGTTTCACTTAGCAAGAGAAATAATCATAGATCATAGAATAACAGAGTTGGGAAGGGGCCTTGGAGGTCATCTAGTCCAACCCCCTGCTGAAGCAGGAGAGCCTATTCCAAATGTTAGCCTCTACTTAGGATCGAACTCATACCCTCCTGATTATGAGGCGAGAGCTCCACCTCTAGGCCACCATGTTGGGCTCGATTGTAGTGGGAGATGGGAGGATTGCTAGCCATGCAACCTCACGGCTGTTGTAAGTGGAGGACTAAGTAATGTAAACCGAGCCTTTGGGGAAAGGAGGCTTCAGGGGGTCTTGCCTTTCCAGCCCCTTCCTCTATTAAAAGGGGGGCATTTTGCTCCCAAATCAAAATCCTCTGGACTTTCCCCACTACTTTAAAGCTCATCCTCCACAGCCACCCTGGGCTGAAGGCACCCTGAGATGGGAGTTGGTGTCTGGCACATCTGGAGCTGCATCTGGAGAGAAGGAAAAGCAGCCCAGCCTCCCCACAAGACGAAGAGGAGCAAGGGGGGGGGGAATCCATAGGGGCTGGCTGTGCTTGGGGGGGTCATCGAGGCAGCCCCAAGGGGCTTGGAGGGCAGGCATGGACCCTGTTTTGACCTCCCCGCAGGAAGAACAAGCATCTAGAATAAGAATAGAATAATAGAATAGAATAAGAACAGAATAGAATAAGAATAGAATAATAGAATAGAATAAAATAATAGAATAGAATAAGAACAGAATAGAATAAGAATAGAACAGAACAGAACAGAATAGAATAACAGAGTTGGAAGGGACCTTGGAGGTCTTCTAGTCCAACCCCCTGCTTAAGCAGGAAACCCTCCACCTCTTCAGACAAATTGTTGTCCAGTCTCTTCTTAGAAACCTCCAGGGTTGGAGCCTCCACAAACTCTGGAGGCCAGTTGTTGTTCCCCTGGTTAATTGTCCTCCCTGTCGGGAAATTCCTTCTGGGTTCCAGGTTGATCCGCTCCTGGATGAGCATCGAGGCGCCAGCTCCGCTTTTGGATCGCGGCAACCGGCTCCGAGCCGCCCTCCACCCCCAAAAGTCGGAGGAGCCTGGAAATCCGGACTTTTCCTTTTCTCCGGACAGGCCCGGACTCGCTGTTTCTCCTCCTCCGGGTTGCCAAGGTCCGGCTTTGGCCGGGAAGCCTTCGGGGGGGGCGGGGGGATCTCCGCACTCGGCCCCGTCCACCACTGCCCTGCTCGCCGCGCTCCGTCCGGCGCTTGCCCTGCTGCGCGCGATCCCGCCCCGCCCGGCCTTGCCCCGCGCAAAGTTGCCCAGCCCTCCTCCTCCCCCCTCCCTCCCTCCTCCTGTCTCTCACCCCCCCCCGCGCCCCTCCCGGCCCCGCCCCCAGGCCTGGGCGGTGCCTGCCCGCCGGCCCCCCCTCCCCGCCCCCCCCCGTCCCAGCAGCCTTTGCAGGCGCTACAATGAAATTTGCAAAGTTTTTTCGATTTCGGCGCCATTTTCGAGTGGACTCGGAGGTGAGGAGGGAGGGCGGGGAAAAGAAGGGCGCCCCGGGCCGGGGGGGCCGCGGGGGGAGCCCCAAAAATCGCCAAAAAATCCCTAAAAATCCCCCCGGCCCGAGACCAGCCCGGGAAAGGCGCGGGAGAGCCGGGAAAGGCGCGGGAGCGGCGCTTGGGCGGGGGAGGAGGAGGGCGGGGGGGAGGGGAGGGGGAGGAGGAGGCGGCGCGCGGGGGGTGCGGGGGGGGAAGAACGACGAACACCGGCCGGCCCCCCCCCCACTACTTTCCCTCCCCGCCATCACCGGGGGGGGAGGGGGGGAGGGCTCCCCTCAGCGGACCGAAAGCGAAGGGAGGGGGAGACCTTTCCTCCCCCCCCCCCCTCACACACACACGTCCGTCAAAGTGGCCAAACTTTTCTGGCGGGGCGGGGAGGGAGGCCTGAGGGGCCTGTTTTTTTTTTCCCCCCCGAGGGGGGGGCGGAGAAAGTTGGCAGGGGGGGGCAGCGGCGTCCGGAGAAGGAGAAGCCCCCCCCCCCTCACGGTGCCACGGGTGGGGGGGGGGCGGCGCTGCCCTGCCCCGCGGCCGGGATCCGCCCCCCCCCGCATCGCCCCCCCCTCAGGAAAGGCCGCCACCCGCGGGCGCCCCCTCCCCTCCCCTCAGCCGCCGTCTCCGCTTCCTCCGCCCGATACTTTTTAGCTAAATATGGATACAGCGCGGAAGAAGAAGGAGAAGAAGCAGCGGCGGCCGGGGAAAGTCGCGCCCGCCCGCCCGGCGGAGCCCCTCCGAGGCCGGCAGCGCCTGAGGAGCTCGGGGCGGGGAGGGAAAGGGGGGGGGCGGCCTGGGCCCAACCCGGCCGGGGTCCCTCCTGGCAGCCCCTTCCCAGCCCTCCTCCGCTCCCTCGGGCGGGCGGGGTGGGGGGAGGAGAAACTCCCGGGGTCCTTCCTGGAAAAAGACGCGCGTGGCGGAGGGAGGGAGGGAGGAGAAGCCTGCGGGGGGGGGGGGGAGGACGGGAGGGGGTTTGCCTCGGAGTTTGCAACCGCAGCCCCCCCCCTCCCTCCCGCCCCCGGGAAAAAAAATAGGGCGGGAGGGGAGTGAGGTGAAAGTGACAGGGGGCCAAACCCGGGGAGGTCAGGGGGGCTTCGAGGCCGCCGCCCCCCCTCCCCGCTTCTTTCTGCCTTGCCTTCGTCGCCCCCCCAACCCCCCCACCCCCCCAAAAAAAACTCCGGCCCGAAGGAAAGTTGCAGCCCCGGCGGACGTGGAGCCGGCAGAGCGAGAGTTAAAAGTGATGCACCGCTGAATATATATATATATATATATTTTCTTCCCTCCGAGGGAACTCAGTTTGCAAGCGAAAAAAAAATAAGACTTTTCTTCTCCCCCCACCCCCACCCCACCCAGTGCAAAAAAATAAAAAGTTTCTACCGAAGCAAAAGTGCTTCAGAAAGAAAGAAAGAAAGAAAGAAAGAAAGAAAGAAAGAAAGGACATTCTCAATTTGCCTTCAGGGGCTTCGAGTTTAGACGTTTTAAGGGAGAAATTGGCCCGTGAGAAAAATGGTTTCATTTCACTTTTTTAAGTATTTCAAATGTTTTTTTTTCTTTTTAAAAAAGTTTTTTAAATGTAAAATGCAATGGGTTTTTGGGTTGTTTTGTTTTTTTTGCCTGCCCTTGTCTGGGAGATAAAAGTGATTTGGAAGAAATGGGTTGAATTCAAAAGTGGCTCGTTTGCAATGGAAAGGTGGAAATTTGTTTTGGATTTTATAAGAGACGTATTAAAATGTTGAAAAGGCGCAGTACACTCACAATAAATTCTATTTTTATATAAAAGTCCATTAGTCCTTAAAAAACATATAGCATATGTCTGTAAATAACTCATTTTTACAGTGTAAGTCATTGTTTTCAAAAAAATAAACATTTTTAGAAATCGTTTTACCCCAGAATTATACTTTCTGTCATTACATGTTTTATTTTACAACAATTGATTGAAATGTAATTTAAAAAATGGATTAAAATAATGGCACCATGAACTAATATGAACGGTACACTTTTTTAAATAAACAGAATTAATTAAAAATATTTGTTTACCCCTTATGAAGCCTAATTTAATTTTTTTTAAAATTGTTCCTTATATTTGTTATAACTTTTAAAAAAATCTTTTTACAAAAAGTGCAGCAATATGTTTTCAGACATTAATTCTTATTCAATAATTGGGTTTTTTTAAAAGTAGTGTGGGAAATTTGCAGGGTCCCAGATTTAATCCAAAAATTTCCAGAGTTTGTAAAACTTTGGACTTTTTAATGCACATAAAATCAATACAACCTTCTTGCATTTCGCTATACCTTTTTTTGCTGGTATTTTTATACAGGAAGTATAAAAAGTAAAAGCAGAGGAACCTCTGCATAATAAGCTGAGTGCAGGAATATAATATGGCTGGTGATAAAAACTATGCGTTGTCCCCTTTTAATCATATGCATGCAGTAGCTAGAAGAATTTTGAGGAATTGGGGAGGAATTTTTTTTCCCCTCCTTTTTCTGCAGCCCTTTTTTTAAAAAAATGCAGACAAAATGTGTGCCAAAAAAAAAAAGGTAGCTGACAGGAGAGACCCTCAAAGATTAGAGTCTGTAATTTTGCAGTTGTTGCCCAGTGGGGTAAGAAACAGCCAAGTCATAACGTTTCTGCTGGAAAAATGTGCAAGAGAGACAACAGGTCTTAAAAAGATAATTAATTTGTTGTGGGTGGGTGCACTCGCATGCAGGTCCTATTAAATGGATGCTGAGTCTGGTCAGATTTTCTGCTTCCCTACCCGTCCTTGGTTTGAAGAAATGGTGTTTTTAAGAGTTTGGTTTTTAAGTCTGCAATGCAGTCTTTGCATCTAGAGGAGGCGACACTAGTCGAACGGAAAAGCTCCTGGGAGTTAAAATACTGTTCTCCGTCAGCACTTTTGAGGGAAAACTTTTACTGGCATTCTAACATACAGTATATGGAGCCTTCCCTTCCCTTGTGCTCCATTTAAAAGAAGTAATAAAACTTCCTCACTTGAAGTGGGAGACTGCACGTTCTTGCTCCTTGCAAAAGTTTTAAGGGCTGTGCAACAAGGCGGTTAGGCTAAGAAGAGGGTTGGGAGACCAGCTCTTCAATAGCTTAATCCTGGTTTGTTTCTAAATGATCTTTTATGAGAGGATAAAATAGGGGAAGGGATGCTTGTGTGATTTAGACCCAGTGATCGGTGATGACATTTAAAAAGAAGGGTGTATTTTGGAGAATAATCTTATTTTAAAAATTATTTATCGTTTGTGGAAGGTTAGTTTCATGTTTAAGCCAATGCTAGTTGAAAACATATTGTGATACTATTTATGTTTATTTTGAAAGATAATATATTGCTTTTAAGTTGCGTTGAAACAATATAGCAAGGGGATAGTTTTAAATTTTCACTGGGGTAAATGTTGGCTTCTAAATTTTTCTATTTCTGATTGTAGGTCAGACAGATTATACGAAGAGGCCTTTTTTCCCCATAAAGGGGGTGAATTGGGTAAGTCCATTCAAAATTAATAATTCTTTATTTGACTGCCCATTTTTAACATAGGATTGTTTTAGGCTTGGCTTTTAATGGAGGTGAAAAAATGTTCATTCTTTGTACAGGGAAAAATAGGAAAGATGAAATGTTTCATGAATATAATTTAAAAAAAAAATTCATTCTGAAATAGAGACAATTGGGGCACAATTCATTGCCAGGAAGCCGTTGTGCTCTTACACAATTCAGTAGGTTTTCTCTTGGGAACAGTTTTGCCCAGTTTCTATCATCCCCAACTCCTGATGTATCCTTTCAGCATTAGTTTTGTGTGGTCCACTGCAGTTTGAAAATAATGTTTGTGGCTTAGTACACGGTGTAGACTTGTGGTTAATTCATTAAGCCTATTTTTTAGGCTAAGCTTTTAATGGAGGTGTAAAAATGTTCATTCTCTAAACAAGGCTTCACATGTGTGAATCCAGTTAGTTTCCTATGTGTAGGTGTGCATATTTGTGTCTACAATATGGATAGATTTCCACAAATTAGAAATACAACTGTTGTGAATCTGCCCTCAAATGTCACTTAATCCAGTAAGAATCTTTTTATAACAATCACCCTAAAAATGTGATGAAATGAGATGCAGGCTATGTTGGTTTCTGTTTATTCATTATCTGTGTGGCTCTCTCTTTGCTTATTGCAGATAAACTCACAAACAAGCCACAAACTTCTCAAAACTCAAGTTTCACTCTGCTACAAAGGGAATTATTAAAATGTTGGTTGGACCAGGGTTTGTGAGTAGGATGTAATAACTTTGAAAGTCCTTTGTGACTCGTGAAATGGGGCTTTCAACAAATTTCTTTCTAGACGGTTAAGATAGACTTTTCTTTCTTTTTCCCTACATCAATGTCTCTCAAGTGTTGGTGGCTTTTAAGATGGGTGGACTTCCAGAATTTTGGGAGTTGAAATCCACCCACCTTAAACCCACCAATCTTGAGAAAAACTCTGTGCCACAAAGTCCTTTGCTTGCTTGGCTGAAGATCCAAGGGTTCCATAACTGTGAAGATGATCTGGATTTAACCCTGTTCTGTTTCCACAGATGAGTTTTCTTCAATCCTTCAGTTGACTTCTTTTTGGGTTTTCTGTTTTAATTTCAGGCATGGGTTCTGCGCATTAGCTGAACCTCAACGATGGAAGACATCGGACAGAGTTTGCCGGTATGTTGTTGTTTCCCTTTGCTAGATTAACGGAGGGGGAAGGGAGGAAGGCCGACATTGTCCAGTTTATTACTTTGTCCGTGGAGGTAAAAGAATGTGTCAGGCCTGCAATTTGATGATTGCGACTTCAGTAGAAGTCTGGTCTATAAGCCATTAACAATGTCCTCCTTGCTACAGCAAGAACATTGTGCCTTCTTTCCCTTCTCTTGCTTTGAATGTCGTAGCCAAAATGAAGTTGGTCTCTTTCTTAGCAGTCCATAGCCCTGGTTACGTGCTCATCTTCAGTTTAGTCCAACAGTTTTAAAATGCCATTGATATTAAAAAAAACAATAGTTTCTCGTGTCCTCCGTAGACTCTAATGGGGCTCTAGAAGAAAGTTCATTTCTAGCTGGGATTTGGTTCCAGATCCTGGATCCAAGTAGCCTTGTTTCTGAGTGGGAAAATAAAACAAGCCAAGAAGGCGATCAAAGAATGGAAGTGATGAGATTCCGTCTCTCTGAGGGTATGGGGTTTTCCCCCTGCAACCAGTATTTGGGGGAGGAGGGTTTTCCCCACCTAAAAATTAGTGCTCACAACTTCCTCTTGCAGCTCAAAAGTTCACGAGTTTTTGCATTCACAGCTTTTATCTAAAATAACATATTAAAACCATTAAGACTTTTGCTTGTGGGGTTTGATGTTTTAGTTCCTGTTGCAACTAAAGGCAAATCTCCCAGGAGTTCTTGCATTGTTTTTATTCCTCGCAGGTAAGTTGACACAGGTGAGTAAAATGAACAGAGATTTAAAAGAGTCCCATAGGTTGGTTCAGAGCAATCCCCACCTAATGGCAACTTCTGGTTGAATTGGCTGGGGGGCGCGATTTAAATTCCCCACTTGTCTTCTCTCTGCATTTCAGGCTTTTACCAAAAGCAACAGACACTCTAGAAAATAACTTTTTGGTTGCTTCTATTAGTTGCTGTGAACAGGAACATTGGGGGTTGTGGTACCCATGTGGATAATGGTCTGAATGGACCATCTGATCTTCCTTCAGCTTTCATGAGTTCAATCCTGTTAAGCTGTGGCAGCATTTCTCTGCTAAATGCAGGAGAAAAAGCATTATAAATGCTGCATATAGTCCATACAAATGTTCCTTAAAGCCTGTCCATAAAGCAGTGAAAACAGAAGACATTTTCCAGTGGCAATAAAGATGTCTCAAAGAAATAGGATGCCATTTAGATAAAACAAATTAATTTGTTATAGTCAAGAATACTTAGTTTGTTTCACAGGCTACAAACTTACTTACTGGCTGTGATACTATCTATTGGCATTTTATATAACTTTCCATTTCTAAGGATTTGGTTTTGTTTTTATTTAAAAAACACAACACACCAAAATAGAACCCTGAACTCTTTAAAACGAGTTTAGCTTTCTTCTTAGCCAGTCATGTGTTTTAAAAGCCTGCCCTGTAGAACATGTTCATGGAATTACTGAACAGGAAGGGATATCTAAGTTTATAATGCATTTATATGAGGTGTGGACAAATTGGATAATTTTTTAAAAAGCGAATAAAGGAAATTGTGAGCATTGTGATCCAACTCAAAGTACTTGGAAGGCTTTAGATCAGGCAGGCCTGCAAAACTTGCTGTATATTTTAACACATAGATAAATTAAAAATTATTAAGTAGCTCAAATAATTGGGATCAGACTTTCAGGTACATAAAGTCCTGTAGTAAACAGTGTGCACAGGACGTATTCTAAAAAAAGAAACTGCTAACTATGCATATAACATGCAAGTGTTGGTCCATAACAAACAAAATACAAAATTCATAGTTGCCTAACCTTTTATCAGAACATACCAATAAATGCTTTTGTGACTAACAGCCGTCATTTGTGTCTGTAATGTATACCAAATGAATACGAAAGTTTGATGGAAATCAATTTCTCAAATTGCTTGATTATCCAACTGAGATTATATACGTGTTACATTTACTTTGGAGTAAATTAAATTAGCCCTGAATGCATTGTTTGAAATGCACCACTGGCTACTGCTGGAACAGGTGCATTTTAGAGGTGAATATAGGAATTCTGGCTCGGTGAAGTCCGATTAATTTGGCAGGCAGGCCTGGAAAATCCTTAGCTTGCATAAAACCATACAGGCTGTGTTTTCCCATCTGATGCAGCCAATGGAATCATAGTTTTGAGTTCTCCTTGAGTTCTTCAGAAGCCTAGAATTTGTTCTGCAAATGCTTTATAGCAGGGGTCTCCAACCTTGGCCATTTTAAGACTGGTGGAGTTGAAGTCCACCAGTCTTAAAGTGGCTAACGTTGGAGACGCCTGCTTTATGGGATGCGGATTAACGTTCTGTTGTTGCTACTTGTTCCGTTGCGACTTCGAAACCTTTCTCCCTATTCTATTGTGGTGGGGGAACGGGACCTGCTGAAATCCTGCTTCGTGGATTGCTTTGCAACTCGGCTACCTCGAGGCCCTCCCTCAGATGGCCAACCTTGAGGAGACGTAGCAGCACGACATGGTTTGTAGAGAAAAGAAGATACAGACCGTTCTGGGCTGCCTCATGACCTCAAGGGTTCCGTCGAAGATGATTCTGCACCAGACTCAGGAAAGCCAAGACCGTCCTAAAGTTAACTTACCTGGCCAGGTATGTTTCAGTACGAATGCTTTTGAGTGGATCCTTGAAACATCCGCCTTAAACTTTCCTTTTCCTTTCCCAACTCAAAAACAAAAGAAATATGGGGGGTGGTTTCAGCATCCTCCCAATCGTGAAGGTCTGAGATCTCCCCCCAGCAGAACCTTCTCTGAATCCGGAATACTGGGAATGAGAGAGAATTGCAAAGACAAAATTCAGGTCATGCTACCTCTGAAGGCAGCAGGGGTTTCCAACTTTGGGAACTTTAAAGGCCATCTGGCTGGGGAATAATTCTGGGAGTTGTAGTCCACGGGTCTTAAAAGTTGCCAAGATTGGATACTTCTGCTCTAAGGGCATTTAAAAGTGGCCGGCATCCTTCCTTGGGCGTTTTTTTTATTCCCAGCAGAATTAAGCCCTGGAATGCACGCTACTCGCAGGATAACACGGTTCCTGGAAAGCAGAGCTTCAAACTCATGAGAGCTACTCCCAAGTCGAAAGGGATTTCAAGATTTCACTCTGAATTGTCGTCTGAAATCCCCTGTCTCTGATCTTTTTTTTTTCTTTTCACCAGGGCTCGGGTGAGATAACAATCCTTTTTTTGTTACTCCCAGGGCGGGCTGCAGAAACAGAAAGATCTGCCTGCTGTGCTTTAGCAGCACGTAAATACTGGAGTTTAGGATGGCCTCCAGTATTGCTTTGCTGCTGTAGTGAAGCTGGCACCTGCTCCGGGAACTTGGGCCTAAAGCGATGCCAAGAGCTTGGTTCGTTGTCCGCAGGGTGAGGATTTTAGGATGGGACTTGTGATCTTCCCCAAATAAACCAACATCCCTCTTGCCCTTTTTGGGGAGAAAACATTCTCCCTCCAGCAGGGCAGCATTTCCTGAGCTAAAGTCTTCTGCACTTTGAAAAACGGGGCTTTTTTTTGTCGTGCTTATACTCAAAAAACTGTCTTCTGCTGCCAGAGAATTTAGGAAGCTGCCCCCCTGTGGACTTGCAAAGACAACTGAGAATATATTGGTAGCTCAGGGTTCAGCTGTAGGGTCCTTGGTGCTCTCTGAGCTTGGTAGTTTGCTTGCAGATGTTTAATTACCTAACTAGGTGACATCTTCAGTGCTAGAAGGGTGCTGTCTTTTATTAAACCAATATAACCCCACTTGCCTACTTGGGTAATGAAATGTCTGCAAGGAAAAAAAGAACAAGTTCAAGAGAGTTCCAAGGACCCCACAAATAAGCAAATTTAAAGCTTCTGATTGTGGAAAGAGAGGATGAATGTAGTAGTGTATGAAGATAGTGTAGTCCAGGGGTAGGGAACCTTGGCTCTTTTATCACTTATGGACTTCAACTCCCAGAATCCCTGAGTGAGCCATAAAAGGTTCCCCATCCCTGGCCTACTGGTTTTTCAGTTGTGAGGGAAATCAATTTTTGACTGGAATGGGATTGTTTGATATACAAATGTAGGACATATAAAGAATATATAAAGAATATGTCCTACATTTGTATATTAAACAGTCCCATTCCAGTCAAAAATTGATTTCCCTCACAACTGAAAAACCAGTAGGCCAGGGATGGGGAACCTTTTATGGCTCACTCAGGGATTCTGGGAGTTGAAGTCCATAAGTGATAAAAGAGCCAAGGTTCCCTACCACTGGTATAGTCCAACTACTACTAAGTAGTTTTTGTAATCAAGCTCGTGTCCCTGAATCTTCTGTGGAAGAAACCTGGATGTTTCCTGTAGACATCAGGAGGATGATAGAAGCATCAACTGTGCAATTTAACTGATTGGATTCCTGTATCATACTAAGCAGTGGCTTATTTAATGAATGCTTTTTTTGGATAAAGCATAATTGGATAGTTTTATATACTAACTAAACTGTGTATAAATTATGTAATGGCTTGATGTGATGATTAGGGAGAAAAATTATGGCAAGATTTTCTAGTTAAAAGTTATGCTGGGGTCCTTCTTGGTGCAATGCCGCTTTATAAAATATAAAATATTTGTATTAAATATCTGGTGTGAATCAACCATGATGTCATTGTCCCGTATCTGATGTGAGATGATTGGATGCCCGTTGAAGGACAGGCAGAAGCTCAAGAGTTAAGCTTTGCACAGTGCCTAACCCTGGTTTACGGAATACGGCACAGCTTGCCTAGGTTTGCAGGACAAGCTGAACCAGGACTGGCTTTTATTATAACGAATCTGTGCAACGTTTTAAGTCTCATTTTTGCTTCTCCTGGTATGCTGAATTTAGCTTCTTCCTGAGAACTTCCTCTTAAAAAGAAGACTGAAAACTTCACCTGGAGGATATAAATTAGGCTACAATTTGAAGAGGTAGAGAAGGAGGGGAAAAAAAAAAAAGACCACCCAGAAATCCCGCGGCGTCTTTTCAGACTGAGGAAAACGGGGTTTTAAATGAAACGGGTTAGTCTGAAAGCGGCCGCCGGATTCCTCCCCTCTTTAACGGCGCCTTGTACACTCCGGAGACTCGAGAATAAAGCGCCGCCTGTTTGCTGGAGAGGGGGGGGGGGCACCGAGGCTGCAGAGGCTTTGCCCCCCCCCCCCCCCAGCGCTTCCCCCCCCCCCCCCGGGGCTTGGAAGGGAGCTCGGAGCCCCCGGCTGCTTCGGAAGCGCAAAGCAGATTCTCCCCCCGGGAGAGAATTGGCCGAGAACTGGGACCGGGGGTGCGCCCGGCACGAAAGCCCGCGGAGCGATGGGTCGGTCAGACAGTTGAGAGCGCATCCCCCAGAGAGAAATCGGGGAAGAGGCGGCCGGTCGGGGCTCCCGCGGCTGATGGAGCCGGCTGGGTCGGTTTAAAAAGCGCGCCGGGCCGGGAGAGGGAGCCGAGCCCGGGAAACGGGGGCGGGGAAAGGTGGCTGCTGGCCCCGTCTCGCCTGCGGGGCTCGAGTGGAGCCCAGGCGGCTCCTTCGCTTGAACGCGGCCGAGATCTCCCTTCCGTCCTCTCTCCCCACCCGCCCTTCGGGCGAGGTCCGGGGAGCGACCGTGGCGGGGCCGAGCGGAGAGACAGTGGGTTGGACTAGAAGACCTCCAGGGTCCCTCCCAACTCTCTTATCCTGCTCAGGAGAGACCTTCCTCCTCGCCCGCCGGGACAGCCGAAGGTCCAGGTGACCCTTTCAAACCGGGCGAAATGTTTTGCCCGACGTGAAGGCCCGGAAACCGGCCGGGATCGAGGGCTCGGGAGCAAAATAAAAACGAAGCGGCCCCTCGAATTTGCAAGGCTGGCCGGGCGGGGAAGACACGGACGAGGGCCGCCCTTTCCTAGGGGTACCCCGGTGCTCATGCGGCTGGGCGGCTCCCCCGCTGCGCCTCTTTTCCTTTGTCCCCGCGAGTCTCTCCGTCCTCCGGCAGAAGCAGGAGGCGCGCGGCGTCCGGGCGGCCCCACCCTGCCCTCTGCGCGGCTGGGCAGCCTTGGTCCTGCTCGCGCCCTCCGGGCATCAGCGGGATCCAGAAAGCCGCCGCTGACTTTGCGAAAGAAGCCGCGCGGTTTCGCCGGCCTTGCGCTTGTCGATCGCCCACGGCCCCGGAGAAGCCTCGTCGGAGCTGCGGCGAGAAGCGAGTCTCGCTTTCCGACGCCGCATCACATGGGGGTGGGGGGCTTGGGCGTGCCTCGGCTGGCCTACCTCGCAGGGGGCTGGTTGGGCGGTGGGAAGCGGCGCAGCCTGCCGTTCCTGGCGGAAAAGCGAGGTAGAACCGCCGTGGCCGTTGAGGGGGAGGCTGCTTTCTCTCTCGGCCCCCCTAAAAAACAGGCAGGGCTCGCCAAGCTTCCCGCCCCCCAAAAAAAATCCGGAAGGCGACGCCTTTGCTTGGGAACCCCCGAGGGCCGGGCTCCGTCTCTTCCCTCGGGAGGGAGGAAGAGGGATGGGGGCCGCTCTTTTCGCCCGCCACCGGGAGCCGGTCAGGAGCTTCTGGGCTCCGGTTTTCCTTCCACCGGGCGATCGACTCGGGAGAAGGGAGCGGGCCTCCGCCCCATCGCCGGCAGTTTTCCTCCTGGTCTCGTCTGGTTTCCTTGTGCCAGTCCGGTCCGGAGATCCCAGAGAAGGGGCCGGTGATTCGGGATAACTGCCGGCATCAACGGACTCCCGTTTTCCTGTTCTGCCTTTCCAACAAACCAAAAGTCCTCACCTGCCAAGGTGCGCTCGTTACCTAACTGGCGAAAGTCAGAGCTCCGGACGGCTGTCGCAAAGGGGCTTTTTCCAAGAGGCAACTGGATTTTCTGCTTTTTCCTTTTGAAGACATTTCTCATCCAAGACTGGATGATGGAGAATGGAAGGATTTATTATATTCCTTGCAGACAGCTGGTCATTTGCATCCTTTCGGAGGGTCCTTGAAGCCCTGGGAGTTTTTATCTGTGTCCTCAGGGTCACCTGAGTAGTGCAAATAGTTCCTGCAGTCTGCAATTTTTTCCTCTCTTGGAAGTCCATTCCTCCTCCCACACCATTCCAAGGGTGCCCACCCCAAATTGTATAGCTAAAGCTCCTGAGTGAACCAGCTCTGTCTGCAAGGAGTATCAATCCTTCCCTTCCCCACCATCCAATCAGAGCTGAAGAAGCTTCTTGGATGAGAAGGGAAGCCTCTTCAAAAGGAAAAAACAGAAAAGTCCAGTTGCCTCCTGAAAAAAAGCCCCTTTGGGACAACCAGGACCTGGATGATGACGGAGAATCTCTACAGACAATCCCAAACAGCTCTGGGTGACACATCACCTCCTGCAGCAAAATACAATTTCAGCATTGGAGCCCTTGAGAAAGGAGCAGATTCTGCCCCAACTTTTGGTCTAATCCTGCCAATAGTGGCATGAAACATAATTATGGTAGGAATACAAGCTGAGATACATGCCACCACGGAATTGTAAAATGTGGAACCACCAAATAATGTAGGACGTCCATTTTTTTCCTCCTATTATGCAAAGACAGGATTCAGCCCCACAGTAAGTAGCTAAGTTTTGCTTAGCAGGAAGCATGAAGCTATTTGCTCTCGTTTGTTCTGCAAACCCATGAGACTTAAGCGATAAAGTCTGTTTTAAACAAACCTTGCCCAAGCCAAACCTGAACCTGCAATGGAGGCTCTTAGCCGTGGCTTGAGAAGCAAATCTCAGCCTACCTCATAGGTGGCACTAAGCCATGCATCACATTAGGCCCCAAACCAACCACACTGGTTGAACACAACCATGAGCATTCCCCACTTCCAGGCACAAGGCAAATGGACCAACGGATCACCTGTGTGTGTGTGTGTGTGTGTGTGTGTGTGTGTGCGTGTGCAAGGGCATTGCTAAAAGATCCTGGCTCTTCTGCCACAGGATCCACCTGGCTTCCATAGTGAGCCACATCGCACACAGCCCCTTTGAATGGGATGCTGCTGCTGAACATGTGCTCCAGCCCAAGGAACAGCAGAGGTCACCCTTCTGCAGCCAGTAGTGGCAAAAGCAGCGGGGAAACAAAAGTGCTTAAAACTTATTTTAAGTACCTCCATCCTGAACCCCACGGGGCAGAAGAAAATAATGGAAACCTCTTTCTTGAAGGGCTGATTGGAAGGACAAAAATGGACCCCCAATTGTTTTTTAGGCACTCGTAAATTTTTTTAAAGACATTAGCATTAGCCAGTTAGCCAAGACCCCCCAATACATCCTGAAACACAGGCTGGGATGAACTGGGAAGTCATGGGAAAAGAGGATTCATTGGAAAAGACCCTGATGCTGAGAACAGCTGAAGAGTAGGAGAAGGGGACAGCAGAGGTTGGAACAGGGGGGACTCCAAACTTGACCGCTTTAAGGCTTGTAGACTTCAACTCCCAGAATCCCTCCTCCAGTCATCCCTCCCCAAGTCCACCCATCTTCAAGTGGTCAAGGTTGAGATACTTTGGTTTAGGGGGCAATCCATGAAGCTCAAGAGCAAGGGTCTTCAAACTTGAGAAGGTTAAGACTTGTGGGCTTCAACTCCCAGAATTCCTCAGCTAACATGACTGGAGGAGGAATTCTGGGAGTTGAAGTCCACAAGTCTTAAAGCTGCCAAGTTTGGAGACCCCTGGAATAAAGTGAAGTAGAATAGAGAGAGAGAATAGATAGGATAGAGGTAGAATAAAGAAAAAGAAATAGAATTAGATAGATAGATTAGAGTAAATAGATCAAGGGTCTTCAAATTTGGGAAGTTTAAGACTTGTGGACTTCAACTCCCAGAATTCCTCCTCCAGTCATGTTAGCTGAGGAATTCTGGGAGTTGAAGTCCACAAGGCTTAAAGCTGCCAAGTTTGGAGAGCTCTGGGTTCGTATCATTGAGGCAAACACGTTTTGGCCACTCAGGGAGGCATTGGAGGAGGAGGAGGAGGGGGGAGGGCTGGCAAGCTGTGGCCTGTGGGGTTGTGAAGAGTCTTGACACAACTTGGGGACTGACAACTGTGAAGACAAGGGCTCCTCAGTCTGAAAGGCGGCTTTCTCGGAGGAGTTGCCCAATGCCAACTGACTTTGCCAGAAGCCAGCCGGGTTTTCCCAACAGGGCCAATCGCGGCTCGTCCTCCCTTCCCCCCCCCCCACTGCCCAAGCAGGCCCAAATTCTTCCCTGAAATCATTGGCCTGGGTCAAGGATGGGGAAACCGAGGCAAAGACAAGCGAGGGCACAGCAGGGGGTTGCTTTTAAGTATACGGTGGAGCCGGCTCATGGCTGCCTGGGCAGCCTCTTTGGAGAAACAGCTTTTATTTTATCTTTTTCAAAGTACATCCGCTTTGTGCGCCTCCAAGGGTCAGCGTTACAATCACGGGGTGTGTGTTTTTTTTTTTTTTCCTTTTTAAATCACCGACACAAAAATACGGAGACGATGGGTCCGGGTGCGAGAGGCAACGCAACTCAGCCGATGGAGGAAGGATGACGGACGAGATGCACAAGCTTGTGGGGGGGGCGGGGAGGGGGACACGACTTGTGTGTTGCCGGCTGGATGGAAGCCACTTTTCCTTCGCTCAGCCTTTAGCCAAAGGATGCCAATGCGCTCAAATCCTGAACTTCCGTTGCTGCTGCCGCATTCTCTCCCCCCCGCCCCACATCCCCCAGACCCAAATACTCTTTTCTTTAACTCTGCCAGAGGCAACTAAAGCAACTTCCAAGAAGCGGCTCAGCAGAAGAGCATCGATGATCCTTTTGAGGACACCAAAACCCACCCAATCCAGCGGCTCCGTGACCCCTTCCCCACCCCTGGAGCAGCGACCCGGTTATCAACCCCCTTCCCTCCCCTCCCCCCCCAAAAAAATCTCAATTACATTCCATTACAATATAAAACTTAAATTACTTGTTTTTTTAAAAAATATTACTAATATAGATTTTTCCCATCTTAAAATGCCTTATACATTTACAGTACTTGGAACTATTTCATGAACTGATGAGGTTTTCAAAAAGAGGGGGGGAGAGAGAAAGAGGGAGAGAGAAAGAGAGATCTGTTTTTCTCAAGGGAGGGGCTGGCTAGGAGGAGGAGATGCATAGTGCAAATTTAAAAAGGGGAAAGCGGAAACTTCCTTGTTTTGACTTCCCAAATGCAAATGAACGAGACGAGTTCCCCACGCGGTGCATGCAATAAGTTATGAAGCAAGCGGTTATGACGAGAGAGAACCACTCCACAATCCGAAGCTGCCGTTTTGGGCCGAGAGAGAGAGAGGGGGGGGGAGGGGGGCTGCTAGAGGTCAGCTTCACGGTCTCGCTGCGCTTGGATGACACCGGCCGGGATCACGCCTTGTATTTCTCTTTCCCGGTGTCGCTGATCACGCAGATGTGCTGGCGGAAGACAAGGAGCGTCAGAGGCTTCCAGAAATTCATGAGGAGGAAGAGGAGACCGGCCTTTTGCCGATTCCCGCCGTGAAAGCCAACTTTTGGTGAGCGGGAGATGCGAACACCCACCTCACCCCCACCCCAAGGGACGTTACAGGGCTGCCGGGTTCAAAATAAACTCCCTGCTCTTCCTGGTTTAATAGGTGGCCCTCCACTTACAACCGTTTGAAGCCGCAAGGGCACTGAAAGGGACGATCCTCACATTTGCAACGGTTGTAGCGTTCTCACGGGACACACGGGGTCAAAATTTGGGCACTGGGCAACTGATGTGTGTGTGGTTGCCGCTTCCCAGAGACACGTGATCTCCATCGCTACCTTCCCAGCCGGCTTCTGTTCTGGCAAGTAAAGTCAGTTGGGGGGTAGCCAGATTCACTTAATGACCGTATGCTTCACTTAACTACCGCAATGATTTAAGCACGGCTAAAAGGTCACAAGCTTGGCTGCCTCGCTTGCTTAGCCACCTCCTTCTTTAGCAAAATAAATCCTCACCCAAATTGGGCTTTTAAAATCTGGGGCTACCTGCAGAGTCTTTGAAAATCTGTGTTTTTTTTTTAACAAGATGATCTGTGTCAATCACTTACATTCAAATCTCTGAAGTATTCGTTATAATCTAGAGCATATCCAACCACAAACTTGTCCGGCACTTCAAAACCAACAACTGGAAAGAACCACAATAAAGCAGGAGGTTAAACTTAGGCAGGATTTGGGACAACCGTGTTAATAATATCAATTATGGCATCACTTTGCATTAACTGGAGCGCTTCGTTAAAAAGAGCAAAATGGCATGGACCTTTTTAAAAATAAAAATAAAAGCAGGTTTGTTATCATAAGCCAGTAAATTAAACAGGTGGCATTTTCCTAATGTCACTCCAACTTCCATCGGGAGTAAAAGAAGAGGAGGAAGTTGGAAGAGCTCCCCAAAATTAGAGCCAAATACACACACTGCAAAATCATTGCTTGACCCCAATGTTGCTAAGCTGAAATCCTAAACGTGGTCATTAAGGAGTAAATCTCTCTTAAACAGAAGGGGACTGAGCACTGGCTCACACTGTTAGCTGCTTTGGCTTAGTTTTGCCTACAAACACACAGCCAACAACTGGATTTTTCAAGGCACAGAAAAGCTGTTATTGTAAGCCAGCTACGTCCTCTGCCACTGGAGCCTCCCTTTGCTGACCAGTTTCAGCCCACCGATTTCTGGTTTCAACGGCCTTCCCTTAATCCCCAGGCCTCTAGGATTACACTTGTATGCTTACACAAGAGTCACTTACAATCAGGCCGGTATCCTACGCTTCGGGGTGTCCTTTTCACCAACAAGCTGTCAAAAAACAAAAAGAAAGAAAGAAAGAAGCCAAACAAAGTCAGCTCGTGTAACTGATAGGAGCAAAAATGATAAGGCAATCCGTACATTCCACGCCGGCTAAGGCAGGATTGTTCCAGCTTGGCAACCTGTGGACTTCAGCTGCCAATTCTCCCCGGCCACCTGGGAGTTTTAAGTCCACAAGTCTTAAAAGGTGCCAAGGTTGGACACCTCTGAGCTCAGGTGCAGCCAACCCAGAGCCAGGGGAACCCTTCTGATGGAGTTTTAGGCATACACAAAGGCCGTTTCTTGACTCAGGCCTCAGCAGGGGAGCCGAGAGAGAAGCAAAGGGCCACTGCCGCCTCCTTAAGTGGGGCAGGAGGAGAAAGGGGAAACACTGCCCCACTTCCTCCCCGCATCAGCCTCTGCTTCGCAGCGGCAGGAAAGAGTGACTTGGCCCACACATTTATTTTCCACAAGCCTCACAAGTAAGAGTGTGGTTGTGTGTGTGTGTGTGTGTGTGTGTGTGGTGGAGGGGGGTTATCTCTACTGTACAGAAGCCGGTTCAGTGACTGCTATCAGTGCTGCATGCTTGGTCAAGGTCAGAACACGGTCAAGACTCGGAGCAGCTTGTTACGGGCAACAGAAACTGGCAGTGAGCAGCTTTATCAACCGTGACGCCTCTGGTTCGGGCCAGCAGTTACACTTGCCTTGCAAAGAGCAGTGGTGGATCCTTAAAACGCTACGCAGGGTTGCTGGCTCGAAGGGGAAAACAAGCCAAAATGTAAGTCTCTGGCAAGGCAGCCAGATTTGGGAAACGGACCCTCTTTGCAAGTCCTGCTCCGTGCAGCTCCTGGACAAGGTTTCCTCCGATCTCCCTTCCCGTGGGTAGAGCGGAGGGGAAGCAGCTGGCATTCTTGGGGACACCTTAGCCCAGGGGTCCTCAAACTTGGCAACGTTAAGGCTGGTGGACTTGAACTCCCAGAGTTCTCCAGCCAGCATAGCCTTAACGTTGCCAAGTTTGGAGAGCTCTGCCTTCAGCCCCACTCATCATTCTGGGCCTTTCTCAAAATCAGAGGCCTTGAGGAAGGGCCAGAAAAGTTACGGATCCTTCTCCGACTGTAGAGAAGGAAGCCCCTCCAAACTACCTGGCCTTCAGTTCATCAGCCCGCAAGACAAGCTCCTTTACAGCAAGGCCAACGAAGACGGATACAGTATATAAAATAGTTCCAATTTACCGCAGCTTCTGGAGAGGGAATGTGGAGGCCGCAGGGATCGTAAACGTAAAAGATGGGTCTTTTGAGGGCTGGGTGTGAAGGGCACTGATAACCCTCCTCCTCCCCCTCCCCCAAATCTTCGGTTATTAAATCCTGGTTCAGTAAAGCACGCAGACAAGACCACGTTGCAAGCTCTTATTTTTCATAAGGAAAACAACGGCGGGCTGCCTGAGCCAAAAGTTACATCCTCTGGCCAGATATATAGACCCATCTTTTATGTATTTATTAGGCTGTACACCGCCCCGAGTCCCTTTTGGGAGAGGGAGCGGTATAGAAATACGATTAAATAAATAAATAAATATATGTGAGCTGAAGTGGGATCACTTCAGGCTGGGGGTAGTGGGGAGGGCTTTCGAAAGTGACACGGGGACCGGCTCTGACCTTGCTACTTTGACCATCTTTGGATTGTACTGCTGGAGCAGGGACAGGAGAGTCTGCATTGTCTTCCCTGTGTCGATGATGTCCTGAGGAGGAAGCAAGGAAAGGGGTCACAGACAGCAGCTTGTTTTGGAGGAAGAGTACAGCAAAGGGTATCTCGCTCGGATGAGTGACTGGCCAGAACAAAACTAATGCTGCACTGGGGCATATTATGCCTATAATAATAATAATAATAATAATAATAATAATAATAATAATAATAATAATAATAATAATAAAGATAACATATCTATAAAAGGAGATAGCTTCGGGGCTTGAAATACATGACTAAAACTTGATCAAGTGTCTTTATGGGGCCTTTTACAAAGGCAAGTAAATTTGAACGTGAATTATTAATGTGCATTTGATCACAAAGATAGTTAATAAATCTTGTTTCAACAAGAACATTTCAACCATTTTCCTCATCCCTGTTTGGAAGAAATTGATAGGTTCGAAGTGGCCTTGAAATTTGCAATTGCAAGAAGATTCTAATCCATATACAGCTTACTCAGACCTTGCATGGAATCAGTGGAACTCAAGGCAAAGGGCCCCAAAACATACATAAAGGTAGTACCTGCCAACTGAAATACTTACTTCTACAATCAAGACATTCTGAAAAAGAAAAGACAGAAAGACATCAGTAATTTTAGTTCAGTTTTGAACTCAATCTTCTATTTTTCCAATTCCCCCCCCCACATTTTTTAAAAACTAATTAACTACCACATAATTATAGGTAAATGCCCCATCAATAAAACAGGCCAGGAGAAATTGGCTACAAATTGTTCCTGGTGTTTAAAATATACAAGTTATTAAGAGCTCATTAGCATTCTTTGGGACTTTAAACAATTAAGTTCAAACATAAACGTCTAACCACAAAAGCAGTAAGAATTAAAACTAGGAAAGACATTGAATTAAACGCCTTAGGAAGCACACCCTAAATGCTTTTAGTTAGCTAGCATTTTTGAAGTGGTTTAGGCACTTTCTCATGGCCAAAATTAACAAATGTTTTTGAACATACATCTAGAGAACAACTTTAAAATCAGGAACTCTACGGCTGAACTTAGAAAAGGGATCACTTGAGACATCTGGAAGGCTTTGGGAAAATCCGCTCAAAGTAATGTCTGTTTCTTTTTGATCCCAGGATCTGGTGTTCAAAGCCGCAGTGATATGGGCCAACATAGGTACCCCTTGCTTTGAAGAGTGCATGGATTTAATTTTTCTGATGTCATCTCCTCCCTTTCTTAAAGGAACAAGAGCACCATGTTTATAAACACAGAAATATAAAAATGTGTACCCTGCTCCCCTCACCACAGAAACCGTATCCTCACAACTGCAGAATTTGCTGGGGCAGAAAGAACCCACATGATTAGCTAGCAAAGCTTTCTGACAAAGCCAGAATTCCAAGGGAAACTTGGCAACGTTTTTTGCATTGAGTTTTTTTTTTTAATGAAATGCTTTCACACCTTAATTGCATTTCATTTTAGGTACATTTTGCATTGCCTATCCCTGTTTTCCAGAAGCCTCCATATCCATGTCTTCTTTTGGGACATACCTTCCCAGTCAAGGTTGATAAGTCATCCCCGCCGATCACTTTTATATCACCGGTTGACTGGTCATTCTAAGTTTAGTCAGGAAAGGGAGGAAAAAAAGAACCTGTTATTAATACTACAGAAACCTCCAGGAAAGGGAAAAAAAAAACCAAACAAACCAACCATAGCCTTTTTGGAAATGGAAACTTTTTAAACATTAGCAAGCCTGTGGCTTCATCCCCCTCATAGCAAAAGGAAAAGTCATGTTTTCTTAGCTGTCATGCATCCTGCAAACAAGTTTTTTTTCCTTGCCTAATCCTACAGAGCTTAATGCACACAGAGTCCAAGGTAAGCCCCACTCATTTAGATGGGGTTTATGCCCAGGAAAATGTGCACAGACTGCTCACAGAGAGACACTGTTTTTGTATTATATGATACATAGTAATACACATAATATACACATAATAACATAAGATATACATAATAACAGCTGCGAGATTGGTGTATGTCCAAAACTGGAAGAATGAAGATACCCCTACAGAAAGTGAAGTAATAAGGAAAATATTAGTCTGTGCAGAGATGGACAGTCTAACTTTAGAAATCAAAGATAAGGGTGAGATAGAGTATTATGAAGTCTGGAGTAAAATGTATCACTGGTTGAAGTCAAGGAAAACGAAAGAAAAGGTTGACACTTTATAGGAATGAAAGCTAAAGTTTTATAAACCAAAGAGAATGGAATATAATGGACAAATATGAGATGACACGAATGCATGAGTATAAAAGATGGTTGTAAATATGTATATAATCGTAGATAAATATAGATAAATGTAAATAGAAATAATATGCAGCTAGCACTATACTAATAACATAAGGGAAAAAGGAAATTAACTATTATGTGTATCTCTATACCATAGCTTGTATGGCCAAAATGATGGCCAAGAAAGTCACACTGTGTTCAACTTTTTCAGATTTATTCAATAAAATTTATTAAAAAAAAAAGAGGCACTGTTTTCATCCTTCTGTTGAAGTTGTGTTGAGATGTTTGCTTTGAAGCAAAAAGCCAATCACAGGTCATCCATGATTGGACTGCATGTTCACAGTAAGATTTGAAGGAGGCAGAAGGAACATAAATTGTTTTCAAATTACTGCCTGTTTCCCCCCCAGTTTCAGTTTCTTTTTGCCACCAAGGAAAGACCTGAGTATTCTAGGGGTATCTTTGTAGGCCCCCCCAAACTCCAGCTGACAATAAGCCATGAATTTTTTTAAAAAACGTGTCTCCAACAGACCGACTTACACAGTAGCTCTTCAGGCGGATGAAGTCGACGGTCATCGGAATGGACTTGTCGCTGTTCCGATTCAGGGCTTTGATATAATCCAGTAAATCGGCAAAAAATTTGTAGCCTCCCTTCAGCACACAGAGAGCCACAATGTGGTGGCCCCCCATGCCTTTCATAATTTCCCGGGCTAACCTCTCCGTCCTACGGGGGGGAAATAAAGAAGTAAAAATTGAGATTTACTACAAGTACTCCCCCACAACTGAGCCCAACATTTCTGTTGCTAACCGAAACGGTCTGTTAAAGGGAGTTCAGCCTCCATTTTGCAGCTTTTCCTGTATCGCTGCAGTTGTCAAGTTAGCAGCATGGTTGTTAAGTGAAGCTGGCTTTCCCTGATGTAGCTTCGAACAGTCACTAAACGAACTGTTGGTAAGTCCAGGACTACCTGTACAGAGACCCTCGGTGTTTGCACTCCAGGTAAGCTAGTGGCTTTAACCCAGTTTGAGGAAACAAAGGTGGCAGGATAAAACAAACATAGTCTTTTTTTTAAAAAAACCTCCCATCTGACAGTGAACGTGACTGTTGACCGGCTGGTCAATGACATGCCTGCTTTTTCTCACTTGCCAAGGTTAATCTAATCGTGGTGCTGCCAAACAGCCTCAAATCTTCTAGGGAGCTTGTGCCAAAGCAAATCTCAGCCTCCAGATAGTTGACCGGACAACCTACAGAAGGTATCAGGCAGTGAGGTTTTTGGAAAGGAAAGGGAATCAGGCTTTGCAACGGCCGGATTGCCGGGACTGTCCAGGAAAAGCAAAGTGGAGAAATGTTTTCAGGTTGAAGAGCCATGCTTTCGAGGTATGGCACAATGGCAGACTAAAGCTTTCTATGCATGTTACATTATACACCTGCTTCCTTTACATCCTACATTGTGGTGTCCAACCTTGACCACTTATGGACGACTTCAACTCCCAGAATTCCCCATCCAACCATATATGGGCAGCTGGGGAATTCTGGGAGTTGAAGTCTACAAATCTTAATAAAGTGGTCCAAGATTAAAAACCTTTGTTTTATATTTTTATATCTATATATCTGCATCTATCCACCCCACCCCCCTACACACATATGTATATATATGTACATATGTAAGTAAAGGTTCCCCTTGCACATTCGTGCTATTTGTTTCTGGCTCTAGGGGGCACTGTTCATCTCCGTTGCAAAGCCAAAGAGCCAGCGCTGTCTGAAGACGTCACTGTGGTCATATGGCCGCCATGATTAAACACCAAAGGCGCATGGAGGGACGCTGTTCCCTTCCCACCAAAGAGGTCCCTGTTTTTCTACTTGCATTTTTTACGTGCTTTCGAACTGTTAGGTTGGCAGAAGCTGGGATGAGTAACGAGAGTTCACTCCATGATGCGGTGCTAGGGATTCGAACTGCCAAATAGATAGATAGGTAGGTAGGTAGGTAGATAGGTAAGATATATATATATATATATATATATATATATGTTTTCGGAGATTTTCGCGGGTATTTGTATGTGGATCTTTGGTTCTTCGGGTTTTCTCCCGCGTAGAGTTGGAAATATCTAGGCGACGTTTCGATGAAGTCTCATTCATCATCTTCAGGCTTGTGTCTTCGGCCTTGTGTTTCTCAGAGTGATGTGAGCTTGCAGCTGCTTCTTCCTTTTAACTACTAGTGGGGGTGTGACTTGATTGGGTGGGGGCTTGGCTGTGTTCTGATTGGGTGGGGGTGTGTTCTCATTGGTTGGGGGTTGGGCTGTGTTCTGATTGGTTGGGGGTTGGCTGTGTTCTGATTGGCTGGGGGTGTGTTCTGTTCTGGTGGGGGTTTGATTGTACTCAGGTTAGTCTCGGTTGCTGGGGGATTTGAGCTGGTGAGCTGTGATCCTGTTGTTTGGCTTCGCGTTCGTGGTCGTGCCACATCTTCATGGTGGGCATCAGTTCAAGGCCGAAGACACAAGCCTGAAGATGATGAATGAGACTTCATCGAAACGTCGCCTAGATATTTCCAACTCTACGCGGGAGAAAACCCGAAGAACCAAAGATCCATATATATATATATATATATATATACTTTGTATTACATGTAATACTTCCCTGGTTCGAATCCCAGTAAGGGTATGGCTAGCTGAAGAGAGCTAACTAGCTCGAAATAGATCTATACTAGTCTCCCTTATTTATTATTTAAAAAAAATTATCAGCTTAAAAAAACCTTACACATATATATATATATATATATATATATATATATATACAGAGAGAGAGAGAGAGAGAGAGAGAGAGAGAGAGAGAGATAGATAGTAAAGAGAACATTATTTATGAGAAGAAAAATGATTAGGCAGTTGCAGAAGCTGTATTATATTTGTTCAGATTGCTAGGTATCTGCTTACTAGGGATAAAATGAAAAATTAATACTGGGGACCTTTTTAAATGTACAAGGCTTGCCTGGCCATTTGTGGCGGAGAGGCAGGCGAATGGCTGGCCTTGTTTTATCATCACTGATCTGGTAGAAGTGTCCACCTGCACCTTAGCTGGTGGGGTCTCCTGCTTATGTTCCTTGGCCAAATTTATACACACCTTCAGCTGCAGAGGAGCAAACTTCATAACTCTTCATCAGGGGAAGTTACAACAGCTTGTTTAGTGGCCAGTCAAAGTTAGAATGGCACTGTTGAAAAAGAGACTTATGATAGTTTTTCAGAGTTACGACCAACCCCATGGACACGTGATCACAATTTTGGACCCTTGGCAACTGGCTCCTATTTATGACGGTCGCAGTGTCCCGTGGGTGTGTATATGTGTGTGAGAGGCGATCCACTTTTGTGACCTCCTGACAAGCAAAGTCAACAGGGAAAGCCAGATTCGCTCAACAACCGTGTCCCTAACTTAACAACTGCAGGGATTCACTTGGCAAGAAAGGCCGAGTTGGGGTAAAACTTGCTTTAACAACCGTCTCTGCTGAGCAACGTAAATGTCGGCCCTCCATTTGGGTCGTAAGCCACAATGTGCCGTAGCGTGCAGGGAAACCTGCATTTCAGGACAGACCCTGCAAATCAGACCAACCTGTCCATGATGAGTCCGTGAGGAATGTAGACTTTTTCCAAATCGTCCGCGTAATGTTTGGGGATGCAGAACAAATCCAGGTCGTAACCTTGTTCGTCATCTCCAATCTAAAAACAAAAGGGGGAGGGGGAGAAGATAGCACACGATGACATCAGAAACCAGGACTCTGGGTTTTCTCCCCACCTGAAGCCGTGAACCGGTGGCCTTGGGGGGGGGGGTGGTTTGCATGCTTGGCATTTTGGGATGGGTGGGGGCCAAAAATCTCAAGGGATACGTGGCATTTTTTTGCCCCTCTTCAGAATGATCTGATTCTTCGAGACAAAGGGGCAGCGGATTTGCTGCTTCAGGCAATCTGGATAATTCAGGGTTTCTTCATTCGTGTGAAGAAGGGCATACGTCACGTAAGGAAAGAAAGAACAATGTTTCCTGATGGGAAAGAATGCAGGGGATGGTCAGCAGAGCAAGTGGGGAGCTGGGCAAGCCGCAATTTCTGACTTCATGAAAAAGAAGCGTTTATGCAAAAGCAGCTCGGCGCACATGGCATTAAAATGCAGGCTGGCAAGGCTCCCTGGGCTAAAGTTTAATCATCAGACTGTTTTTGACAGCCGCTTTCCTCACTGCCACGCCTTTCCTCCTTCACTGAGCAATTCAGAAAAGAACATCCAGATACTTTCTGGTCCTGCCACCCAAAGAAAGTTTCCAAAGAAGCCATTTCTACTTGTGGCGCTGGCAGTCCCTCATACTTAACCGGGAATTCAACATCCCACAGACAAAACGCACCGGCTGAACCCTGCTCATCATTACAAGCTGCGTTTCCATTAAAAGCGCATTTCAGAGTGCAGATAACATCTGGTCAACAAGCAAAGCTGCATCCCACAAAGAGAGAGCATCGTGGTCTGTGACCCACGTTTTACTGAAAGAGGCAAGCCAGTTTGCAAAGATTCCACCTCTGGGACCTCAATGTGTGAATACCTTTTGCAAAGAGAGCCCTTTAGCAAACGTTAAATCATTTGTAACATATATCCAAGCCACGATTCAGTGCATCAAACGGTACCCGACAAGTTCAGATGCCATTAAAAAAAAGAAAGAAAAAAGCTTTCGCTTTTAAACCGAAGCAAGCAGCGTTCCGCTATCCTCAGAGCTATATATTTCGGTTTATGCAAAAGGTGTGCTGGAAGGGCTCCTGTACCAATGGCGAGGCTCACACACACATACCTGGCTTTCTTATCCAATATCCTGCTTGCCGATATGTCACCTGAGCAGCAATATATAACTAGAGAAGGAATTCCTTGCAGTCTTTGAGAAATGTTCTGCAGAACTTTCGAGGTCAATTTGAAAAGCAATATAGAAACTGCCATGATTAATAAGCAGTCAAAATTCCGATTACTCTGGGGTTTTATGAACTCTTACATCACTTCTTTCGTTATTAGTATCTTTCAAGGTCAGTTTTACTCTCTCTTCCCCAGCCATGGGCTCTTATTTTCAGTTTAAAAAAGGGACCATGAAAACAATACACTAATAAACTAATAAACTAATAAAAAGCAGCTTGGAAGTTTACAGAGTTCTACTTGCGGGACTTTGATAGGAGAGAACTTTCACCCCCAGATTCAAAGCTCTAGGTTACTTCTACAGATTTAACAGAATGGATGGGAAAATGAGATACAGCACACAGGGACAGCGTCTTCACCTTAAAAGAAGAGAGTCTGGTTACGATAAATGGCTCCTCCTAACCATTAATCTCTCTGCTAGGGCGCAAAAGACTCGGGATTGCTTAAAAAAAAAACCTCCATTTTATAGTTGATATTTTTCTTTCTTTATCAAATCTGTTGGAACAGCTTCCATACTTCCTGAAAGATTACCCCCCCCCCTCCCCAGTTAAAAAAGGAATAAAATCAAAGCATAATTTCAGACAGGAAAACCCTGACAGATGAAGAAGTACCCACGATCAAGATCTAACGTGATCTCCTGAATTTTAATAATAATAATAATGCTGCATTGCTGGGGTTTGCAATGACCTGAGGAGGGATCCTCCACTCTGCCTTTCCTAACTCCTGGAGATTTGGGACCCTCATCTTCCTCCCACAGGCCCCCAGGTCTCTCTCCCCCCCCCCCCCCCCGGGCGAAGGATAGAAGAGATTTCGCCCAAGCAGATCCAGGTCTCTCTTTCTCCAAGGCTGGAGCAGGAAGTGGCTCCTCTCAGCACGTGTGTGTCTGACGAACGGCGGCGGCAGCAGCGCGTGCCTGTTTGCCAGGGAGGATCCGACCCACCAGGCACAGCGGCTTTCCAGGATTCTGGGGAAGCGGATCTTGGGATCTTTTCTGCAGGGATCTCTCTCTCTCTCTCTTATTTTTAAAGCATCGTCCCTGTTCAGGCTGCCAGGCAGGCAAAACTTGTTGAATTGCTGTCGGACAGGCGGGGGGAGGAGGGGCGGGGGGGGGGGGAACGGACCCTGTTTGGTATCTGGGTGGCTCCCACCTACTCAACCCTCCAACTGAGGCCTTGAAAAGGACACGCCAACACCCCGACAGAGGGGTGTGTGTATGTGTGTGATTTGGGTGTGTGTGTTGATTAAACACCTCTTCTGGCTCCAGGCTTCCCACCCCCCCTCCAAAAATTGCCCTCTCCTGGGTGGGGCAGAGCCCACCTCACCCTCCCTCCAGCTGCTGTTTCTTCCTGCAGCTGGCAAACGGGGGGGGGGGGAACTAGACCCCCTCCTGGCTGTGTTTTTTTTTTTGGGGGGGGGAGGTTCTGATAAGGCCCTTTCTGCGCCTGGCCAGCCCTGAAGACCCCCCTCCCCCTTGGTGGCTCTCCTCCTCCTCTCCCCCCCCTGGGGGTTTTCTGCCCCCCACCCCCACCCACTGGAAGGGCCTGCCAGGGCACAGCGGGCACCTTGCAGGCCTTGGCGCCCCCCCCCAAAGATGGCCTTCTCCTTCTCCTCCTGCTTTCTGCTGACCATCCCTTCCTCCCCCACCCCAGGCCAGGAGGGCAGGGTCCACTCTTTGGGGGGGGCAAAAGCAGCATTGAACGGGTATGAATTGATCTGGAGGCCCTCTGCACATGCCCAGAGACCCTTCGCCGGGGGGGGGGCTTTCCTCCTCCCTCCCTCCCGGCAAATAAAAGGCCTCTTCAGCCGTGGAGGATGGGTTACCTTTCTCCTCTCCTCCGCCCCCCCAACCGAAAGCCCCCCCACCATCACTTCCACGCGCCCTGTTGCCAGGCAACGCATCCAGGGAGCTCCCCCCCCTCCCACCCCTTTTTACACCCTCCCCCCCGCCCCCCGTCCGCCTCACCACGATGCAACGGCCTTCGGCGCCCCCGCTGTTTCCGGCCATGGCGGCGGGAAGGCGGCCGCCGCGCTGCTCCTGCCGCCCCGCAAGCCGCCGAGGGTGCCGGGGCCGCTTCTGCCGCCGCGGCTGTTGCTGCTGCTGCTCCTCGCGGGAGGGAGGGAGGAGGGAGGGGAGGGGGGAAGGCGCGCGCCGCGCCCCGCCCCGCCGAACGTGCGAGAGCGACCAGCCGGCCGGGAGGGGCGGAGGGGGGGGTGGGGGGGTGCGCGCGGGCGCCCCTGGCGGCCAACCCGGTCCGTTGGTCGGTCGCGCGGGAGGAGCGGCGGTTCCCGCCAAAGCTGGTTTCCCTCAGATGAGACGCTTCCCCCCCCCGCCCCCCGGCCCAGTAAACAAGAAATCCGGTGAATCCCCCGGTTGGAAGCCGCTCAGAGTCCCCGTGGCTGGGGAAGATGGGCGGCATAAAAATATCGGTCGATCGATCGATCAAGGATTTTAGATTTGGGTGTTTTACTTTTTTATTAAATTTTAGGGTTTTAGGGAAGGGTTTTAATTGTTCACAGCCAGGGTCTTAGTTTTAATTTTTCACATATTTATTGTTTTAATTGTACGGCTGTGCACCGCTCCAAGTCCTTCGGGAGAGGAGCGGTATATAAATAAATATTTATTATTATTATTCTTGTAAATTGTAAAGAAATGAAATGTAGGCACTGGCTGCCTGGATAGGTAGGTAGATACATAGATATAATAAAAAATAAATCACATTACAAATTATAAATAAAATTAGAAATGAAATGAAATGGAGACACTGGCAGCCTAGATAGATATAGATAATAAATCACATTATAAATTATAAATATAAGAAATGAAATGTGGACACTGGCTAAGAGATAGATAGATAGATAGATAGATAGATAGATAGATAGATAGATAGATAGATAGATAGATAGATAGATAGATAGATAGATAGAATAAAAAAATAAAACACATTACAAATTACAAAGAAATGAAATGAAGACACTGGCTGCCTAGAGATGACAGACAGACAGACAGAGATGAATGATACAGACGGATGGAGAGGGAGGGATAAACAGATGGATAAAATAAAAAATAAATCAGATTATAAATAAGAAATGTAATATAGACATCTAGATGTCTCTGGTCAAATCTTCCTCAGCTAAATCCGGGTTTGGGGAAGGTCCACCTCCCCCCGCCCCCAATGTGGCTTAATAACAATAATGAAATAGAGGAAGGCCCCTGGTCCCTTTCTATGTAGGCCCCTATGTTTAATTCTGTCCCATGATTTTGAAGGTTTTGACATGCTTTAAGGTTTTTTTAAAAAAGAAATTTAATTTTACTGTGGTGCTTCAAGGGAGGGTCAATCGTGTTTTAGTATTTTAATAAATCAGCTTTAATCTAGCCCACTCCTATGTTCAAGAAACCAGGTCTTTCCGGCATCCAAGCCCAGAAATTTAGTTTTTCTTACATCCCCACTTCCCTGAAATAAAATGTTTTGATCCTCAAAAATAAAAAATCTGGGCTGGAAATTTGGAGAGCTTTTTCAATAATATGCACCAGGAGGGCACCTAGATTGGGGAATTGTGTCTTATGGGGATTTATTTTTATTAGTATCGCTTACAAATAACTCAAGGCAGCAAACATATCTAAACACACCTTTCTCTTCCTATTTTCCCCACAACAACCCTGTGAGGTGGGCTGAGGAGGCACCCATATAGCTTTCATGGATAAGACAGGACTTGAACTCACAGCCTCCTGCTTTCTAGCCTGGTGCCTTAATCACCAGGCCAACCAGGCTAGGTTTGCTATCTCTTCCCCTTTGCCAGTCTCAGGGTCCCAACTAGGAAACCCTGTTAAGAATTAAAAATCTGTTTCATCTGGATATTAGTTTGCTCCAGCGAGGTAGACGTGTGAATAGAGGACTATGAAATTGGTAGGCAGAAGGGTGCAAGCATAAGAAATCCTTCCAAAAATAGGACTTTTAAAAAAATATCTTTGTGCTGTTCTTCTCAATGGCAGATGCCTGAAAATACAAAGTGCCATTTTTTTTAATTAATAAAAAAGTGTTAAATTGCCCTTATGAAAGACATTTGACCTCTTGCTTGTACTGCCTTTTGCTTTCTGCTTGCAGAAACCGTTGGTACGGGTTGCGTGCGTGTTGCTATGGTTCTCTTGGCATGTGCTAATCTGCACCCACTTGGGAGAACACCTGTGGGCTGCAAAACCCATTGATCGGGGACTCTGTCCTTTGTTCAGCAGGTAAGACAAGAAGGGCTTGTTAAATATTATCTGTTTCTGGTTCCAATTCAAGGCCGTTAGTCAACAGGAGGATGAATCCTGCCACCTTCTAAATTTAAATTTGCAGAGTTTGCTTGCCTTGAGATTGCTAAACAAATGAATGTGGGATCTAAAGAGGCAAACTTCTACTTATCTCTTAGCCATACATGGATGAACATGTGTTGTATTTATCCAAAGTTCTCTTCCAGATGCCTCCATTAAATAAAGTGGTGATATCCTTCAAATTACTCATTGATACTTAACATCATTTTTACCAGATGTGCTGGGTCATTACTCTTTTATTTCCTAATATATTTTGGCAACTACCATAATATTTTAGAACTTTCAAGTTGCTGTATCTGTGTCCTAGGGCTTATCTCCATTGTTATCTGCTGTGTCTTTGTTCTCTGCCTAGAGAATTATGCTTTTGGGGAGATCTGAAACAATACACTGCTTCTGTGCATTCTAAAGAATAAAAAGGACAGCCTCTATGCAGTATGGAATAGAACACATCTCCTATATTTCAAGGGCGAAGCCCTATGCTAATATGGCTGATAATTCAGAGAAATAAGGAATTTTTTGGAGCATGATGACACATATATTTTCAAAAGATAACACTTTTTCCAGCAGAATAAAGGCAAAAGTCAAAAGTCTGAAACCCAGAAAAGCCACTTTTCCTTGTATGCCTATGACTGCATTTAAAATAAATCCTGGATTAGTTTTAATCCTGTTTTAAAAAATGCAACAAAAGCGGAACTAAAGAGCTTTTTCAGGCATAGCCAAGAATTACAGATATTTCTGAAACAAGTGCAGCACTATTATTTGGTCAGAAATAAATCTCGCCATGTTTAGGATGGCGCATTTCAAGTGAGCACAAGATTACAATACATGCCTTACGAGCAGGGTCTTCTACCTCACATACTTTCTCTTCATCTCTTGCTCTCAAGATAAATTTTACACAGTAAACTTTTTAGAAGCAGGGATGACTTTTTTTAATGCTTCTAAGGAACACCTCTCCTCCCCCCCCCCACACTGATAGCACTATACAAATGAATATTTACAATAGTATTGAAGACGTGGTGGGAAATAAGAGCAAAGTCTATGGAGTGTGTACAGTAGACTAAATTCCGTTCTTCTGTAGGGCTCATTTGTCTTAGAAGCAAAAATGGTGCTTGGAAGAAGCTATGTTCCAACACAGTTGCTGCTGACCCCAGTCCAGGAAAGTATAAAAGCAGATTTACATCTGCAGCAGGATTTGATGAGTACAATATGGCTGAATGTATACATGCTTTCAAAAGATGCCTATAGAAAATTCCCAGCAAGCCCCCCACCCCGCGCA
Source organism: Bungarus multicinctus (assembly GCA_023653725.1). Classification (NCBI taxonomy): domain Eukaryota; kingdom Metazoa; phylum Chordata; class Lepidosauria; order Squamata; family Elapidae; genus Bungarus; species Bungarus multicinctus. Next base: position 23,176,748 of record CM042841.1, read on the forward strand.
AAAGGCAATGGACTGAAACAGGATCTCTCTTCTGAATCCAACAGAATATACTTACAAAGTTTTATACATGGCTGCAAATGATTAATATTTACATTTTAATTGCATCTTTTCTTCTTTATGTATGCAGGAGTGTTTCTTCACTGCACCCTCAGCAACTATTTGCTAGCAGTGAGTTGGAAGGGAAACTGTTCTCTATGGCCTTAAAGGCAGAGTCTACTGAATCTGCATGTAACCGATTTGGTCAGTCCCAGACACCAAATGGTTATTGAGCAGACTTATAAGAGGACTCTTTACAACTGTTACGAGAGGTTGTGCCTTTCAGTCTGGCAACTTTGGTCTACCCAGAAGGATACAGAAAATAGAGTTACACCTTTTATTGTGAAAGGCTGTTTTTGTTTTAAAAGCAAAACCTCACTGATTAAATTCAAATATTATTTCAGGCAAATAATGGAATCTGATCATTTCAACATTCTGCCCTTTTATGAACTTTGCTATGTGGAAAGCTACTGCAGATTGGAATAAGACTGGAAACAGAATTTCCCATTGAAATGGCATGTATAACATCATCCTATTTTTAACTAAGTCCACAAGGCAGTTTCCATTGCTGTCAGCTTTTCTTGTGCATATCAGAATTAAACAGGAAGTTACAATGAACGCTCATGGTCTTCATATCCAGAAGAGAAAGAATGTTCTACCGATTAGTCCTTTTAAATAAATGGAATGAAAATGGGGAACTCCCACTGATTTTTTAAGTGAGTCAAAGAACAAAAGTATAGATGTCTGAGAAATCAAAACCAAAATCAGAGTACTGAGATCCTGCAAACGAAATGCAAAATCTGTACACATTTAAGGAACACAACACAATCCATTCTTTTGAAAAACTGCACAGCCTGCTAAAAAATCTATTTCAGTACAAGTGGCGCCTTTAATTTTGAAAGTTACATTACAAAATAAAAAAAATTGGTCAATGGCATAAGAGCAATTAACAGATTTATTTTTATACACAACTTTCCTACTAAACTGCATTCTTCTATGAAGTTTTCAAACCCAAATGGATTGAATTCCAACTTGAGAGCCTTAGAGGTTCTTATACACAATAGTTGAGTCCCTCAAGATAATGAAATGCATCTTTTTTTAAAAAAGCAGACAAAAGGTTAAAAATAAAAAAAATAAACAAGACTTCATAAACAAAGGTATCACAGAAAGGTTTTTTTTTTTGCAGTGTGAACTGCTAAGTGAATGTTCTCAGCTTTTCATCCAATTATCAGCCTGTTCCAATCTGCTGCCTTAATCTGACATTTGAAAGATAAGAAAAATATCTGAAGAGTGAAATTGGCAGTTTGCTAACAAGTTTAATTTTGTTTTTAGAATAGGTTCAACCAAAACACTTGAAGCAATTACAAGAAATACCAGATTCTGTGACATCAAAACTGGGATGTTAAGACTTAACATAATTTCAGCTATCCTTGCAGGTTAACAGCACTCATTGATTTGCCAGGAAACTTTGATGAAGTATCAAAACATTCTCATATAGTGGTCACAAGACACAAAATAAATACTGACCTCTTACCTCAAAAACAAAAACGACAAGACTCAATGTCTTATTTTCATTCTTCTTACAGCATACAGGATCTGTGTAATATATATATATATATATATATATATATATATATATATATATATATATATATATATATATATATATATATATATATATATATATATATATATATATATATATATATATATATATATATATATATATATATATTTGGACAAAACTTGTGTTCTACACATCACAGAGCACTTGAGGTATGATGTCCAATAGAGGGGATTAAATTCCAAAGTGAGCATTAAGCAGTAACTTGGAAATCTAAGAGAAATGGGCCAGCACTGAACACTCCCAGAAGACAACACCTTGTTTTCAGTTATTCCAGCCACAGGGTTCAAATAAAAGACAGGAAAGAAAGAATGAACCACAGCCTTTTAGTATAACTCTCAAATCTCACAGCTTACAGTCAGCAACGGCCGAAGCGGTCTCCAGGCAGTAGAATCCTCCCAAAAGAGCCAAGCCAAAGACTCAAAGCAGGTGTCTGGAGCTGAGAACCATTTTTTGTACATTGGTCATTTTGCAAAAGGGATCAGTTCATTGCTTCCTGATTTGCTTCCATAATTTGCATGGGAAGGAAAATGTAAAATGCACACATTCTACAGCCGTACTATCGAAACAGGCACATCCAATTTGTAAGTAAAAACTTCAGATGGTCGCTGTGTTCACAAAGCCACTGAACGTTTTCCAAATCTGAGAAATTTAATTCCAGGTCCAGGAACAGAATTTACTATTACAACATCTGCCACAGCATTGACATTGCATAATTTACATCTCACTGATATCGTGTTTCTCTGTGTGTTTCTCCAGGCACTGCAGATTACCTACATAATATTGACATGTGAGACAACTTCTGCTGAAGGCTCATCATACACATGAACATTTCTGGCAGTTCAAGGACATTTCTAACAGGCAGTAGGAAAAAAAAGGTACTAAGCATTAAAAAAGGTTAGTAGTTATGGATGTCTTATTCATTCCCAGTTTAACTCAGTCACTTGAAACCTATTTAATAGACGTTGAGGAAAAGGTAAATTTTAAAATAGTCGAGAATAAAAGCATGTTACCGATCGAACATAACAGCAATATTTATTGACTGATGAGTGGAGTCTTCTTTAGAATTAGATGAATTTGAGAAATCTCCCCAGTTTTTGTGCCATGGGGCTCCAGTTTTTTTAAAAAATAAAAATAAAAAACAAAACAAAACCAAAAACCACTTATTGGCATTTGCTCGGCTTAAAATGTCTTACCACTAACAACAACTACATCAATTGTACAGTGGTATCTCAGGAGGAGGACTGGCAGGTGACAACTTCATACCTAATTTCCATTGAGCTGCTGCTGCTGAGGAATTGCACTGTGATCAGCTACCGACTTTGCCCGGCTTTTACTTTCTCGCTCCTCATCCTCTTCATCTCGTTCATCGTTTCCACTATGGTTTTTACAATAAAGCCTGGAACAAATGTGAGAAAGGAATCTGTTAGGGCAGTTTAACCAAGAGGCAGCCTGTAATCTCAGCCAAGACACTCCCTGGCCTGAATTTCATGCACCAGGGCTGCTAGGAAACCTGGCTTGGCACATCCAGTAAAGTAATAGCAGTTTATTCAACTTCTACTTAAGCGAGCCATCTGCTATACATAAGCGCCAGTTCTCATCATCAGCTACTTGAGAAAGCTTGAAAGGGGGAAACACTGATTTCATTGCATTAAAAGCCACAAACTGAACTCGGAGTCACAAAAATGCAGCAGTCTCCAAGGAACATGTTGTTTCATGTCCTGTGCCAATCCTGGAGCAGCCCACGTTTCCTACCCAATCTAAACAAATGTAGGACAATCTCCAGCAGGTATGCTTTCCAGGCCTTGACCTGAATGTACTTCCTGGTTTAGAACTCCTTCAGCCGATTCAGTGCACCATTCGTTTTTACCAATGTCCTAGGTTTACAGATTTTTTTTAAAAAGAAAGAATAATGTAGCTACACAGAATCAAACACAGAGAGAGGTACAACCCACTTACTTATAAATGCCCCGTGACATGTTTTCAATGTATTTTGCTTTGTCCTGCACTCCACAATGGTAATGGTAAGTCTTGATACAAGCTTTAATCTCACATCCAATCGTAGCGCCAGACTGACTGCAGAGGGTACACTTCTGTCATGAAGAGAGAAATAAAGAGGATGAGGAGGTGAAGTAAGGCTGGGCAGGCAAGCCAGCAGCACATTCGGTTTACTTCTGGGAAAGTTTATGATTCAAATAAAATTTTAAGAAAAGAGTCGAGCAGCTATTTTTCCCGATGGCTGAAATGCAAACAGTACAAGATGTTAAGTGTCCGGTCTAGAGAACTTGTGGGAAAGGACAAAACAAGCATGTTTGTGTGAAGTAACAATGCTCGGAGTTCCTCTGCTGGAGAGGGTGAAAAGCAGGTTTCAAAGATTTTAAAAGCCGAGGTGGGCAGTCAGGGCAAGGAAGCTCCAGCAGCCTTTCCTCCAAGCTGAAGGCTATAAGCCAGCAGAGGAATAACATCAAGGCTAAAATCTCTGCCTAACCGCCACTGTTCCCGGCCCACTCTGGAAAGGGATTCCTACAGGCACCCTTCAGATCTTTGCAGGAGGCAAAACAGAGGTGGAACATCAAGTTTCAAACCGAAAGGGCATACCATTCTCTTTCCGCGTTTGATTTCTTGAAGTACAGTTTTAATATCAAAATCACCAAACTCTGCCCGGGAAGTTGTTGTCAGTTGCACAGTACCAGAAGAGAACAGCTGGGAAGAAAAAGAGACGCAAGGCTTCAGAAGCACAGCTGGAGCCTGGCTGAGACCAAAACCAGGGACAGCTCTCAGCCCAGAAGGCTTGACCGGGGAAAGGGATCCAGAGGGGGAGCCTGCCAGGGCCCAGATGCTATGCAAGACAGTGCCCCCCCTCCTCTTCTTGGCGCTAGTCCTTTGGTCTGACGGTCAGACCCTGAATGCCATGTGCCCAAGAAGCGTAATTGCTTACCTCTTCCCTGCTTGCTACCGAATCAGACAAACACGTAACACTAAGCCATATTTTAAAATTATATTTTTTTTGAAGAATTAGAACCATAATGTTCTAATTTGAGGTTAGTGTAACCATGACGGAGCCTAGCAAGGACAGATGAAATATTTGGAAACTGCCAACTGAGGAACTCTAGGAGTTGAAGTCCACAGGAGTTAAAGTGCTCAGGTTTGATTTAGGACTACCTGGTGAGCCAGAAAAAGGGAAGACAACATTCTATTTCTCACCATGCACTTGTAATGTGCTGCTGCCTTTTTGGCATTGAATATATGAAGCTTCCCTCTAGCTTCATTTTCTTCTTCACCTGCATGACAGAATCCACATTTAGGTTTTGTATCATTGGGGCTGCTTCTGTGGGGTGATCTGTCTCTCTGAAAGAAAAAGACTTTTCTAAAATAATATGCCAGAAAAACAAATACAGTTTCTAGAGAATGCAACTGAAAGAGAAAGCCTGGTGCTTCTTTGGTGGGATTTTAACACACAAGTTCCTTACATAAGAACTGCTTTCTACGTCATCTGTGCCGTGTGAAGAGGTTGACCGAGCATCTTCCGACTGCCCTTTAAGGCTTGTCTTTCTGGGCCTTCCTTTGCGCCCCCTCCTTTTGGGAGGAGAGGGATCCAGCTCATGTTCATTTAGACCTTCTTCTAAATCTGCTGGGGTGGGAGAAAAGACACAAACACAGAGACAAGCAACTTGAACGGTTTGACTCGTGATCAAAATCTGTAAACCCAGTAGAATTTCTGAGGAAAAAGCAACCCCATCTCAAAACAACAGCGCCGTTTCACCCTTGAAAAGACCAAAGCTGCTAGGAAGATTATAACTATTACAAAAATGTTTTATTACATCCATCCTCATTTAGAGGGAGGGCTATTGATGCCCATATCCTCTCTGCTTACATCCTATATTGCATCTGAGCCAAAGATTAGAAATTGCCAAAGCAATCCAATTCTTCTTTCATCTCTCAACATTCCTTGCAAGCACTCCTCCACAACCCATTGCTCTTAAAATGGGTTGACTACAATTCCCATCCCTTCCAATCCGTTCAGTTGCTGGGGATTATAGGAACCCTAGCTGAGTATATCTGAAGGGCATAAGGTTTGGGGAAGAACACTCTGGAAAGGAATTGATACAAAGAAAATGCTTGTTTTCATGACCACTCTTAACACTTTTCATGGAGGGGAAAAAACGCCCCCGACCGTTTGATCCAGAGAGCTAAGAACCATCACAAAGTGTGCATAGCTTTACCTTCAGAATTGTGTGGTACTTTCTTGTGTTTTCGACATAATATCCTAGGAACAGAACACAAGAGAAAAATCAAGTTACTTAACTATTCTGGGGCTTTAGCCAAAATGGCAGCCATTAAGAAAAAAAAAAAAAGTGCCGGATCCCTTCAATTTCATGAGATGTACTCACATATATATGCCTTGCGAAGGTTTCTCTCTGATTTGTGCTTGATCATGCAATGCACAATAATAGTGATACGTCTTGTGGCAGGTTTTCACATCACAGCCAATGGTGGCCCCTGGACAATGGCATAGGGAGCACTTCTAAAAGAAAAAGGAAGACTGCCACATTAGGGCTTCTGCTCTTCCTGTGGACAGCAACAGAGGCGAGGCGAGATAACCCGGCCTGCCCTTTTACTGCTATTTTAAAATGAGAGCAGGGCAAGGCTCCAGTTACAGCCCCCAAATGAGAGAAGCGAGAAGCGGAAGAGCATCTTCAGAAGCCAGGCAAAAGCATTCCACAGCTGCCCTTCTACTTAGTAGCTGGGAGATAACCACACCAAATATCCGGCACAATTTAACCTCCTGGGAATTAGCTGGCCAAGGACCACAAGCCAGGATTTCTAAGCTTCTTCCATCTCCTAATCAATCTTGAACGGGCCCGGTAACCCAAATCACTGCCTCCAATTCTCAAGGTCTCTTCCACTGAGATGAAGATAATAGTTCCCCACTTCACTGGAGTTAACGGTGATGCCACCGCTGATTTTGATAGAGCCAAAATTGTACTGCATCTACCAGGAGAGACTGACTGCAAGTTCCAAAATAAAGCAAATCTTCTCTTCCTAAGGGTTTGGGCTTTTTTGACAAGATGAAGGACGACATTTGTGTGCATGAGGTCCCATATTTATCTGCTGGCATCTCTGCTCAGCGGAATCTCAACTTCTGATCCACAGTCTTAAAAAGCCACCCTTACTCAGGGTTCCTAGCTAGCAAGACCACACAGCTTTATGTGACCAAAGTCGTCAGGCATTTCACCTGAAGCATCTCTCCACACGTGAGTATATATTAAAAGTTCACCAGATATGACTACTGTGAGAATAGTCCACTGCTTAATTGAATAGCCATATTATATTAGTGGCAATAGGGGGATTTAACTAGAGTCTGCTGATAAATTGTGTAAAATCGCACATGGCTTGGACCCTGTTACTTTCATGATTGCCTTTGTCTGCTGTCTGCCCCACATTCATAGATCTTCAAGGGGGTTGTAAAATTTGCAGCTCCATCAGAGACATATATAACATCAAGTTTTAATTGTGCCTTTTTGGTGGAGCAACTTAGGAGAAGAGCTAAAGCTAGCACCGCCCTGGGCACAGCTTGCAATATCTCTTATATAAAATGCTCTAAACCACCTACAACTCCAGGTACAAATTGACAGAAAACAAAAGTTTAAAACCATCTATCCTTTTCAGAATGATCTGATGACTCAAGAAAACTTCTGCTCAGGAATGTTCTGTTTTATTGACCATCTGATAACACAATAACCCAATTCTTTGAAAAGCAACTACAGAGCTACTTCTAAGCCAAAAAACAGCCTAAGTATCCATTTCTTCCACATGACTGGATCTCTACATGCATATAGTTCTTACAGTTCTATTGTTCAGATTGGGGAAGGTTTGGTTAAGGACTACCAAGACAAGATTTCAACAATGAACATCCTTAGAATATTCCATGATTAAGTTCTATTACTGCCAGCAATGCTAACTTACCAGTTTTGTGCCTCTTTTTATTTCTTTCTGTACATCTTCAATGGAAAAACCTCCAAGACTCTCATTATCAGTGTGTGAAGACACCAGAGCAGACGAGAAAAGCTAGACATACAGAAAAACATTACTCAGAACCTTGTTATGCTCTTGCAGATTGGAATACATTCAATCCAACATAGGTGACCCTAGCGCAGGAAAATCTTTGCCACGGCCGCAGAAGCATAGGAGACCAGCAAGGCCATCTTTCTGAAAGTATGTCTGTCTCTCATGCTTCAATGCAACAGACACAATGGGCAGCCTGGTCCTCCTAGGCAGATGTTCACTCAGGAATCAGACACAACAGCTCGATAGAGTCACATTAACACCAGCTAGGCTAAATCACAATGAAGAAAGGCCACACTAAGAGCAACCACGGAGGCCTCTGGGAGAAGAAAGAGGCAAGTAAGAATGACACACCTCTTCCTTCCCTCCCTGCAGCCACCTGTGCTGGCCCCCCTGGCTCGTGGGACTCACCATACATTTATGATGGGCTGCCACCTTCTGGTTTTCAGAGAGCATCAGCTGTCCACATTCATCTTCTTTGTTGGACCGGCAGAAGCCACACTTGCGCTGCCTCCTGGGGCCCTTCTTCTGTCCAACGGTACCCGACATGGTCTTTTTTAAAAAAATGGCTTGAAGAAAACCACTTCACTTCTGCCTTAAAGCTAGAAAAAACAATCAATAGAAACAATACTTTCATTTACTGAAGTGCAGGGAAGCTCCTCCTCAAAGCCAGATTTATCATTAAGCACCCAAAGGGAAATGGGAAAAGGTGTGACGCCTCTAACAGACCTGCACGCTTCCAAAGGTGTCATTCTACAAGGGAGAAAAAACTGTGACTCAGTGAAAAACAACCATTCTCCAAAGGCAGTCTGCAAAGACTACTACCGCAGCGCAGGAGAAGCGATGTCACAGTCTTTGGACTCTGGGAACAAAGCTGTCCAGTTCACTTCTTCTCGGATTTTCTGGAAGTGCCCATTACATACACATTCTAGAAAGTGGGAATCTGAAAACGAATGTACTGAATATGGGCATTCTTTGCATTCAGAGATAGAGCCTCAAGTAATCATTTTATGCACAAGATAAAATTATGCACATTTTATGCACCTGCTGCCATGTTACAAACATTTTTAAAGGGATCAAAATTAGTAGAAAATTTCTCCCCCAAACAGGAAAAAAAAAATCAAAGCAAAATCATGTCCCAACAATTAAGTGTCAGATTTTGGATCCAGACACATCCAGGGCTACAAACTGCTGATGGCTTCATAACAGTTTTCTGGGCGACCCTCCCCATAATAATGTTCTTTGATGGCACATAATTCCATAATACCCTCAAAGAGCATTAGGTCGAGGAAGCCAGTGCATGACTCTGGTCTTGTATCCAACCTAAGACAGCTACAAGGTCACAGCTTGTTGAGAATTGTAAACAGCTATTAGCCCTGTAATCACTTCTGGAAATTGCTTAGAAAAAGGACTTATCAATGCTTGTAATATTACATACATGAAAACCCATATTGTCTACCTTCTTCCTTGAGAATGTGCAGAATATTCTATTTTTTTCACCGAGGGGAAAAAATATCAGCATATAGCGCTACCATTACTTTTCATACAGAAAAAAAAAATCTACTTTAACTTGCCATTCTGAAATAAGAGTGCTTGTTTTGTTTTGAACAGAGATTAATGTTTTTAAAATAACTCTAGTTTACTGGCGCCAAACCTACTTTGTGAATGATTTAGGTTGTAGCCTAATATATCAGAAGGGTTCCAGATAGGAGAACTTGAACACATTCTGACCCCCAAAAAATTAATCCAGATATGCATTTGTGGTTTTGGTACTGAAAGCTCATTTGACAAGTTCCGAGCTAACAATGGTTTAATGCTTTATAAAAAAGCTTAGCAATGTTTTCCTTGCTGTGGCAACACAGCCTCACCATAAGGTGACATGAATTCCAGGAATGTTTCGCATACAAGCCCAAGCCTTACCTTCTTCTCACTCAGAACCCCAACTAAAGACATACTAGATGGGGCCCTTCCATACGGCCACTAAGTTCCAAGCTGAGGACACTCTTATGACTTTAGCCCTGAAAAAACAGGGTTGTCCAGGGAAGCAAGAGGCTTTCCCCTAAGAAGGCAAGCTTGGTCCCTTCCCCCCAATATCAGCTGCATGGTATGCCCTTCGGGTAGCCTCCACTGCTTTCCGAAATGGATGGTTCCAAAAGCGGGAGGGGGGGAGAGAATGGTCCTAAAAAGACAGCTCCACAGCAGCCGGCTTCATTCAGCCCCAAAGGAGGGAGGGCAGCAGTGATGTCACCTAAGCCGAGTAAGGAGGGAAATTCAAGAGATGGTCCACATGCTGGCTACGCCTGAGCTGCCCGTCAAGCCCCAGCATGTCCTTTTTCCAAGAGATTCATGCTTCCTAGGTCTCAAGAAGACCAAATACTACCTAGAGGAAATCCAAGGTACTGAGTGATAGGCGAGCTTTAAGACATGGGTTTCTTGGATTTGCAACCCCATCATTTGTGACTGTGGAACTTGGTGCCACAATAAATACACGGCACCGAAATACAGAGCAAGTAACTGAAAGATAATATTGTTCAGGCTATAAATAAACACTGTTAAATCTGTTTGAAAAATGGTGACCTCCCTTCTACATGTTTTGTCACCTTAACATCTCTTTCAGGGTCTCTCCCTTCAGGGCAGTTAGAAGGTAGAAAAGAGGGGGGGCCCTGACATCACCTTAGCCCTAAAGACTTGCAGAATACAGGCAACTACAAAGCCAATTATCTCTCCCCCCCCCAAAAAAAACAAAAAACACTTAGGCTAATTGTGTGGGGGAAAAAAAACACATTAAATACACACTTTTCACACCTATGCAGGTACACAAGTGCCAGTGCAAAAGACCTCTAACGATTAGCAGGGTCATCTCTTGAATTAGCCAGCCACGGGTGGGGGGCAAGCGTCAGGAGTCGAATGCCAAGCTGGCACGGGATTCAAAGGGCATCTCGATCAGCCCACAGAGCCTGCGCACGACCCTCTTCCGCCCCTTGCCCCCGTTCCCTGCGGCCCCCCAGGCGTAAGTCAAAGGGCAGAACTGGGTCTCTGGTGGGTTTGGGCAGAGCCTCTGGGGAGCGGAAGGCCCTCCGGGGTTCCTTTGCAGTTGGAGGGCGGTGCACCCTGCTGACTACGCAAAGGGGAGCCCCGAAACCTCCCGTGGGACTCTAGGAGGAGAGGATAAAGCCCCCCCTGGACCCTCCCCTGCACAGGGGCCTTCCTTGAAGCGCTGCAATTGCAGAGTTTCAGGGCTGCCCTCAGAGGTGGGAGGGAGCCCAATGGCCTGAACCTGGCCGGGCCCTGAAGCCCCCGCGGAGCAAAGCTGGCCTCCCCATTCGATCCGCCACAGGGAGACCCCCGCCGGACCACCGTGGGAAGCGGCTGCAGGGTTGCCCCAAGGGCCCAGCTCTGCAAACGGGGCCCTTTCTGGCGCCACCCCCCCGTGATGCCACTCCGCATCCTGAGTCCCAGCCCTGCAGAGGAGCCCCCAGGGAGACACGGGGGGCGTCCTGGGTGCCAACCGGGGCACAGCAGAGCCCCTCTCCCTCCCCCCCCCCCCGCAGGCAGGTCTCTTCCCCGCAGCTTGGTTTGGAAGGCCCCCTGCCCAGGACCCGCCAGGCACCTCCGCTTTCGAGGCAGGGAAAACGGGGCGCGGGCAGGCAGGGGCCCCTTTCCTTCTGAGGACCCCCCCCCCGCCAGGAGGAGCCTCCTGGGCAGGATCGGGGTCCCCACCCTCCCCCTCTCCCCGGGGGCTGCGGGGACCCCTCTCCCCCCAGCAGCAAGGGGGGGCCGGGCAGGGGCGAAGCGCCCCGGAAGCGGCGGCCCTTCCCTCTCGGACCCCTGCCCCCCAGGGGAAGGGGGGGAGGGGGCCGGTTTCCATAGCAACCTGCCGGGGTGGTGCCCGGGCGCGGGACTCACCGGGCGGCTCAGGCCAACGGGGCCGGCAGAAGCGGGGGACTCGCGGGAAGCGCCGCTCAGAAGCCGACCGGGACCGCCACCGCCGCTCGCCCGCTCCCTTTCATTCGGAGGGGCAGCAGGAGAGGCGACGCTGCGCCGCGGAGCCTGACGCCAGCACGCAAGGGACGTACGGCGCGCCGCCAGCGAGCGAGCGAGCGTCGGCCGCGCTACCGGCGTTCTACGTCACCCTCGACGTCGCCCTCCCTCTTCCCCTCCCCTGGCGGACGCCGCCATCGCGCACGCGCCGAGGGAAAAGGGAAAGAAAGGGAAACGCCCCCCCAAAGGGGAGCGCGTGCGCAGAAGGCCGCGCGACGGTTGGGATGAGGCCAACAGCCTATCTCGCGTGTGGAAGCAGAGTCGCGCGTGCGCATTTGCTTTCGCTTCCCGGGAAGGGTTGAAGCGGCGCTTCCACGCAGCCGCATCGAAAAGGAAGTAGGCGCCCGACGGTGCTGCGAAGCAACTGAGCATGCGCGAAGATTCATCATCATCTATCATGATGATGATGATTAGTATTATTATTATGATTATTATTATTTTTAATCCATTTGGTGTCGGACTGCTTTCCAACGCCCTCCAATCAGCCGGGAACTGAAATGATTTATTTAAAATATAGTTGTTTCATTACTTTGAAAAACAAAACCACGCGCCCTTTATATAGGTATGAAAAGTAATGAAGAAGTCCCGTAGTGTCTGATGCCACACATGGCGTGCATAAGCGCACCAATCGTGCCTACCGTCCCTGTCCTATTGTTTCTTTTTATTTTTCCTATAAGTATCTATCTCATGTATTCAAACCTATATTTATTCTTATGCTGTGCGTGCAAACACGTGTCTAAAGAGAATCAGCGCATTCAAAACTTTTGCGGGCTTTTTGTGCTGCAAAGCGGCGTCTCTCGAGCTGCGGAAGGGCTCCCCGTCCTGGCCGAGGGCGGCATGACAAGCAGACTCCTAACACCAGAACTGGGGGAAAAGGAAATTTAAACCTCCGGTGTTGGATGTCTATGGAGACTCTCCGTCATCCAGGTCACGGTTGTCCCAAAGGTGCCTTTTCAAGAAGCAACTGGACTTCCTTGGTTTTCCCTTCTCATCCGAGAAGCTTCTTCCCCACCATCCAGATAGAGAGGAAGAAGCTTCCTGGTTGAGAAGCGAAACGTCTTCATAAAGAAAAACCAGAAAGTCCAGTTGCCTCTTGAAAAAAAGCACCTTTGGGAGTCCAGGAGGACTTTCTTCCAGGCTTTTTGCTGGCTGGGGAATTCTGGCAGTTGAAATCCATCCTCCTTCAAGTGGCCAAATCTGAAAAACGCCTCTTCTACCGGATTGAAATGCAGGGCAGCCATATAACCTGCATTGGATGAAAACCTGCCTAACTCTCCACCTGCCAGCATCTTTAAAAACAAACCTGGTTTCCCAGCCCTTTGCTCACAGGACACACCAAGGCTAGCTTCCACCTGCCACACTTGAGCTTCCTCAGAAATGGATTTAATAGGATTTGCTTCCTTATGTCTTACGACCTCGGCTGATTGGACAAGCGAGGATGAGCAAATTTAACGGTTAACCTGAAGTACCAACCTGTGCCTGGTGAAGCAGGAGGAGCATTTACGAAACCCAGGGGCTGGGTTTACACACCCCACTAAAACAGACTACATTTGAAGGGTGTGAATGCCGCAATCTCTCAGCCTAGCCCACCTCACAGGATTGTTGTGTGGTTAAAACGAAGTCCGGAGGAGGGAATTGCTTTTTCTCCGAGGGCTTGCATAGAAAAACTCTGGTAATTGTTTTTTTTTGGGGGGTGGGGGTGGGGGAGTGGGACGCAATCAGCATTTTCCAATGGAAAGATTACTTTGTCCAAAGCGTGAAGAGGGATGCATGCTGGTTTTGCAAGCCAGAGCTAATTGACTGCCCTCTTTCTAGCCCACTGGCCACATTCTTTCTAGTTCCTCCCCCTCCTCTTTTTCCCCACCAGACTCCCCAGCTGAGCAAAGGTGGAAGGAAGTTTTTGAAGCTTTTTTCCCTCACTCTCCTCTGGAACAAAATAGAAAGCACTGTGGCCTGGCATTTACACACAAAATGGTTTGCTCAAGCCTTGTTTCCTTATCGCAAGCTGGAAATGGGTGTGAAGAGCCCGTGATGGTTTTGTCCATTTTCAGCAGCTGAAAACCCCAGAAGGTCCCAACTCACAAAGTTGGTGTACGGGGTGGGACCACAATCCCCCAAAATATTTGGACTTCAGCAGAGGGAGAAAAGAGTTTCCTTTGGGTCAGCAGGAGATTCGTTTGTCCTTGTGGTTTTTAAAAACTTCGCTTATGCTCCTGCAGACTTTACTGGGGTCAGAATTTCCCTCGCTAAGCAAAGTGGTTGTAAAATGAGCCACACCTGATTTGATCTTTCAGCCATGGTTGTTAATTGAGGCACTGCAGTTGTTACATGAATTGTGCAGTGGGGAACTCTGGGATTCCCTAAACCATAGTTGGCACTCAGACCATGATAGGGTTCGCCATCCCTTGATGTTAAATGCACACCAAAACTGCAAAATTGGCCATACATTTTTCACCCTAGATCTTCCCAAACAGCAGAAATTTTATGTGTTCCTGTGGGTGTGCAAATATTCGACTCAGTCCCTCATTGTGATCGGATTATTTCTCCACTATGGTTGGGAGAGACAGAAAACCAGGAATGGAAAAGATTGTCGAAATCTGCTTGCAAATGTTTGCCAAACTCAATCCTCTCTCTTGCTTTCCCTCCTTTGGGAACCTTTGAAAAGCCAGCCTTTTGCTCTAAAACCTTTCAGGGGCCAGAGACAAAAAAGCTGCCCTCCTGCTGACCTTGGAACTGGGTGACCATTCTGCGCCAGAGGGACCAGGAGGGGATAAAGGCAGCCTATTGAGCGGCCCATGGCTGGTGCCCCAAAGAGCCAGAAGCACACAATGAAACCCCAGCTGCTTTTGTGTCCCCATGTCGGTCAAGAATGGACATCCGACATCCCCTTCCACACCCTTTGCTGTCTCTGTATGGCAAAAATGGAGAGGGTCACAAAAATCTCTTTTTGCATCACTTGCAATATTGATTCGGGGCAAGAACTTTTGCAGCAATACCTCGAGAAGCGGTCAGAGTGAGTTTTTTGGGGGGAAAATGGGGTGGCCTTTTCTGGGGTGCAAAACCTCTGAGAAATAGATTTGTGGCAACACTCTGGCGCTTTGAACGGTTTGATTTTGAGAAAGGGGTCTCGGAAAGGCGTGTGCTTCGGAGGTTGGCATTCTCAGAAAGCCTTTATTTTTTTTTCTTTGTGTCAAAGAAACACAAAGAAAACACTTATTTGTGGAATAAGCCATCCACTGTGGTTTTTAAACTGCACTGATTGGGAACATTTTATCAGCCGCACTAAGGTAGAGCCGATCATTAAATTATCTTTCCTGGAAGGCTAAGCTGCTTTGATTGAGATGGGATCAAATATGGGTAGACTCCAACTTACAACTATTCATTTAGCAACTCTTCAAATGGCTCTGAAAATTGTGACTTATGACCAATCCTCACACTTACGACCATTACAGCCTCCTCAGGGTCATATGATCGAAATTAGGGCGCTGGGTAACCAAACCTGTATTTACAACTTACATAACCTTGTGGTTATGTGATTGCCAGTTGCTCCCTTCCCTTGTGGCAACATAGTTTAAAAGCACACCAAAAGTAAAACATTTAATTCTAAAACAGGACCGACTTTGCTTTCGCCCAGAGTGAAAACAAAAAGTAGTATCTAACAATAGTCACAATAGTAACTGAGTTGGAAGGGACCCTGGAGGTCTTCTAGTCCAACCCCCTGCTTAGGGAGGAAACCCTACACCATTTCAGACAAATGGTTATCCAATCTCTTCTTAAAAACTTCCAGTGTTGGAGCATTCACAACTTCTAGAGGCAAGTCGCTCCACTGATTCATTATTCTCACTGTCAGGAAGTTTCTCCTTAGTTCTACCTTTGATCTCTCTTCCATTGCTTCTTCAGGTGCTTTGGAGATTAGACTGACACCCTCCCCCCCCCATCAAATATTGGAAGACTATCATGCTACTCCTTGGTCCCCCCCCCCCTCTTCCTTGAACTGGACATACCCAGTTCCTGCCGCTGTTCATCTCAGGTCTTTGAGGCCATAAATGTTCCCCTTCTTTGTTCTACAACGTGCTGCTTACTTGGATAGCAGCATAAGAAGAGGATTCATTGCAAACGGTTGGGGGTTTTGGGGGGGGGGGGTGCTTTCCATCCTGCCTGAGCCTCTGTGCAGTTTTATAGGCTGTTGGAACTGGTGTGGGTTTGAGCCATCCTTGCAAATTACCAAATGCGAGGCTTTTGTGTTCTGCCGGTTGGCTCCCCCTCCCTTCCCCCAAAGCCCCTTCCCCACACACTTCCCCCAGCCCCACATTCTTCCTTGCTTACAACAGAAGGATGCACTTTGCTTGACCTTTGAAGTCTCTGACCACTGGGAATTCAAAAGAGTGGAGACACCAAGAGGTACCATTGTCCGGCCAAATGAGTTTCTCCGAAGGGGCAAAGCAGCCAGATTCTACAATCAAATCCCTGTTTGCTGGAGCATTTCCATGAAAAAAGCGGGGCCAGACAAATGGAAGATTCTCCAAGGTTCTTAAAGATGCAAAATGTCTCCCTCTAAATCCAGGATAAACAAAAGCAGGCAGGGAAGGGAAGGTTGACTGAGTTGTGGCCCACTACCACGCTCAAGAGGGGCAGCTTATCAGATCTACGAGCAGGAAAGGCAAAAAATTCCTTGCTTGAAATAAGTCTTCTGTCCCTCAACCAGAACTCCTGGAGTTAACCCTCAAGTTTTCCACAACCCTCATCCACCTAAGCTCAGGAGAACCTGCTTAGAATGGTCTTCAGCAGGGCTTGTAATGTTGTTAGATGCCTTCAAAATGAAGAGATCCACTGAATTCAAGGTACTGGGTCTACTTTTAACATAGTTTAATGAGCTCATCCACCCAGTACTGTTTGTAAACATGGTTTGTTAGCTTAGCATGTTGTTCCAAGTGGCCAAGTTTGGATCATGGAACACGAGAACAGTCCTTATCTTGTGTGCCAGTTACAGGTAGCTTTCTTAAATCCCATCCAGGGATAATGCTTCTGTTTTACTATTTATAAGGACTTCTGAAGAAAATATTGCATATTAATTTCTGGAGAACCAGTTAAGTACAAGGAAGAGCAACATTTGGCATGTTTGCAGGGCGAATCAAAGCACAATTTTTCCCATGGTGGAAAAAAATTGTGAAAGCAGAAGTATGCTTAATGGTGAAAAAGTGTAAAAGTGGCATCTTGGCTACAACCTGGAACTCAGTTGCAAAGAGAGAGAGAGAACAAAATATACAATAATAAACCCTTTGAGCACGGCAAACATCTGAGTTATAATAAACCCACACAGTCACAGAAAAACCGACTCCAACTTTTGATTGTACCCACTTTACACAAAATACAGAATATTGTTTTTTTTTAAGTGAAAAGGTTGTTAAATTGATTAGAAATGGGCTTATTTTCCAACAAAATTGTAGACAGCAAGTTTCATAAATTAATGTGCAACGTAAATATATAATTACTTACATCACATCCCTAAATATCACATCCATCTGAATTGCAGAAGAATTCTCCCAAAATTGCACTGATATTTTAAACGGATACAAGTAGCCTTTGATGGTACCAAAATATTTAATAACCACTTTTAACTTTTGTTTGCTCATGACAATGTCTGCACACTCATTTGAAGGTGAATCAGAAAAAATAACAAAAGCAGGAAAAAGATGCTAAAAATCTTTGTGGGAGTTCATGTTTTCTTTAGAATGGTCCCTTTTTAGTCTGCTAAAAATAAAAGCTGAGCAGAAATGTATTAGGGTTTGTGAGTGTGATCTTTGTTTTTGGCAAGGCTATCCACTCTCCAATTTCACCACCCTTCAAAGTCACTTTTTCTCCCTCAATTTGGCCTTTCAAGAAAGGAGATTCAAATGAAGTTGCAAAAATGTTGTTTTTCCTTTTTTCCAGATGAAGGGGCTGCCTTTATAACTTTTACAGAAACAAAATCTTTATGCTTTTCCCGTGCATAACTGAGAGGGTTTTCATATACAGCATTTAATTTTTCTTGTGAACTTTCTAAGTTATTTGATGAAAGACAAGAGGCTGGGTTCTAACTTCTTTATAGAGATTAGTAAAGAATACAGAGAGAAGGATCTGTAGCTGTATATTCTAAATGATTAAGCTACTGAGGTTATCAATCCTTTATTTTCAAAGGTTTTCTGTTCTCGCTGAGCAGTTCTTAAAGACACTTTACTCACTAACATATAGCAAATATATATTCCCAATGAACCTTATCTGATGCTTGTAAATGGAGAAGGATTAGAGATTTTCAGATGTTAAAAGTTCTCAAAATTCTGGCATCTGGGATTGCATTAATTTTTTCTTTTCTAATTGACGAATAGTCAGATTTGGGTCAATGTGTCTCCAAGAGTCCTTTAAGAACTGGAAGAATCTTAACTTGGAGAAGAGAAACACAAAGGAGCATTTTTGTTCCTGCAGATGGATGAAGGAATCAAATGACATTTCTAACTTGTTCTTTCTCTCTTTAATCCAGAGGTTTTGTTGAAGGAATCTTGAATTTGGGGCCTAAATTGGCCCCTTCTTTTGTCAAATATTCCCAGTGAGAACCCAGAATCAGGACGCAGTTCCCCAAAACTCTTTTGTTCTTTAGAGGGTAAAAAGAAAGAGAAACCAAACAGCAGAGAGAATAACAACATGGTTATTTACTGATTTCCTTGGGAATTTTTCTCTCTTCATTTTTTTAAACAAATTACCAATAGTTAGAATGAAGAAATGTATTATTTTAGGAAGAGCTTCCTTCTTTTTAAATTTTATTTCCTCATTTTAGGAAGGTCTACCTTAATCCCTTTATTTCAAAATCAGATGGAAGCTGCTGCTCCGTGAGGAATATCGTATGGAGCAACATAAAGATTTTAAAAACAGACTGATTTCAGATTATTAGGATTATTGGAAAGGAGGCCAGCTGCCAAGGGTGCAACTTTCCAAAGAGAAAATGCAAAGTTTTGAGAACTCCAGAGTCAGGGTTACCTACCGCAATTCTTGTTAACGAAGAGATTGTGAGATACTTTTCACTTTTAATTTCTAATACTTATCCTTACCAAGTATAAATAGATAAATAATTCTTTTAAAGCTGCTATCTATGGGCTATGCTGCCTTTGTCCCGTCACAATGACTACTAAAAGAGGAGCATGCATAAGCGCACCAATGTGCCTACCGTCCCTGTCCTATTGTTTCTTTTTATTTTTCTTATATGTATCCATGTATTCATAACTATGTTTTTACTTATACCTATTATCTTGTAAGCAATTGACAAACCAAATAAAATAAAATAAAGAAAGCAAGACCCTATTTGCAGGTGACATTTGTAGATCTTCTATGCACCACAGACAGGGCTATTTTCCTTAGCAGCAAAACTAGCTGGTTCCTTTATTTTTGCCTTTTAAATTTAATGATAGCTGGTGCCAAATCACACCCCCCCCCCGCCCCCCCCCGCAAAAGGCAGCGCTTTCCTCGCAGGATTTTTCCCCCCTGCTCCAAAGGCAGAAAAGCAGAGTTGCCCTCGGTGGGAAACTCGGAGGGGGGGGGAGGTCTGGGTGGGGGGGAAGGGAGGTGAAGGGGTTAGCAGAGCTTAGCTTTTAGCCCCAGCCTGACCACAAGGCGGGTTTTAAAAGGGGGGGGGGAGGTTTGCAGGAAGAAGTCACATGCCTTTTGCAGGACCGCGGCTCTGCTGGGGGGGGGGGGGCGGAGGAGAGGCCGAGGGTCTCTTTTGTTCTGCCTTTGGGGCAGTGGCCATGGGGGGGGGGGGTTTGGAGAGAATAACGTGGGCTTTTTCAGTGGGGGGGGGCGAATCCAGGCTTGCAAAATCCAGGAGGGGAAACGGAGCGGCCCGTTTCTTCTTTTGCAAACGGTGGAGGTTTATTGTTTTGTTATTTAAACGCAAAGCGAGGGGGTCCCGGACAAGGCGGGGGGGGGCTGGACCCCCCCCTCCCCACCATTGCTCCAGGTCTCCTGGTTGGGGGGGCGGGGGAGGGGGAAAGGCAGGGTCGCTTCGCTTTCCTCCCAGCAACTTGGAGATAGGAAGCGCTTTTCGCCCAGGCGCAATTCGGAAGAGCAGCGCAAGTCAGGGGCGGGATCCTGGGGGGGGGGCGCTTTTGCTGAGCGTGGCTGCTTAGGATCGGGGGGGGAAGGGAGCTGGACCTGCGGGGAATTGGGCCTCCCACTCGGGCGTGGGGAGGGGCTGGAGTCCTCCCCATCCTCCTCCTCCAGAGCGCTGCCCGCCCCCTCCAGGCATTTAAAGCGCCGGCCCAGAAGGCGCAGCCGGAGGTGGGCGGGGTCGGAGAAACCCACGCGGCTCCTCCCGCCCTGCCATTGGCTGAGCCGAGCGGGGCCGGGGCGGCAGGAGACAATTAATTATGCTAATGAGCGCGGGGGGGGGAGCGGATGCGGCCCCCTCCCTCCTCCCCCCTCCGGGGGGGCCGCCCCCGCGCCGTCACGTGACCGGCTCTTCGCGCCACTTTCGTAAATCTGCCTTTCTCTCGCCCCCCCCCACTCGAGTCCAGCCTTTCGCTCCGGAGCTCCGAGGTAACGTTCGGCCCTCGCAGCGCGCTTCTGCCCCGCCGCCGCCGCCGCCGCTCCCCGACGGGCCTGCGACGGGGCGGGCGCGCTGCACACCCGGGGGAGACGCCGCCGCCACAGCCGCCGCCGCCGGGCGTGAGGAGGGGGGGGGAGCGAAGCACCTGTAGGAGGGCGCCTCGCCCCGCTGCAGCCTTTCCTCCACCCCCCCCCCCACCCCTCGACGGCGCCGAGGAGCCCCTCTCGGCCGGGGCCTCTCGGGCATCCGGCGCCCGTCCCGGAAAAGTTTTGCAGCGCTACGGACGGAGGGCGGCGGCGGCGGCGGCGGCCGGGGGGGGGGGGGGGCGAAACCGCGCTTGCACCCCTTTTGCGCGGAGGGAGGGGGGCGTTGCTGGCGGGGGACGGGGGGCGTGCGCGCGTGCACGAGGCGGGGGGGGGCGGCGCGGGGCCCGGGCCACGTCTCCATTGTTGCGCCCTGCATGCACATGGCGGGGCGGGGCGGGGGGGGGGGGGCGGCGTGCCTCGGCCCGTCTTCGCTCGCCCGGCGAAGGGCGCGAGGGAAGGAGGGAGGGAGGGAGGGGAGGGGGCCGCGGGCGGGGCCAGTGCGCATGAGCGCGCCCGCGAGGCACGCCGGGGCTGGTAGTTCGCACGCGGGCAGCACGCGCAGGAGGAAGAGGAGGTGGAGGCGCTGCTACTGCCGCTGCCGCCCCGGGACCCCTCGGGCGCCGCCCGGCCCGGCCCGGCCTCTGCTCAGCCCCGAAGCCGCTCAGGGACGCCGCGGCTCCGCCCGGGAGCTCCCGCGAAGCGCCTCGGTAAACTTTTTGCGGGGGGCGCGCCGCCGGGCCGGGGGTCCCTCGTGGCGGCAAAGGGACAAAGGGCCCCTCGGAGGGGGAGGGCGGGGGCCGCCACGCCGCGCGGGGGGCAGCGGAACGAGGGTGAGGGGGCGGGGTGGGGTGAGGGGGGCTGCCCGGCGGGCTTGGCGCGTTTTCGGCTCTTTGAATGGAGGACTCGCTTTCCCAGAATGCTCCGGCCTCCCCTTTCTCTTTAATCGCGGGCGGGAGCGCGCCTCCGCTGTGCGCGCGCCCTCGAAGGGGGGCCCTCCCCTGCACGTGGTGCGCCGTGCAAAGCAGCCGGGCGCGGGGGTGGAGAAGGGAGCGGGGTCCGCGCGGAAAAGTTGCCGCTTCCTCGCGGAGGCGCCCGTGGGCGTCCTCTTGCAAAGCCTCGCCTGCAACCCACTCACCCAGCCAGCCCACCCCAATTCCATGCCCGGCTGCCTTTTTGCAGCCCCGCGTGGAACTTTCCGGGCTGCTTCAGACGTTGCAAAGAGTTACTGGGTTGTTTCCCTCCTCCGGAGGGCAGAGCGGAAAGGCGCCTTTTTCCTCCACTTTCAGCCCGAAAGTCGCCTTTGTGCTTAGAATCCTTTGCGCCCGAAGGTGGGGGGGTGGGGTGGAGGTTCCTTCTGAGGGGAGGAGGGGGCTCTGGACCCTTTGTGAAAAGGAGGACCCTTTCCCCACCTGCCTTAAGAAGCCGCAGGTGGAAGGTGCTCTAAGAGTATTGGGAAACTGGGTATTTGGGGGTCCCAGAAGGTATTTGGGGTCCTTAACCTTTCGTGGTGTCTTCGTTTCCACCCACAGAGATGTCCGTCTCCTTGATTAGTCAGAGGAACGCCCAGCCTTTTCTCCAGAAGACCAAAGAGAAGGACCTAGCATGGCTTCCACCACAAGAACCTGATGAGGTAGGTTGGCTGAGGTAGGAGATTGACCTCCCTCTCCTAAGCTTCCATGGGATGTGAAGATGGTCCTAACCTT
This sequence comes from Bungarus multicinctus, assembly GCA_023653725.1. NCBI lineage: Eukaryota > Metazoa > Chordata > Lepidosauria > Squamata > Elapidae > Bungarus > Bungarus multicinctus. The sequence goes on from CM042841.1 coordinate 23,198,879, forward strand.
GATCAGTTAGGTTGGTCCATGTTGTGGAGAAGAAGTGAAGGATCCCATGATGTCCTCCTCCTTCCATATTCTCCTCTTTTGAACTTCTCCCCCTCTCTTGGCACAATGGGTCCTTTCCCCCTGGTAGAACCTCAAGCCCAGCTCCAGCATAATCTTTAAAAAACCATTTCCAGATTGAATTCATATGGCCCAAGGAGTATCTGAGGATGAGCTGGTGGTGGCCCTCTTCCATAAATAATGTTGCATTTGTCACGCTTTTCCAAGAATGGGGGGGACTTACCAACACATGGCTAATAAAGTCTCTTGTGTATTCCATACTCCTTGTTGATAGTTGCATCGTGGACATGCTTTACAGGGTGGAATTGAAAAGCGCTCACATTTTCCCCTAAGTAAGAGGAGACCAGCTTAACATGTGCAACTTAATGGTTAGTTAATGACCATCTTAATAGAAGTCTATTTTCTTGGCGGTTCTTGGTTCTCCTTACCTTCTTGAATGGCAATGGCTGCCTATCAGTTTATAGGGGACTTGGTGAATTTCAGCAATTAGCAGCTAGAAATTCCAAGATCCCATTGTTTCTCTCACGGAGAAACACCTCAACCACTTTGTGTTCTGTACGTTGACATTGTGGCTGGATTGAGCCCTCTGGAAGCTGAGTTAGGAATGAGTGAGGAACCTCAATAGAATGAATTCAATGAGCTCATTGAGATGGTCAGGATGGGTTCGTGTTCATTAATGTGTCGCATTTCTCTTTCTTCCTGTCCCCTTTTTGTGTCCCGCAGCTACTTTTCACCGCTTCTCTCAGAGGGAAACCCTCCCGAGCAGTGGCCCTTCGTTGGCCAAAGGAAGGTGGCCAAGAGCCTCTGGAGAAAAGCCACTGGTGGTGCAAAAGTGCTTATAGTGCAAGTAGTCAAGCGGTCTCTACTGCAGTGTTAGCACTTCAGTGACACAATGGCGCAGTGTGCAGGATGGGTTTTCCTGGTGGAGTTCCAACAGTCGTGGTTGAGCTCTGGTCATGTTCTCCACCCCAACCAGAAGGCCCACAAGTTCCTTGTGCTAAGGTGCATCTAGTGCAGTTAGTGGACTAACTTACAATCTACTGCCCTGAGTGCTCCTTCTGGCACATGGAGCTGGCACCTGGCCGGGCTTTATTTGACGTGGCCCTCAGCAGGTAAAGAGAACATTTGAGGCTGACACCCCACAAGCTTCCATGGGTGAAGGAAGATGTGAAGATGGGACTCACCTACCTGGTCTTAACTCTGATCGGTTAGGTTGGTCCGTGTTGGACAGAGGAAGGGTCCCATGATGTCCTCCTTCCAAGAGGACTTCTTTGAACTTCGGCTCCGTGTTCTTCTGAAAAAGCCTTGTGTGCCTTTCAGGAAATGGGCAGTAGGGGTGGCTGGAAGGAAGTTACGGTGTCCCTTCAGGTTGGGGTCCTGGTCCAGTTAAATCTGGCCATGTCCAGCTCGGGCAACCTTTTCCCCAAAGTCTTGGCTTGGATCCTGAAGCAGAGGTGTCCAAACTGGACCGTTTGGGGACTTCAACACCCAGAATTCCCCAGCCAGTGTGGCTGGTTGGGGAATCCTGGGAGTTGAAATCCACAAGTCTTAAAGAGTAGTGGGCCAGGCTGGACAATCCTGCTTTAAAAGATGCCTCCATTCAGGTGGGTTTGGACCAGAGCAGCCAACTTCTCTTTGTTGTGTTGGGTGTTTTGGAGGTAGGTAGCACGAGGTTGAGGGGGGTGGATGAAGCTCTCCCTTCACGGCAGCTGTTTCTACCCGTGTTGTTGAGAACATGGGGATGTTCTAGATTAGGGGTCTTCAACCTTGACAGCTTTAAGGCTTGTGGACTTCCACTCCCAGAATCCCTCCTCCGGTCATGCTAGCTCAGGAATTCTGGAAGTGGAAGTCCACAAGCCTTAAAGTTGTCAAGTTGGAAGACCCTTGTTCTAGATTAACCAAAGGGTTCAACGTGGAAGGGTAGTTTTCATGCCAGCTCTCCATTCCATTGATAAACGTTGAGCTGCTGCCAGTCAAGCTATAATTGATGGGCCATATTCATATGCCCTGCACAAACATGTTGGCTGGGGAATTGAAGCCCACATGTGTTAAAAACATGCTACTTGGGGAGTTTTGGGAGTTGAAGTCCATGCAGGGGACAAATTTTTTTTTTGGGGGGGGGGGGAATCCACTGCTTTATGGAAGTAGTTCAGCACTTTTGAGAGAGAGGCAGGTTTTGGAAAAGGCTCAATCACAGATAATAATTCTTGAAATGAAAACAGCAACTTCCTTATCCGGCATACACGATTCCTTGGATTTGCTTTAACTTAAACCTACTTTCATTCAGTGATGGAAATACATTAAAAAGGAGTCGGAATTAACAGTTTGGCAGAATTCACCCTTTGCAAGTAACGGCTGTAAAGCTGATCCGTAGCAAATATTGGTGGAGTCCTTTAAACATCCTGGAAAAACATTTTCTGTAAAATTTCAGGGAATTGGCCAAGAAGGGAGGCTACAAGTTCAGACATTTAAAACTGGTTTGGTGAACCTGCTGTCTTTGGAGGTTTGGGGACTGAAATTCCCATGTTCTCTTTTCGAAGAAGGGGAAGTTGACTTGCTGCTCTGGTCTACCTGTTGAGGCTGGCATCTTGGACCCACCGTGCTAGACCCAAACTTCTGCCCAAAACTTCCCCAAAACAATTAAATTGGTGCCCATTCTCAGCCCATCCCTGAGTTGGTGCCTCAGCCCATCCCGGCTTCTGGATTATTTGTATCCAAAGCTAGTGAACGTTCTTGGAGAACCTCTACTCAAAAGGGGCTGGGAAGAGGCTCTCCTGGCCCAACCGCCTGTGAGGGTGTGGCGCAGGCCTCGTTCATCCTGGCAGGGCCAAAGTGCTCATAGTGCAGGTAGTTGTGGAGCCAAATTCTACTGTAATGTGGGCACTTCCAGTCCTGCTGGATGCTGAGCTCCGTGGTGTCCATCCTCTGCTTCCCTAACTTCCATGCTGACCTACGGTAGGTTTTGCTGGTTTGCATCTCAGCTTGACCTCTGTTGCTGTGCAAATCCATGCAAAACTGACCGTGGGGCAGGTTGTGTGCAGGAAAAGGGGGCAGGCTGTGCCTTTTCCACACACCCCCCCTTTGCAGTGGCCGAAGAAGCAGCAGCTCTTCCTCCCTGGGTTGGGATCAGTTGTATTACTCGGACCTCTGTGAAAAGTATTGCACTTGTCCCGGCCTGTGGAGGGCGAGGGGAGGACCGGGCCCTGCGGAGGTGGCAGCTGGCACCAGCCGAGGGAGGGAGGGCGAGCGAACGAGCCGGTTGCCCTGGCAGGAAGCTGTGTGTTGCTGTTGTCGGGTGGATCACGATGCAATTTTGATTAGATTAGCAAGAAGGAAATTGCACGGTATCCATCTGTAAACCGCAGGACTTTCCTGGCTCTGGCGAGTCCTTTGGGGAGGGGGGCAGGATGGGGGGAAAGCATGAGAGGCGGGCCTAAGGGGAAAACCTGGGCCCTTGAGGAAGGGGTTCTCTTTGCAAAATAAACTGCCTTGGCTACCTGAAAGGCTGCTTCCTTGCAAACTTCTTGAGGTGGAATGGTGCTAATGGATACGTTTTGGGCTCTTCCCTGCTCAGGTGGCTTTTACTGCTTCCATTCAAGTTTGATCTAGGAGTCTCCCAAAGGAAAATGGAAATAGAGGTAATACGACTGTTCGCTTTAGCGATCGTTCAAAGCTACGACCATTCAGGATCAAAATTCTGGCTACCACCTGTGACCTGTGGTCACATGACTACATTTTGGGTGATTTGGAGGTGCCGGTTGGCCAAAAAGGACCAACTTCGTGGCAGGTGTGTGGGCACCTCCCTATCTTGATCCAGGATCTTGATCTGATGCTAGAGATATTTTGCAGCTGAAAAGGAGCAAACACACCTTTTAAGGGGAATTATCCCAACTAAATCTAGGGCTTAAAGCGGAGGTCCCCAAACTTGGCCACTTTAAGACTTGTGGACTTCAACTCCCAGCATTCCTCAGCCAGCTGTGTCTGTTTCTTACTCACCAAAGTGGCGAGATTGCAGAGGAAGGGATCACAAGAGAGTGAGCTATGGCTGGCTGGAGAATTCTGGGAGTTGAAGTCCACAAGTCTTAAAGTGGCCAAGTTTGGGGACCCCTGGCTTATAGCCAGAAGAAGGCCGGAGCCTGCATACTAATTGGACCTGCTGGCTTCATGGGAGCCTGGATGGAGAGGTCTGGGGTGGCTTTGAATTGGAGAGCTGGAGGCCAAAGCGGCCTTGTTAATGCTGTTTTTGAGCAACTCTTCCCATCGTTCTGGAATGGAAGAAAAGGGAATTTCAATCAGATTCAAGTTTGGGTTTCGTAAAGAATGTAGCTGCCATTTTTAAGTGCATTGGGATGGGCTGGAATTGAGACCCGTTGAAAAATACAGCATTTGAATATGAATGAAGGTTTAAGGGAGCACCTGAGTGTTTAGCTCAAACATGTTAAACTATAGCTAATGCAATTTGGACAGCTCCATAAAGTGATAGGCTTGGAATAACTTCGTTGTCATTTTGAGTGTACGCTAATCGGCACACATTAAAATGAAATTTCGTTGCATGCAGCCCTCGAAGATTTTCCACTTCCAATATACGCTAACATAAACACAACATGGAGTAACTAGTTCATCTTACATTCTATGCTTTATTCATGCAGTTACAACGGTACCTTGGTACTCATTGTTAATTGGTTCCGTGAGGCACGATGAGCACCAAACACATTTTTTGTACAAGGAATATTGTAAGTCACAAGGCAGCTAACACAAATTCTAGTTTGTGTGTTGACTATGCAAAACAATACCGGGACAAAATTTTCACATCAAAAGTGTTGAGTACCAACTTTCATGAGTTTCAAAGCACTTGAGTATCAAGCTACCACTAGTTTGGATTTAATTTGGACGATCGTTTTATGAGATATATATTATATGTTAACTATAACACTCACACATATCAGGGTTGGGCTGTCCTGGGCTAAAATGGGTATCGGCCTGTGTGCCAGTCCCCAGCCAGACCCTTCTTCAGCCTGGCAGCTGTGAATTAGCCAATTAATCAACCCATGACATTTTGGAGGCCTTTCTGGGAGTCTGCTGAGCTAACATAAAAATCTGTTCTCCTGACCATAATAATGAATCTCTTTTCCTATAACAGATGTTTGACGTTTCACTTGGGGGTCCAGAAAGAAATGTCACATCATTTCTGTTTCAATTGCAACATTTACTGTTTGCAAATAGATTTCATCTACAAATGCAGGGTTTTTTCTTCTTAGCCTGCCCGACTGGCCAGGATCATGGCGAGAGAAAAGAGTGGGATTCAGTCCGGTCTTTGTGTTCATCTAATTATAATTCAGTGTGGCTAAACTAGCTAGCTTTGTTTTAGCAACCGTGTTGTGCAAACCCATTTGTGTGCTTCTTAAGCTGTGAAAACAGGGTTAAACTGAACAAAGTGGCTCTGTTAACTATGGCTAACCGTGTGGGAACCCAGTACTGAGGGTCTATTCAAGAATTTACAGAAGTATCCCAACTATTCATTTCACATAGTTCCATTTCCACGATATAGTTGTGATATGCGAACTCAACCAGTATGTTCTTTGCAGAGATGCTGACAGATCAGTTGTGTGCCAAAGCAGCAAGGATGCAGACGAAGGTTTAGCAACTTGCGAACAAACAAACCATGGTTTGATTTTTCAAGACAATAAGCTGGCTGAACATTACTTCTAGAAAGTCAAGTTAGGATCATCTTGGTGGAAAAGATCTTTCTTGTTTTCTAGTGAGACAGGTCTATCAGGGCAAGTAGCCCAAGTTCGAATCCCAGAAGGGTATGGCTAGCTAGCTTATAAGAACTAAATAGCTTCAAATAGGTCTGTACTAAGTCTGCCTTTATTTCTTGGTTGATAAATATAAATTCAGGGATGAGGTGGCTAAGATGCTGAGCTTGTCAATCAGAAAAGGTCAGCAGTTCTGCGGTTCGAATCCCTAGCACCACGTAATGGAGGAAGCTCCCGTTATTCATCCCAGCTTCTGCCAACCTAGCAGTTCGAAAGCATGTAAAAAAATGCAAGTAGAAAAATAGGGACCCCTTTGGTGGGAAGGGAACAGCCTTCCAGTGCGCCTTCTAAGGCGTGTAAGTCCAGCCGGCCACATGACCACACTGGCTCTTTGGCTTTGTAATAGAGGTGAGCAGCGCCGCCTAGAGCCAGAAACTGAGTAGCACGGATGTGTCAGGGGAACTGTTACTTTTAAATACAAATTTAGCACCTTTCTCTGTGCAAAGTACCCTCTGCCCCATAGAAAGGCCTCACTTGGAAAGCACTTAAAATTGTAGTAAAGGGAGGGAAGGAAAGAAGGAAATATGAAGGAGAGTAGAGGATGAGTGGAAGGAAATAGAATGAGAGAAGAAAGAGTGACAAAGATGGGAAGGATGGAATATCAAGATCAAGAAGAATCCTGGATAGCTTAGCACCAGGCAATGGGCGTTCAATAATAGTTTCATCTCCAGAGCAAACTTCTTTTAAAGACCATGCAACGGCTTCTTAGATCTGGCAGTGTTAAGAGGCTTCCAAGTCTCAGAAACCCACACCTCTTAAAAGGTTGCCATGCTTTTAACTGCCCAAGAAGGGGGCCAGGTGGGCTCCTGCCCTCCCACCCCTTGCTAGGTCAGTTGCCTTATCTTTGTTTCTGCCGGAGTCAATTCCGAAGGGTCATTCCTGCCTGAAAAAGCTTCAGATAAACTTCTAACCTTTTGACTTGTGGTTCCTCCATCCGCACTTAAGCTACAAAACCTGGTTTGGCAAAACGACCACTAGATGGCGGTGTCGGCATGAGCCTTCTTTTCCCTTGCGTTACTTACTAGAATCAACTAACATTGCAATTCAAGTGTAAACCCCAATAATTGGCTTTACTTCAGTTATCTGCGATTCAGTGAGCCTTGAGAAAGTTGGTGCAAACCAGTGAACGCAGGAAACCCAGGTTCGCTGCTGCATTGTATTTTTTTGCACACACAGGCAACTGCGTCTGTTGTGGAGTTGCAAAGGGGCTTGTAAACCCCCAAGTGCTTCCCTTCTTTGACCCAAAGTGGACACCTTGCCGTTTTGCCCGCGGTCACCTGTCAGCCCATGTTCCTGTAGTCTGCATCCTTGCAAATTCCTTTTAATTGAGCAGCCCTTACTAACACGAAGACGGACACCTTCCTGGCTTTGAAATGTGAATGACAAAACCCGTTTCTTTCATCTTCATTGCATGCCTGGCAGCTTGAATGCAAACTTGTTGGCAGTTAAAACCCTCCCCTCTCCTAGAAAATTGAAATATTTTAGGACGTACTAAAAAGGCAGAATATTTCCCCTAAAAAGAAAAGTAGAAACTCAGCCCTCCATCATCCCACTCTTTGCTAATGGGCCATTATTCTGGCCTAGGCCAGCCTATTTTACCTAGCAAAGATCTACTTCCAGGTAGAGCTATAATAGGAATTGCCCAAAGCCCTTTCACTACATCATCATCCAGCAAGGCTCAACCAAGCCTGGGACTCAGGATAGCCTACAGCCATGATGGCAAACCTATGGCACGCGTGCCACAAGTGGCGTGTAGAGCTATTTGTGCCGGCACGCAAGCTGAGCATGTGTACCTCACAACTGATTTTCGGCTGGTTTGAGGCCTTTTTCGGCCTCCCAAAGGCTTGAGGAAGGCTTCTGCAGGTTTTGTGGGCCGAAAAGTAGCCCCATTTCATCACTTCTGGTATTTTTGGAAAAACAGGAAGTGACGAAACGGGGCTAATTTTCATCCTGCAAAGCTTGCAGAAGCCTTCCTCAAGCCTTTGGGAGGCCGAAAAAGGCCTCAAGCCGAAAATCAGCTGGGAGGCAGGGGGGGGGGGATTGCGTGCGCATGCATAGGGGCATGGGGGGCGCATTGCCTTCTGGGTGCTGGCACGTGATCGTGTAAGTGCGTGTACAATTTTTGGCACAGGAGCCCAAAAAAGGTTAGCCCCCCCCGGCCTACAGAGTTGCCCCTGCATGGCCCCATGGGAGTCTGACGACCAATCAGAATACAAGCTCAAATTCAAATCCCAACAGAGGACATAAAGCCAGGCAAACTCAGCGTCTCAGCCCTTCTTTGGAGTTCCAAGCCACGTGGTCCTGTCCACCATTAAACCATCTTTCCACGCAGCCTCCATGTTTCCAGGGTCTTTCTTCCCCACTGAACCCAGAAGGCTAATTCTTCCAACACTACCATGCACTGCGCAGACAGACAAGGAAGCCAAAGAGAGAGAGAGAGAGAGAGACGACATCGGGGAAATAGCAGAAAGATGCTAAAATCCCGGGGATTTGCAGCTAGAAAGAAAAGGGCAGGTTTGTTGAGGGGAATGAAGAACAGCCTGCCATCGCTATCACTCATGGATGAACTGACAGTTCTCCTTTTAGCTGGATTCCCCCAGCAGCACAAGACTGCGAGATGCTTAGGAGGAGTCTCCTCGTCTCTTTGCAATCCACGGGCGCTGTTGTGTGAAGAGATTTCACTCCAGGGCTACGACAGGGTGTTAATGCTGTCTGCGGGTGTGAAATCAGTTTATAAGTGAGGCTGCACGGATCATTTTCAAAAGGCGCTGGGAGCCAGGCTCGGAGAAGGAGGGAAGGCCCTCGGCCCTCGGCGGGAGCCTTTGAGAGAGAATCCATCCGTCACCTTAAGCACTTTTGAAGTCTCTCAAATTCTCGGTCTTCTAAATCACAGCTTTCCAACCATGGCCACTTTAAACCTGGAGGACTAATGTGTTGGTCCTACTGGTTCTGTGCTCCACAACACTCACTTTCTCACATGGCCCCTTGGGAAAATAAGTTGCTCATCCTGACATATAGGGTTTCTCGCTACATCTACTCAACCAAGTAGTAGTATTTTTTTTTCCCTTGTCCCCACAATGAAAGCTAGTCAGGGCTGTTTGCAAGCATGGCCAAATAAAGAGGCTCCAATCAAGATTTAAACCACCAACATTCCTACCCAGAAGTGTGTTAATGAAGATTCTTGGCCACCCAAGCAAAGGTGTCCGAAGATTGAATTATGGAAACTGGACTAATTTTTTTTTTTGTTAGTTTGCCAAGGTTGGAACCCTCCCCGCCCACTGACTCCTTACCCAGCAAACTTGCCTGCTAAATTGCTATTTTTCCTTTTTCCCACCATCAGCTGTTCTGCTGTGTCGGGAGATTTAGATTAGCTAGGAAGCAAGAAATGATTGGATTTCTTGCTTTTTAGTTAGTTTTTAGATCTTTGGCTCTGCTTTTAAGCACAGCCGAACCTCCCTTAGGACTGAAGGTTCTGTTATTCAGTGCAGACTCACAGCAAACAAATTTTATGTGACAGACTCAGGTAGCTGATGGCAGATAGATAGATCACTGAATGATTCTGTGAGCAACTCAATCTGCCTGCCTGCTTTGCCTGATTTTGGGTAAAAGTTGCTCTTTTTATATAAAAAAATCAATATTTACATTCATGATGTGTTGTGAGTTAATTTTGTGAGTTTGCTTGCTAGCAAATTTTATGAATTTGCTTGCAAGCAAATTTTATGTGACAGACTGAACTAGCCGATGGCAGGTAGATAGATCTCTGAATGAATGTGTCATTCTGTGAGCAACTCAATCTGCCTGCTTGCTTTGCCTGATTTTGGGTAAAAGTTGTTTTTGTTTTAAATAAAAAATTCAATATTTATATAAATATTTATAATATTTACATACAAGTCATGCCCAGCCAGTCACACAACCACCAAGCCACACCCACAAATTAGGCCACGCCCACAGAGAACCAGTTAGTGGTCCCTGGGATTTAAGATTATGAGTCTGGTGGTCCCTGAGGTCCAAAAGGTTGGCGACCCCTGATCTAGTCCACCACCCCCTGCCCAAGCAGGAGACCCTACACCCGTGATGGTGAACCTATGGCATGCATGCCACAGGTGGCACGTAGAGCCATTTGTGCAGGCATGCGAGCCCCAGGCAAACTTACCTCACTGCGCATGAGGCCTTTTTCGGCTTTCCAGAGGCTTGAGGGAAGCCTCGGCAGCCTTTGCAGGCCAAAAAATAAGCACGTTTTATCACTTCCTGTGTTTCGGGAAATACCGGAAGTGACTAAATGGGCCCATTTTTTGGCCTGCAAAAGTTGCAGAGGTTTCCCTCAAGCCTCTGGGAGGCTGAAAAAGGCCTCAAACAGGCCTGAAAATCAGCTGGGAGGCGCAGTGCAGGTGAGGGGGGATATTGCGCACAGCATGCGTGGGTGGGGAGGATGGGGCCACGCGCATTGCCTCCTGGGTGCTGGCTGGTGAGCACAAGCGCGCACACAATTTTTGGCACAGGAGCCCAAAAAGCCTGCACTACACCATTTCTGACAGATGGGAGTCCAGTCTCGTCTTGAACGTCTCCAGTGATCATCATCAGAGAGAGAAGCAACCTGGAATTAGGGAGACACTTCCTAACAGTGAGGACAACGTTCCTCTTTCTGGAATATCTCCCCCCCCAGCCCAGAGATTAGAATGCGCCCCCCCCCCACCCCCGATTCTCTTCTGGAAGGCGCTGAAGACCTGGTGCTGCCAGCGGGCCTGGGGAACTTTCCCAGAGCGGGATGGGGCCCATCAAATGACTCGTGTGAGGTGGGGGTGGGGGTGTGTGTGATGTTATTATATTATACTAGATTAATTTATTTGATTCTTTGTATTAGTTGTATTGTTTTAAATGAGGTTTTATATCCACTAAGCCGCCATGGGCGAATAGGCGGCCATATAAATTCAATAAATAAACAAATTAGGGCTTGCCTCCGGAATTTGTAGGGGCTTCATCCCTGGAGGTTGCTAAGAAGAGCCCGGGCAGCCACTTGTCTGCAATTGGTATAGTTCGGGTCTGCTGCTTGAGCGGGGGGCTGGACTAGATGACCTCCAAGGCCCCTTCCAGCTCTAGTCTACTCTGAATTCTGACGCTATGAGGGAGCGGGTCGGGGAGATGCTCTTTTGTGAATGGGGAGCCGGCCAGGTGGAGCCGCCCTTCCCAGGGGCAGTCTACCGCAGAGGGAGCGGAGCGGGCAGAGACCCCCCCCCCCCGCCCGCTCGCCCCGCGGAGCCAATGAAGAGCGAGGAAAGTTTGCGGGGAGCCAGTCAGGGCTGGGCGGGGGGGGCGGCCCGGGCCAATCCCGGCTCGGCTCGGCTCGGCTGCTCCGGCGGGGCCAGTCTTGCTGTGGCTGCTCCGGCAGCGGCGGCGTCTCCGCTTGCGCCGCTCGGCTCGGGATGCGCGATGACCGTCCGCGGAACCGCCGCGGCCCCCGCCTGGCGCCTCTGCGCCCTCCTGGCCGCCGCCGCCGCCGCCGCCCTCCTGCTCGGCGCCCGGGCGGAGCCCACCTGCACGCGCGTCCGCGCCGCCTTCCAGGCGCTGCAGCCCGGCGCCCGCGGGGTGCTCGAGAGCCCCGGCCCAGGTGAGCCCGCGCAGCCCCGGACGGCCCTCGCAGGGAGGATGCGGAGGGGAGGCTGGGGCCGCGCGGCAGCCCGGAGAAAGCGGCGCAGCTGAGGATACGGCGCCGGGGATGCGCTCTCCCTCCCTCCCTCGCTCCCTTCCTTCCTTCCTATCTTCCTTCCTTCCTTCCTTTCCTCCTCCCTTCCTTCCTTCTCTCCCTCCCTCCTTCCTTCCTATATTCCTTCTTTTCTTTCCCTCTTCCTTCCTTCTCCCTTCCTTCCTTTCTGTTTTCCTTCCTTCCTTTCCCCCTCTCTCCCTCATTCCTACTCCCACTCCTTCCTTCCTTCTCTCCTCCCTCCCTCCTTCCTATCTTCCTTCTTTTCTTTCCCTCTTCCTTACTGCCTTCTCTCCCTCCCTCGTTCCTACTCTCCCTCCTTCTTCCTCCCTTCCTCCCTCCTTCCTACTCTCCCTCCCTCGTTCCTTTCTTCCTACTCTTCTTCCTCCCTCCCTCCCTTCTTTCTTTTCCCTCCCTCTTCCTTCCTTCTTTTCCTCCCTCTCTCGTTTCTATTCTCCCTCTTCCTTCCTTCCTTCCTTCATTTCTCTCTCTCTCCCTCCCTCCCTTCGGACTAGCGCCTTATTCTTCAGCGCGCAGGACGGGCGGGAGCTCAGGGATGGAGATGCGCCCGGGCTGACCGTAGCGGGGCTGGCCGCTTTTCCCCTCCTCGCCCCGGCCGGTTAACCGAGCCACCGGTTCTCCCTCCGGGGGATGCTCGGCTTGCCGGCGGTTCCTTCTGCTTCCCGCGCCTTCCTTCCTCGCGCGCGCGGCTGGGCTCGAGCGGGGCAGGAGGGGCAGGGACGGATGGAGGAGCCCCCTCTTCCTCCTCCCCGGGAAAGGGCTGGGCAGCCTCTCTGGACAGAATGAGCCGCGGGTTAGTTGCGCGTCCCGTGTCGTGTGAACGCAGCGGGCGCTCCTGCAGCATCTGGGTTTGCAGGTAGATTGCCCTGGGATATGAAAGCGCTCCTTAAGGACCCCGCACAAGGAGATTTGGGAAGGGATTTACTTTTGCCTCCAGTTTTGGTTCCTGCTCCAATCCTGCACTGAAGTGTCCAGTGAGGGCTGGCCAACCAGGCTTAAGGTAGACTCTGCGTAAAACTGGGGTCCCCAACATGGGTAATTTTAAGTCTTCAATTCCCAGAATTCCCTGGCCAGCCAGCCAGCCAAAAACCTCAGTTTTGCCCAGGCTGCACCTGATGCAGGAACTGCCTGGCATATGCCCCGAGGGGGCTCATTTCTGGGCTGCCAAAGTCTCATTTCTCTTATGCTCTCCTTCTGTAGCTCTGAGTTTTCCTTGCAATGTAAAAGGTGAAGTGCTAAATTAGAAGTACGTTTTTATTTAAAAGTTAAACGAAGGGTAAAGCTTGCGTAAATCCTCCCCGGGGAAGGAAGGCTTCCTAAAAGGGAAAGGAAAAAAAAAAGAGAGAGATATGTCATGAGTTATTCTTGCAAAAAAAAAAAAACCCAAATACACTATTTAATTTTTTTTTTTTAATGGAAAAGTCTGCATGCTGCAGATAATCCAGTTGGGACATAGGGATCGGTTTGCCAGACTTGAAGGTCCTTTTGAAGTAGGCTTTAAACAGACTCATTTTGAGAATTACAAAGTTGTTCAAAGAGAACGAAAAACAGCAAAAGATGAGGAAAAATTTGAGATGCCGGCTTGTCTCTTGCTACGTAAGGCCTTTGCATCTGCCTGACAACTTAACCGGAGCTAAATGCTAACATCTGAATCCCTCCGGCAGCTGTTCAGGGTAGGTTGGGGTTACAGTTCCCAAGATTGCCAGCCGAGAAGGAGAGAACGACAGCGTATCTATCCCATCTTGGGTGGGGTACCAATTTGAAGGACCCGGGTTTGGAGAAAGAGATGGAAACCTGTCATTAAGGGGTGTTTACAAAGCTAGGATGTGATTTTGCATCTTAGCTAGACCGGGGGACCCAACCTCGGCAACTTAGGTAAGCCTGTTGGAATTCAACTCCCAGAATTTCCCTGCAAGCTTTCTGAGTCATTTAACCAAGCATCTGAATTTTGATCATGTGACCTGCAACGGTCGTAAGTGTGAAAAATGGGCCGTTTGCTACAAAACTATGAAACTATGTAGTCGGGCTTAGTTTTTGGGGAGGAAAAAAATGAGGGGAGGGAATCTGCTTCTGCCTTGAGCATCCATCGGTATTCATCTGGTTAGTGTCCTGTCAGTGTGTGAGAGAGTTGAGGGCTGTTTGGAAACTGAAAGAGTATTTGCTGTGTGAGCAAGAAGGAGACAGCAAGGAGCCTGGGCGTGGCTTAGCTGAACTGTTCTGTACAAAGCTGCTTGGTGCTGTGAAACTGAAACTGAAACTCCTCTGCTTGTGTTTTGCATTTGGAAGAGTTTTCTTTCCAGGTGGGGAGGGGGAGTAGAACTCTTTAGCATCAGAGCGTGTTAATAATAATAATATAGGAAATACTAAATGCTCTGATGGTCACTTCAAAAAATCCTTTCTTAGTGAGCACCTAGAAGCCAAGAGGAGCATACGAGCCCAATTTCAAGTTTGTGGGCTTTATGGTTCTGGAGATTTTGTGATGATGCCTGAGTGGCATTTCACATTTTTATATAGAATAGAATTCTTTATTGGCCAAGTGTGATTGGACACACAAGGAATTTGTCTTTGGTGCAAATGCTCTCAGTGTACATAAAAAGAAAAGATACATTTGCCAAGAGTCAAGAATCATCAGGTACAACACTTAATAATAGTCATAGGATACAATAAGCCATCAAATCATGCTAGGAAACAGTCAATATAAATCGTAAGGATGCAAGCAGCAAAGTTACAGTCCTACAATCACAAGTGGGAGAGGATGGGTGATAAGGAGTGATGAGAAGATTAACAGTAATAGTAGTGCTGACTTTGAAAATAGTTGGACAGTGTTGAGGGAATTATTTGTTTAGCAGAGTGATGGCTTTTGGGAAAAAACTCTCCTTGTGTCCAGTTGTTCTGGCGTGCAGTGCTCTATAGCGTCGTTTTGAGGGAAGGAGTTGAAACAGTTTATGTCCGGGATGTAAGGAGTATATAGATATTTCCACAGCCCTCTTTTGGACTTGTGCAGTAAACAGGTCCTCGACTGAAGGCAGGTGGGTAGCAATTTGAATTATCTGCAGTCCTAATTTTCCTCTGGAGTCTGTGTATACACACACACACACACACTGCCCAAATGAGAAGAATGGCCGTATTTCTCTCTTCCAACTGCTCATTTCTGGAGATCTCGGTAGAGTAATTACACTTTGATGATCATCTCCTTTCCAGAACGGGCTCCATAAATCCTCCCGTAATCAGGGCAGCGTCATGGTGACAGGGTGGCTTCCTGTTTATTGCTCGCTCGGTCTTCGCAGGCTCTGCCTGTCACCTCCAATCTTTTTCTCCGTCCCCCTCTTCCCTCACTGGCCACTGACCTCAACTCAACTCATAGGGAAGAGAAGGACCAGAGGAGATCTTCCAATATTTGAGGGGCTGCCCCAGAGAGGAGGAGGAGGGGGTCAAGCTATTTTCCAAGGCACCCGAAGGCCAGACCAGGAATAATGGATGGAAATTGAATAAGGAGAGAGATTCAACCTGGAAATAAGGAGGACTTTTCTGACAGGGAGAACCATCAACCCAAGGAACAGAAGTTGCCTTCGGAAGTTGTGGGAGTTTCATCCCTGGAGGCTTTCAAGAAGAGATTGGATTCCCATCTGTCAGATATGGTGTAGGGTCTCCTGCTTGGGCGGGGGGTTGGACTAGATGACCTACAAGGTCCCTTCCAACTCTGTTAATCTAATCTAGTCTAATAGGCCCCATCCTTGCTCTCCAGAAACATCCTGCCTGTCTAGTTTTCTAGTGGAGATGAGACCTTCAGGATTTGTGCCTCTACAAGGCTAACAAACTTTCGTTTAAGGACAGTTCGAAAGTTATGATGGCCTTGGGGAAAAAAACGATTTGCAGCCTGTGCTCAGAGTTATGACCATCACCCACCACCTCGTTTCCAATTTGGGGCCTCTTGGCTTGCATTCACAACCGGTTGTGGCACCCTACGGTTGCATAATGGTGTTTGGCGACGCTTCCAGGCGCTTTGGCTGGTTGCAACGAGGGTATTCATCCTCATGTGGCTTTCCAATCTCGCTCAAAATTCCTCATTTCCCTCCCTTATTATGGAATGAATCAGAAGGGTTTTTGGCGGCTTTTAACCTGCAGTCATTTCTGCAGAGAGAGTGTTTTTTATTGAGTGACGGCAGCAGAGTTGGACAATGGAGAGGAACATGGGCCAGTCCTGGATTTTAGGGAGGACTCGGACAATGGTCCTGCGTCCGACACAGAGATGGGGCCAGGGCCATCTGGGAGTTATGTGCTGACTCCAGAGCCTCCAGAATCTGACAGCAGTGAGGCAGAGGGGTAGGGGGAGCCTGTTCCCAGAGCAAGCATGCACAGAGCTGCCAGAAGGCAAGAACAGCTAAGACAAAAGAGGCAATTCAGAAGTAAGGCTTGGAAGTGATTGCCCCTCCCATAAGATATAAAGGAAGTGCAAAGGGACAGGAGCCTTTGCAGGAAGCAAGGTTGTTCGCTCTGGTCATTTTGGAACCTGAAAGCTCCATGGTGCATTTGGGCTCCGTTTGGTTTTGAAAGACTAATTGGCACTTTAGTCGTTGGCAGCACTTCAAGTAAGATAAAGGTGCATTTTTATCAGCCTTCTCCCGAAGGACTTTGGCAGGCTTCCATGGGACTATTTAGAACTGGTTGAGACTCATTACGGGCTGTGAATGACGGTAATTCACAGCCATGAACTAAAATAAAAAGGTTTTGGATTTAACAGTGTGTTTGTTGGTGTCTCAGGAAGCCATGGGCAGAACGGAGAGCTCAAAAACACCACTCTGTGCATGCAATATTGGGAAAGGAAGAGCGAAACGATCCAAAGACCGCCTTCTGATTGTTTTCCAGCCCACAAGAATATTATTTAACCTGGGCTTTTGATGATTAGACTTGTTTATGATGCTAGAAGGACTGTTTAGGGTGGTTTATTGAAGCTCAAAGGGCCATTGATTTTTAGCTTTTTATCTGTATCGAAGAAAGTCAGAATTTACTTTTTTCAGTAGCTTTTCCCTCCTTTTGGTCTGCGCTGTCCAGTTTTACTTTGTCTGAGCCCCTCTTCCTTTTAAATTCCCTTCCTTTTTTGGTATTCTGTACCTTTTTGAAACTTTGAAATAAAGTTTTGGGGAAAAAAGAATATGGGAAGAAATTCTGCCTCCCACCCGGCTGTGGGACCCAGTGCAATAAGCTGCTGAAAGGACCAGAAGGCATGGCAGGAAACCATCTCCTCCTCCTCCTCCTCCTCCTTCTCCTTCTCATTATTCTTCCACTCCTCCTTGTTCTCCTTCTTCTCTTCCTTCTCTTTCTTCTCCTTCTTCTCATTATTCTTCCACTCTTCTCCTTCTCCTCCTCCTCATTATTCTTCCCCTCCTCCTCCTCCTCTTCCTCCTCCTCATTATTTTTCCACTCCTCCTCCTTCTTCTTCTCTTCCTTCTCCTTCTTCTCCTCCTTCTCATTATTCTTCCACTCTTCCTTCTCCTTCTTCTCCTCATTATTCTTCCACTCCTTCTCCTCCTTCAACTCCTTCTTCTCCTTCTGCTCCTTCTTCTCCTCCTTCTCCTTCTCCTTCTCTTCTCCTTCTCCTTCCATATCTGTTATCAGATGCTGGTGATCATGTTGGCGATCCTATTTTTTAAAATCAATTTCATAAATCTTCTTGCCTTGTTGGAGTTTGGTCTGGGTCATTAACGCAGATGTCTGTGGGTGACTTTAATTTTTTTTTAAGGAAGGAACCACGAGCAAACAAAACAAGTGGTTTTTAAAAACCTCTCTTCTTATGGAGAGAGCACATCAAAAAGCCCTTCACCCCGACACGTTTACTGTATTTCGTGGCCATCTCCAAGCTGCCACTGCCAAAGCTTTAATCTGTTCATATTAGGGGATTATGCAGGAGGACGGCCTTATCAATTTTGTGCAACAGGAGCCTAATGATTGCTCACTACCGGTTTCCAGCTTCCCAGATAATTTAATTAAAGTAGGCAAGATGGATGCCGCCGTAGTATTTTCTTCATTGTATTGATAAGACGATTAAATAAATGTCTTACAAGATTACCGTAAAGCCATTTCATTTCCAATGGCCTGTCTCGCTTCTCTGCATAGCTGTAGTTAATTTGCTGGCACAGTTTGTCCCAGGTGGCCTGGTGATCCTTACAGTGCACGCTTCTAAAATAATATTTCTTTCTGGGGATTTGAGCTAACATTCCCCCCCTCCCCATAAATTCCAAAAATCTGTTTGGATCCGATGGGATTCAGGCTGGGTTGAAAGCTGACGGCCATTGGATTTTTAACTCGGGGTGTCTCAGCCTTGCCCACTTGAAGAGAGGTGGATTTCAGCTGCCCCAAATCCCCCCAACCATATTTCATTTAATTAAAAGTCAGTAAACGGAAAGATCTTGGCCCATATAGTTTCCCTCCCGGCCCTTGGAAGGAAGCGATTCAGGGCAAACCATTTGAAACATCTCGCCGAGATACTATATATGCAGCGCCTCATCCAGACGGTTGTTGGGAGTCAGCCCTGATGTCAGGTTTCCAAATGATGAATTCGGGCTTGACACCTGACTTCAAGGCATATTAAATTTTAATCCTGGTTGTATCTACAGGTAGTTCTTGATCTACAGTGTTTAGTAATCGTTTGAAGTCACAGTGGCATAGAATAGAATAGAATCAGAAATAGAATAGAATAAGAAATAGAATAGAATAAGAAATAGAATAGAATAGAATCAGAAATAGAATAAGAAATAGAATAATAGAATAGAATAAGAAATAGAATAGAATAAGGAATAGAATAGAATAAGAAATAGAATAATAGAATAGAATAAGAAATAGAATCAGAAATAGAATAGAATAGGAATAAAATAGAAGTAGAGTAGATAGGGACATGGTGGCTCAGTGGCTAAGACGCTGAGCTTGTCAATCAGAAAGGTCGGCAGTTGGACGGTTCGAATCCCTAGCGCCGCGTCATGGAGTGAGCTCCCATTATTCGTCCCGGCTTCTGCCAACCTAGCAGCTTGAAAGCATATTAAAAAATGCAAGTAGAAAAAGAGGGACCCCTTTGGTGGGAAGGGAAAAGCGTTCCATGCGCCTTCGGCGTTCAGTCATGACCACAGAGACGTCTTTGGATGGCGCTGGCTCTTCGGCTTTGTAACAGAAATGAGCAGCGCCCCCTAGAGCTGGAAATGACTAGCATGGGTGTGCAAGGTGGGGAACCTTTAGAGTAGAGCAGGATAGGAGATGGAAGGGACCTTGGAGGTCTTCTAGTCCAACCCCCTGCTCAGGCAGGAAACCCTACTATTTCCAAGCCATGAAGTCAGGAACCTGAAGGGCATCCGAGGGCACCAGGGGAAGCGCGTGGAGGGCCTTTCCGCACCAGACGCTCCTTCTGAAGGGAGCGCAAGCGACGCTTTCCCCTCCTGCTCAGCAGTTTTGGGGTCTTCTGCTTTGCTGGGTAATTGAGTTTTCAGCTTGCAATTATTTCAGGACCATAAGTTGCTCTCTCGATAGCAAAAAATAAATAAAATAAAATGCCGCCCTGGAACTCTCCAAACGGTAGGAAGCTGCTCCAGGCGATGGCTTTCCTCTCGGTGACCGTTTGTGGCTCCTTTTCTTGGCCGAGGGATTAATTGGAACAACGTTCCGAAAGTGCCATTTTTGCAAGCCCTTCCTTTGCTCTCGTCCTCGCGGCTTCAGGAAGTCTGTTTATGTATTTATGCACGTAATTAAAACAGAATGGGAGCTGTAGACCCTGGAAAATTAGAAAGCGCTCTGCTTTTATGGATGGATATTGGGAGGTGCTGCCTTGGCCGACTCCTTGGCCTCCTTCGCATACCTAGAGAAGTCAAAGAAACCTCCTCGCCCTTTGGATCATCCTGGGGAGGCTCCTGCAGAAGATCCCTGTGTGTGTGTGTGGGGGGGAGGGTTGGGATCTGTCCGAAGGCAGTTGGTTCTCTCCTGGAATTGGTTCTCCACTATTCTGCCGGAAGGAAGCAGGAATGGCGATCCTGCCAGCCTTCTTTCTCTCTTTCTCAGCTTTAACATCATTCAGCTTAACAACTGTTGGTGCTTCACTTCATAATTACTATTAAAAGCTTCCTTCCTTCCTTCCTTCCATTGATCAATCCATTGATCTATCCTCTTTCTCTATTCTCCCTCCTATTTCCTTCCTTCCTTTCTTCCTCTCATCCATCCATCTTTTTCTCTTCTCCCTCCTGTTTCCTCCCTACCATCCATCCATCCATCTTTTTCTCTATTCTGCCTCCAATTTCCTTCCTTCCTTCCTTCCTTCCTTCCTTCCTTCCTTCCTTCCTTCCTTCCTTCCATCTCTTTCTCTCTAACCTTTCGACCCATCTCTTTCTCTAACCTTCCTTCCCATCTTCTTTGCTCCTTCCTTCCTTTTTTCCTCCCTCTCTCCCTCCCCACCATCTCCCCATCCACCCACCCATCCTTTTTTCTATTCTGCCTCCAATGTTTGTCTGTCTGTCTGTCTTTCTTTTTTCTTTCCTTCCTTCCTTCCTTCCTTCCTTCCTTCCATTCATCCACCCATCTCTTTCTCTAACCTTCCTTCCTTCTTATCTTCTTTGCTCCTTCCTTCCTTCTTTCCTCCCTCTCTCCCTCTCTTTCCATCCATCCATCCATCCACCCACCCATCTTTTTCTCTGTTTCCCTCCAATTCCTTCCTTCCTTCCTTCCTTCCTTCCTTCCTTCCTTCCTTCCTTCCTTCCTTCCTTCCTTCCCTCCCTCCTTCTCCCTCCCTCCCGCTGTTTCATGTCTCCCAGGTATCTAGAAGGCCCTGCTTGATGAATGAGTCCCAGGCTTCATGGTCACGTGCCATAGCCCCTCCCCCCCCCTCTCCCCTGATGGGCCCGGGAAGGCAGAACAATTTTAAGAAGGACCATTAAACAAAGGAATTGCCTTGGCGGTTGAGACAAGGAAAATAGTTCTCTCCGGAGACTTTTTCTGAATTGGATAAAACGCTGAAGAGGGGAAAGTTTGTGGGTTTTGGCAGGCTTCCTAGCGCCCCCAGCCTCTTTCCTTCTCTTGGCCCAGGGCTAGCAATGGACTACCCTGCGTGTAGCAAGGTTTGCAAGCAGGACCGACATCCCTGCTCAGCCTGGGAATTCAGAAGGGATCTTGTCTGAAGCTGCAGGGCAACTCCTGGAGGTTCGAGGTCACCTGGAGCAAGAACTTGACCCTTGCTAGGACTTTCCATTCTCTCGCTCTCCCGCGAAAGGTGGCCCAATAGAGCTAGCCCCTCCCCATCCCAAAACCACAGGCTAACCCCTCCCCCCCCGGTCTCTGTCTCAACAGGGTCAGATTTGCAAATATGCCTCCCCAAAGCTCTCACCTGTTGCTCCCGCAAGATGGAGGAGAGATACCAAGGCTTGGCTCGGTCCAACATGGAGCAGATCCTCCAGACGGCCAGCATGGATTTGAAATTCCTCATCATGCAGAATGCGGCCATTTTCCAAGGTAGGTGTGGGCAGGGGCTTCGTGCCCCCCCAGGCAAGGGGGGGGGGAAACTCAGAGGTCGGCTGGTAGGGTGTCCATCGCTTGTGTTGCTGGAGGGGAGAAGGTGGGAATGACTCGGGAGGCAGGAGGAAGAGCTGCTGGTGAGGCAGAAAAGAGATAATGGGGCCTGCAGAAGGAAGGGCGGCTAAAGTCTCAGAAGACCCTCCCTCCCGACTTGCTTGGGCTGTGAAGGGGAGGGGGAGGAAGAGGCGGGTCTTCAAAATCCACACGGTTCCCCTCATTCACCTTGCAATAAAGTTATGGCTGATACTTCCGAGTGTGTTTTTTGCCTGGGATGCCTCCCAAGCTGACGTCAATCTGTGTGAAAGCAGGGGTGGCATTCCAAAGTTTTAACAACCAGTTCTGTGGGCGTGGCCAGGTGGGCATAGCCATGTGACTGGGTGGGCGTGGCTTCTTCTTCTTCTTCTTCTTCTTCTTCTTCTTCTTCTTCTTCTTCTTCTTCTTCTTCTTCTTCTTCTTCTTCTTCTTCTTCTTCTTCTTCTTCTTCTTCCTCCTCCTCCTCCTCCTCCTCCTCCTCCTCCTCACCCCTTCTTCCCCTTCTCCTCCTCCTTCTTCACCCACCCACCCCCGTTTTTGGGCCTCAGGGAAGCCTCCTGGGGGAGCCAGGAGGGCAAAAAACAGAGTGTGGGGGGGGGGGGCGCAGTAGTAAGACAGCGAGGGGGATCCAGGCACAGCTGATCATCGGGAGGGGAAAAAATAAATACCTTAAAAAGTGGCTGGGCGGGGGAGAATGCCGTCAGCGATGTCACACATGCGCGATAAGGACTGACTGGGTGGGGAGGGGGGCAGAAAGGGGCGGGGCCAGCCAGGGTCACGATTTGCCGGTTCTCCAAACTGTGCAGAGTCATAGCAACCGGTTCTACAGAACCAGTCCCAACCGGTAGAATCCCACCCCTGTGTGAAAGCACATCTCTTTCCTCCCCCTCCCCTTGTCTTTACCGCTCAAGAAACTAGGGAGGGTCTCTTCCGATGTTTGCCCCACCCAAGTTTCTTCTTGGGGGTTCAGCTGCCTCTTATCGGACCGCTGCCCAGTCTACAGATCTTCCTCCTGCCTTCCATACCATTACAGCTCCAAGCTGAGTGATGCTTGCTGGTTGCTTTGCAAATGATATCCCATTAGCTTCCTCCCCTCCTTCCTCCTTGAGTGTCAGAGAACAGAGCCGAACCCTCAGTATGAAAACTTTTGTGCCTTGTGTTGAACTGTGCCTCAATCATGGTTTGTTGACTGCTTTGGGTGCAGGGCTTGGAGTAGAGTAGAGTAGAGTAGAATATGGAATGGAATAGAATAGAATAAGGAATGAATAGAATAAGGAATGAGTAGAATAGAATACAATAAGAATAGAATATTGGAATAAAGAATAGAATAGAATATATGGAATAGAATAGGAATGGAATAGGAAGAGGAAGAGGATAGAATTCTTTATTGGCCAAGTGTGATTGGACACACAAGGAATTTGTCTTGGTGCAAATGCTCTCAGTGTACACAACATCATCAGGTACAATACTTAATAATAGTCATATGGTACAATAAGCAATTGAATCATATTAGGAAACAGTCAATATAAATCATGAGGATACAAGCGACAAAGTTACAGTCATACAGTTACAAGTGGGAGGGGATGGGTGATAAGGAATGATGAGAAGATTAATAGTAAGACTTAGTGAATAGTTTGACAGTGTTGAGGGAATTATTTGTTTAGCAGAGTGATGACATTGGAGAAAAAACTGTTCTTGTGTCTAGTTGTTCTGGTGTGCAGGGCTCTATAGCGTCGTTTTGAGGGAAGGAGTTGAAACAGTTTATGTCCAGAATCTGAGGGATGGCAACTACAATACGAGCCAGAAATGGACACTTGGCTTTTACGGTTGATAATCTGTCCAGAAGCTGGTTTTGGGGATGTTTCCGCTGTGCATTTCAGGGTTATTTTAACGTGGGTAAATATGGATGGTGGGTTCAGAATTGATCTGATCGCTTCTGAAATAAAGGCATGTTTTCCAAAATGTATATATGGGGTGGGGGGGAATCCTTGGTGGCAGACGGAGAACCAAACCCAGCTCTTATTTTGCGGTATTTTCCTGCTGCAATCATGGAAATGCCACAGGGCCTGGAAGGAAAAAAAAATCTAATAATCTAATAAAGTTTGCTAAGTGAACACAGTAATGGACACGCCTGGACGGCATCTCGCTAAATGCCAAGCGGCTCTCCCGGATCTTCCATCAGCAGAAAGTCTGCCACAGCTTCAGCAGGACGGAAATTCAATTTAGCGCAAGGGGAGCATCGGCCGGAGTTGGCCCTGTCACTCAAGCAGCCCCTGCGCGGGGCTGATGGAAACGCCCCGAAATGAGTTGCGAAGGGCCGGCAGCGCGTGCGTGCGCGTCTTGTGAATGAGTTGGGTGACATTTCCATACGTGGCATCAAACGAAGGAGGTGTGTGTGTGTGTGTGCGTGTGTGTGTGTGGCGGGGGGGGGGGGGAGACGGCCAGGCTGACAAGAGCTGTTTCTCAGCAGGTGAGCGGAGACCTTTCCGATTTCCTGGTGCAGATAAAACAGCTGCCAATTGAGAGGACACAGAGGTGGTGATGACTGGGCCGTGGTTCCCCCAGTGGTGGTATTCTACCATTTTGGCCCGGTTCGGCCAAGCCGGTAGCGCCAATGAGTAGCGGAGAGACCCAACCGGTTCTTTCCACTGCTCTGCTGTTGGGCCCACCTGCCCGCCCAGGCTCCCAGGCTCCCCTTTCTGTCCTGCTTTTGAAGCGCAGCTGCTTTGCGTGGCACGGCAGCTGCTGAAGCAACCGGGAGAGTGCAGGATTGCAGGAGGTGACTCAAAACGCCTCTGTGCCTGTGCAAAGTGTGTGTTTGGTGTGCGTGTGCAAAGTGTGTGTGCGCACGCACAAAGCGCGCCCACCAAGCTACACCCACCGAACTCGTGGTAAAAATATTTGAAACACATCCCTGGTTCCCCCCCCCCCAGGAAGGGTTCATGATCTTCCATTTGTTTTGTCTCCAAGAGGACAGGTTGGGAGCTTCTCCTGTTAAGTTCTCAACCTTGGCAGCTGGAAGATTAACAGACTTCAGCTTCCAGAATTCCCCGTCCATCGTCAAGTTGGGGGGGGTCAACTCTGGAGCTGGCCTGACTGCGGCCATCTTGGAGGCTTCACTGGAGGTGAGGGATAGGGAGGGAGGGGAATAGAGATAGCTGGGGTTTTGTAGCCAAAACAAAATACTTTCTTCTGAGAACCAAGGACGTTCCAACACAGAAGAGGGGAGGAGTGATGTTACCAAGCAACCAGACAGCGCCCTGATTGGACCATCTGACTGATTGTTTGGGAAAGGGGGAAAACACTTTTACTTTTAATTAGGTGAAAAGTGCGGGAACCTCTAGAGTCGGTTTTCATCAGTCTGTGCCAATATGATATACCCAACAAACTTGTTGTTTGAGGAATCTACCTGCCTCAAGAGTTCCGTTTGCTAAGGGTGGGTTACTTGGAATCCTGACAGTAGACTTGCTTGAAATGCTTCCAGGATGGTGGTAGATCTCCATATCATGTATCACCATCCCCACCTTCCTAGGGGCATTTCGTTCGTTAACAGGAATGTTTCTCAACCTTGGCTAGATGGGTGGACTTTAACCACCTGTCAGTTAAATGTGCCCCCCCCCCCCCCCGCACACTTTTAATGACGTTAACTTGAATCTCTTTGGTGGCCCTTAAAAGCCAGGCATCTGTCTCTGCATTTGGTAAAAGCCGGGCTGGATTATTTATTTCGTTACGACAAAACCCCGTATGAATTGTGTCTCTTATCGGCTTTTTCCTTGGAGGGGGCTTGAAATTTGCACGATAAAGAAAGGGTCAGCCTTCCTATCTCAGACGTTTCCTTTTAGAGGCAGCGGAGGGGAGGGGAGTGCGTTTCTCGTTTTTTAAATCCAGACCACTGTCAAAAGAATGTTCACATCAAGGAAAAAATGCCTAAATTCTTTTTAAAAAGGGAAATAAAAAGGAAATAGCAAGAGCTTCTCTGTTGATACCCTATTTTGTGCCTTAATCTGCTTAAACTCTTTTCATCTATAAATTGGAATTGGTCGGGTTTGTATGATATGCTGTGTCAGGATGCGTAAACCCATAGTGGTTTCTGGGGCTAGTTAATTCCTCTTCCTCCTTACTCCTCCTCTTCCCTGCTAGCCAATTCTTTTTCCCCGCAGGGTCTTTTCAGTGGAATGGTGGTTTAGCTGCTCTCCCACACTCAGTTTTCTGCGTACGGTGAGACATCAAACAAAGGAGCAGAATTGGGGAGCAGAGAGGCAAAAAGTATACCTTTCTTTTCCTTGTTCTGTGTAACACGAGGGCGGAAGGATTTCTTACCCCAAGAGCAACGATATTTTGAGGCCAGATGCAAACGGAAAGTGGTTGTTGTTTTTTTGCTCTCTCTCCTCCGGTTGGCTGGAAGAAATGACTCTGTTGTGTTTTCGAGTAAAAAGAGAATGGAAGCAGAGATGACTTCAGGTGGGCTGCAGACTGGTTTGGAAAGATTAGGGCACGGCACGGCCGAAGTGCCATCTGTTTACGTGAGGAGAGCTTAAAGGAGAGTTGAGCAATTCCCATTCAGGCAAATTGCATCTTCCTGCAATGTATTTACTACTCCAGCAGCAGCAGCCTCCTGTTTTCTGTAATTACTTCTCTAGGCAAGAATTATCTTCCGCAGTTGAAGTCTTAATACATTCCGAGGGCTCGAGAAACGCTATAAAAAAAACACCAAGTGATTCTTCAGGATTTCGTTCCGCAGCTGCAAACCTCGCCGAAACTACCTCACAAAGCCGAGCCGATGTTGCCATCCTTTTTCTGGCTGCTCCACTTGTCTTCTTCCCTTCCCTGCCACCCCCCCTCCACCCCAAACATTTCCCCCTGCAAATGTGTTTGCTGTCTGGGCTGAAAGGGGATTAAATGAGGAAATAAATTCTCTTTTGTCTGTGCCGGAGTATTTAAAATGCAGAGAAGAAACAGTTGGTAAACACGAGAAAAGCACAGCAAACAGAGCAACCCAAGGACAAGATGGGGCTGATATAAAACAAACATTTTCCCCCTCCTCTCGGGCTGCTGCGATGGGCTTGGTTTTCAAAGCCCCCCTGAGATAAAACAATAAAGCCACCAAGGCTGTTTTGGGGAAGCTAGGGCGAAGGAGAGAGAGAGAGACAGATGAGCTTTTCCTGAGCCCATTAAGCTGTCAATACACTGCTTTCCTGACAAAAACCCGAGGCCGTTATTCACCGTATTGACACTTGCCAATGATGCAAGCTCCATCCAGCCCATCTATAGTGGTGGCAGGTCCTGGGGAGGAGTTACATTAATCCGTGCTCACGAGAAAAGGGTGAGGAAGCCAAGGATCTGCTGCATCCTGGCCACGGGCAAGTTGAAAATTGGCTTCAGCCACAAGGGCCGGATTCCCACCGAGCTGGTATGACGGGCTTTGCGTGCCTTGGCTGATGGCTGAAAATCAGTGCTCTCCGCTGTGTAAAATCCAGCATTCGGTTACTTAAAATGCACTTATTTCGGCAGGCCGGACTGGCCTAGGGGTTTTTAAATTTTAACCGGGTTTTAATCTTTTTAATACTTACTTTATATTTTAATTGAGCCATATTACATTTCAGCTTTTAAATTTTAATATTGTTGTGTTATTTCGTGTACTGTACTTTGTATGGGTGTTTTTATTGGCTGTTCACTGCCCCGAGTCCCTTCGGGGAGAGGGGGGCGGTATATAAATCGAATAAATAAATTCCTATTCATGCCTGATGCTCAAGAGCCTCCCTGGGTGGAAATAGGGGGACTTCTCCTTTCGTCCGGCTTCTCTTTTGCTGAAGGATGCCAAGAATTAAGGAGAAACTTCCTGTCATGCCCCAGTTGGAATCTGACTCCGAGGGAGAGGAAGAACAGCCGACAGGGTGTGGGAGTGTGGCTCTGGAGGTTGTGGAGGAAACTGGGGAAGGGCACAGGCCAGCTGGGCAATCAGAGGAAGACCCAGGCTCATCCCCTCTTCATCCGAGGGCACGCAGGGAGGAACAGAGAAGAGAGCAATGTGAATGGTGTGGTCTAAGGGAGAGGAAGGGGCCCTGATCCCCTTCATGGGCTGCAGCTGGGAGGACTGTTTAAAAGGAAAAACTGCGCATGGCCCAGTGCTGGAAGCAAAGGGAGAAATAATTCCAATCTTTCAGTTCTTATCTGAGTTCTGGCATGCTTCCCAGTGTGCGTATGTGGACGTCTTCAAGCCCTTATCCTGCCTGGTCTCCTTAATTGCTTCAGTGTGGTTTGTGTTATTTTTTTCTATTTATAATTTATATGAGTCTGAATGGCATTTCTTCCTTTTCGCAACTGTTTGTGGGGGAGTTTTTTCTCCAGTCAATGATAATTGGACCTTTGAAGCCAAGTTGAAGGAATTAAAGGGACTTCACCTGTTTTTGTGACTTTGTTGCTTTTGTATCCCATCCTGGGTCATCACACTTCCTAACAGCCAGGACAATTAGCCAGTGGAACTGCTGGACACCAGAAGTTGTGGGTGATTCATCATTGGAGGTTTTGAAGAAAAGACTGGACAGCCACATGTCTGACGTGGTATAGGGCAGTAGTCTCCAAACTTGGCAACTTTAAGACTTGTGGTCTCCCTCTTGGGCAGGAGGTTGGACTAGATGACCTATAAGGTCCCTTCCAACTCTGATTATCTGTTTTCTGTTAACTCCTATTGGCTGGAGAATTCTGGGAGTTGAAGTCCACAAGTCTTAAAGTTGCCAAGTTTGGAAACCTCTGGTATAGGGTCTCCTGCTTGAGCAGGGGGCTGGACTAGAAGACCTCCAATGTCCCTTCTGGCTCTATTCTGATTCTAAAGGTCCCAATTCCCCTTCTGATTTCTTCTGGGCCGTGGTGCCTGCTGATTTTCATTTTCCTGGCAACCCTCCTGCAGAAACAGATGGGTCTTTTCTCTCTTGCCCCGTTGAAGCTCCCCAGCGAGACTCTGCATGTCCAGCTGAGCGTCCCCCCCTCCCGGGCCGGAGATGGCATTCAGCAGGTTCTGACTGGTTCTGGAGAACCGGTAATGGAAATGTTGAGTAGTGCGGAGAACTGGCCAATCACACTTCTGACTGGCCCCACCAACCCCATCTCTTCTTCTGCCTCCCATCGAGTCCCAGCTGATCGGCTGGGTTGATCCTTTGGTTGCCCCGCACAGGAGAACGGAGCTGGAAAGCAGGTTAGTGGGGTGGGGAGGGAAGGGAAGGGGGATTTTGCAGCATCTTTCCCCTGACATGCCCGCCAAGCCATGCCCACAGAACCAGTGGTTAACTTTTTTGAATCCCACCACTGCCCTCGGCCCACCCCCAGGGTCGAGCCAGCCCGAGCTCCCACCATTTCTGCAAAGCTCTGGAAAGCCTGGAACCAGCCTCTGCCTTCCACAACCCGCTGTGTGAAAACACACAGGCCCTCAGGCTGGGCTGGGTGTGTGTGTGTGTCCTGTCTCTCTGTGTGTGTGTGCATGTTTATTTAAGGTGGAGCCTGGAAGAGATGGGAGGAGGTCGACTGGTGGCAGCATCAGGAGCTGACCGGCAGCAGCTGATCTTCCGTCTGCGTCTGGCTCTCTAATCAAAGCTCTTGAGGGATTCCTGAAATGCCGGAAAGTGAGCAGGGATCGTCCGGAGGGGGCCTGGGTAATCTAAGCCTGCCGGAGAGGAGGGGGCACGGATGGGAAGGGGGGATGGGGAAGCCCCAGCCACCTTCCTCTGCAAGGATTTGAGCTCAAGCCACTTATTTCTGCAGTTATATTGCATTATTTTTCCACCCCCCCTTGACGTTCCAGAACCATTTTTGCTCTTTGCACTTTTAGTGTGCAGCTCATCCCGGCGGATTTCCCCAAGGGGGGCTCTTTGGTTAGGGGGCTTTTCATCCCGTCGCCCCGTGGATAAGCGGCTCCTGGAGGGGAAAGAGACTCTCTGAGGCTCCTGGAGTTCATTTGCCAGCGTGTGGTTCTTCAAGAAAGCAGGTGCTGCTGCGAACCAGATCCTAAGCTCCTCAGCGACAGACTTGGGGGTGACCCACTAGAAATGGCAGTAACACACAGTGGTGGGATTCATTTCGTTTTTTACTACCAGCTTGGTGGGCGTTACTGCAAAATCTCCCTTCTTTCCCTCCCCATCTCACTAACCTGCTTTTCAGCTCCGTTCTCCTGGACAGGGCAACCAAAGGAGACCCAGCCAGTCAGCTGTGGCTGGGCGTGGCTTGGTGGGCGTGGCATTCTGTGGGTGTGGCTTGGTGGCTTGGTAGGTGTGGCAAAGGAAGGATATACTGCAAAATCCCCATTCCCTCCCCACCTCACTAACCTGCTTTGCAGCTCCGTTCTCCTGTGCAGGGCAACCAAAGGAGACCCAGCCGATCAGCTGGGACTCAGGAGGCAGAGAAGAGGTGGGGTTGGCCGGTTCTTTGAGCTACTCAAAATTTCCGCTACCGGTTCTCTAGAACCAGTCAGAACCGGCTGAATCCCACCTTTTGGGGTAACAGTAGCAGGTGGGACAGAGGGTGATCCCAGATGGATGGTTCCACTAGATGGCAATCAAGAGCCAATCTTTTTATTTTTTAACTTTTTTGCCCCCGGTTTAAAAATATTAACCATCCCCAAACCCCAAATTTGCACTTAGATTTAAATGTGGGATATTAAATTCTACCCATTTCCTTTTTGGAAAATACAGTGAACTGGGCCAGAATGGCTGCACCCTTCCTCATTTTCTGTAAAAACCTCCACCAGTCTCCAGCTTGGCGCTTCTTAAAGATGCTTCCAGAATAAATTTGCAAAAGGGTTGGAGGGAAGAGACCAGAAACGCAACAAGATGCATTTAGTCCTTGACCTGGTTTTCTACACTGATGTGTCAAAGTGTGCTAAATCTGCAGATTTGTGGCTGAGATTGGGACCCGGATACATTATTTTTTTGGGGGGGGAGGGGGTTTTGACTTACAGCCCCTCCCATCTGGACGTAGCCTTCTTTGCCTGTGATGATTTTTTGAATTAAATTCCAAGTTCTTTGCCTGCTGCTCTATTTCTAAATGAAGGGTGGGGTTTTTAAATTGCTGTCTTCAGACTAGCTTTTCTTTCTTTGTCGGAAATTGTTCATAATGTTTTATTCAGCACCAAGTTGAAACCGAGGAGACGGGGGGGGGGGGGAACGGTTGTAAGATTAGAGTTCTGACTGCAAATCCCCACTTTTTAAGTATATTTTCTAAAGCCTGGATTATGATGAACGGTTTTCCTCCGATGGCTGTAGTGGCTCAATTTATTGCAGCAATTTTGTTACCCGTATGCAGTCGGATTTGCAAGAGAGGAGTGGGGAAAAGACGAGCTTTCCTCCCAGTTTTTCTCCAATTCTGTTCTGTTTTTCTCCTCCTGTTTTGAAGTTGCTTGCAAAATTAAATGCAATTTTTGGCTTAGCAGCTCCGTGAGAGCAAGCAGCCCTTGGCCTTCAAATCTCGGGATCAACTTTTGCATCTCTGGCTGAAAAGGTTCAAGTTTAAATAAAATAATATGGAAGGAAGGAAGGAAGGAAGGAAGGAAGGAAGGAAGGAAGGAAGGAAGGAAGGAAGGAAGGAAGGAAGGAAAAGGAAGGAAGGATAAAGAAAAGGATGGATGGTTGGATGGATGGATGGATGGATGGATGGGAGGGAGGAAGGAAGGAGGAAGGAAGGAAGGAAATAGGAGGGAGAATAAAGAAAAGGATGGATGGATGGGAGGGAAGGAGGGAGGAAAGGAAGGAAGGAAGGAAATAGGAGGAAGAATAAAGAAAAGGATGGGTGGGTGGATGGGAGGGAGGGAGGGAGGAAGGAAGAGCTGTGGTGGCACAATGGTTAGAGTGCAGTATTGCAAGCTAATTCTGCCCACTGCCAGCAGTTCGATCCTGACTGGCTCAAGGTTGACTCAGCCTTTCTTCTCTCCTTCCGAGGTCAGTAAAATGAGGGCCCAGATTGTTGGGGAGCAAGAAGCTGACTCTGTGAGCCACTGCACTGCGAAGCGGTGTATAAGTCTAAACGCTGGTGCTGTTTGCAAACGCCTTTTGCTTGCAACGCCTCCATTAAAGCTCCCAGGGTTCTGGTGCTTTGCCACCGGGTCCATTTTTGGTGTGATACACAGACATCAGATAAATGTGGCGTTTCCTTCCAAACCGCTTTTCCTGAGAGCCTTTGAAGAAAGAGAAGAATATTATTAGTAACTGTTAAGCAAATATGTACCTAATCGACACGCGATTGAAATGGAATGGATGTATTGTATGTTAAAAATAAAAAATAAATAAATTAAAAAGAAGAAGAAGAAGAAAGAGAAGCTCTGTGGCTCTTTACAGATCGTCCCCAGAGGTCAAGAGGTGCTTTGATTGGGGAGCTGTGGGCAGAAACATTTCAGCCCTTATCATCCCCTCCTTTCATCAAGCAGGGACCTGGTCCTTCTCTTCTCAGGAGCTGATAGTGGGTGGCCGATAATCTCCCACTCCCTCCCTGGGAAGACCCTCTGCTTTGCAAGGGCCACTCAAGGCTTCAAGGCTGGGAATTGTGACCTGCGGCTTAAAAATTCCGATATAAATTCCTGCACGCTGATTTGCTCCCTTTTGGGGCTGAGGGTTTGCAGAGAGAACCTTCCTATTAACCGGGTCTGATGCCTGGTTCACTAGGGATGAGAGCCCAGCCGTGGGGGTTGCTTTCCCGAAACTGTGGTTAAAATGAAACCACGGCTTAAGGCAGAGCCTTTAACCCTTCGCTCTTTTTGGAGAGCGGGTTCTGTAGCCGTTAGTTACGGCTTTCATTTAGGAACGTGTGTTTCGCATTTGAATTTCTGCATTGCTTGTTTTCGTTTTTTAACACGTTAGCGGCCTCCACTGGGTCTTGATTTGAGAGGAAAGGAAGCATGCAAATGGAGGGGATGCATTTGAATAAATGCATATCAATACGCAAGCTTTGGCTGTTTCTTTGGCAATTTGTGGCAGCCCTGGTTCTGTTGGTTCAAGAGCTTTGCTCTTGGGGTTGGACTTTTAGAGATGATGTATTTGGGACTATCCCTCCACATAGAGAGCTCTCCTGTCCCTGCTGGCTTTTGAAAAAATGCTAAAAATTGGTTTTTTTTTCCCCCTTGGCCCAGAGAGATTGCAGGTAATAATATGAGTTCCTGACAGCCAGATGTGCAAAGTTTTCAGAGTTTCCAGGTAGTCCTTGATTCACTTAATGTCCGTTCAAAGTTGACAAGGCCTGTCCTGACCCTAGGCTTCCTTAGAAAGCATAAAACACAATCTCAGTCCCGGCAAAACCTCTTTGATTTCCATGGCTGTGAATTACGTTCATTCACAGCTTGCAAGTCTTGCAAACAGCCTTTCAGAGCAATGTTTATAAACACTCACCTTATCACACCTGGACTGCGGCCAGAGAACGAACTGCCAGGCACAGGGCAAGGCCAAACTTGACACAGAGTCAAACAGGACTTTTCAAAGCTTGAACCGACCAGACTGAACTAATTGCTTCCTGCAAAAGCTCACGTCCCTTTCGCTCCTCTTTTGTGGCCTATCTCTCACACACTGATAGGACACTAGCCAGATGAATACCGATGGATGCTGGTAGGCAGAGGGACAATTTATTTCCCTCTTATTTCCCTCCCCAAAAACTAAGGCCAACCACATAGTTTCGTAGTAGCGAAGCACAGGTATAGAGCTAGTAATAAAAGTAATATTGGCCTGCATGATTTTTGTTCCTTACTCTGTAAACAGGAGAAGGAAGGAAGGAAGGAAGGAAGGAAGGAAGGAAGGAAGGAAGGAAGGCAGGCAGGCTCAGCCCTGTCAGGTTTTAAGTTCTACCATGAACAAAGCAGCAAATATCATAACTTGGACCCCCTCTACTCAAGGGCCTGCATGCCCCCAACTAACAGCCAGCTCTTTTCTGAGCGTGCCTTTCCGAATTCCTTGTTTTATCATCAGGAATGTCTTCAGGGACCATGTCCCCCCAAAAGCCAAGATGGCAGCGACAATCAAAGCCCCTCCCCCTTTTTCCACTGCAGACAAAAAGGGGCGTGTTTTTGATTGCATAGCTGTGATCGCCATCTTGACTTTTTTGACCTCCTTCCCTACAGACATCATACCTTCTCGACAAAGATACAGTTTTTTTTTCTCCCATCGTGCGGGAGATGGGAACGGACCGACTCCTGGGCATTTTTAGTTCTTATGGCTAATAATGGACTCGCCTCCAGTCACCCTCCCATCTGCCTCCTTGCAATTCCTCAGCTTTCTTCTTCTCATTGCTTAGCTCCTCTTTTTAATCCCATTGAGAAGGCCATCAATTTCGTGTTTCCTCAGCTCCCGCTTTAAATCTATTATACCTGGCTACTTGTTAAATTGTCATTAACTGATGAAAAAGCCGACGACCGCTTGCTTTCCGGGCACCGGATCAAAGATGTAGTAAATTGCTTTTTCAAATTATTGAGCCCTGGGAATCGTATTATACACACCCTCCAACTCATTCTCTCCCAGCCTCTCATTAGCCTGGGGTCGCAAGACTTTCTACATTGCCCGACACATATTTTGTTTAGAAATCACATCCATGGAGTAGGAAAATAAACAAGGATGCAGCTTGTCGCCTTCTCTGATGTGGCCTGGGTGTAGATACACTGCCTTAGGTATGGATGCTCTACTACTTAGTGCAAATGCTTTCAAGCCAGAGGGAGAGAAAAATAAACCCCTGTTTGGTGTGATTAAAGAAAAGATGAATCTGGGGTGCAAATGAAACTCTGAAAGTTTAAAAAAAAAAGAGGGGGGGGGGAGAGAGAGAGGCTTGCAAGAATAATTGAAAAAGATGCATTCTTTTTTAGCGAGCAGAAATGAATTCGTTTCTCTCTGGACTGCCAGGCAGATAATCAATCCCTAATTAGTTCCTGTTATCCCAATGCAAACCTCGTTAAAGCTCCTGTCACCTATTCTTCTTCTTCCCCCCCCCCTCTCTTTTTTCCTCTTTTTTTTTCTCTCAAAAGGAGCTTTTCTTGGAACCAAAGGCAAGGAGGGGGAAAAAAAATCACAATCGGAGGGAAAAGAGAAGGTGCCAACAAAATGGATTTTTTCCCTCCCCCAGCAAAAGCCAAGTTTCTGTTTTTCTTTTGAAATATCATTCACTTCAGGAAATGTCAGGAGGCAGAAGTGGAGGAAAATCAGAGACCCCTGGCTCCCTGTTAATGCCGGCGTGACCCTTTTGGATTGCTTCTCCTTCAGAAGGAATAAAGAAAAAAGAAAAATGGGGTATTTCGGAGAGCAGAATCTCGGTTGCAAAGAGAAAAAGTCGGTCTCAAAACACGGCCAAAATCAGCCCCCATGGATCCCCCCCCCAATGGGTGGGGTCAGTGACCCACCAAGGTTGCTTTGCAAAGGGTGCCAGGGAGGAGAAATAGGAGCCAAGTCAATGGGGTGAACCCCTAGTAGACTTGCTTAAGAAGAGATTAGGCAACCGGTTGCCTGGAATGGTGGAAGGTTTCCTACTTGTTGTGGTTAGTCGGCAGCAGGTGCGGATGGATGAGGAGAGCGAGGACTCCGATGAGGAGCCAGGACCATCAGGGAGTGGACTGCTGCCTTCAGAGATTGTGGGGGCTGGCAGCAGCGATGAGGAGGTTCCCGAGGAGCCTGTGCCAAGTGTGTGTGTGCAGTGTTGCTCTCAGGAAAGAGCAGCTACAACAGCACGGGCAACTCGGGAGTAAGGCTGTAAGATAATGGCCCCTCCTTCAAGAAGATAAAAGCCAGTTGTGAATTGGACATTCTTTGCAGAAAGCAAAGACGTTTTGAAACTCCAGCCTCGTGGACATTCCAGAATCCTGAGTTTGTGTTTGAAGATTCTTGTATTTCAAATTATTTCTTGTCTGTTAACTTTTGGCAAGTCTCACACAGTTTGGCAAGGCTGGTGCTTCTCACAGCTAATGATTTTGTAAAAGCATTACAAGGTTTCTGTTCCCTTTGGATTGTGTTTGATTTGTTGGAAACGGGCGTGGGTCAGAACTGAGCAGGGAGGGGTTGGGCTAGAAGACCTCCAAAGTCCCTTCCGACTCCACTTTTCTGTTATTCTCTTTGCGGAACGGGTGGACGGGCGTCTCCTGCAGAACCGCCTTCAAATTTCATTACACCAGGATGAAACGTAACATGGTTTAAAGTCCTGTAGTTTAAACTCTGCTGGCTCAGCTTTCTTTAGAGGCCTTAGGAATTTCAATGG
Organism: Bungarus multicinctus; assembly: GCA_023653725.1. NCBI lineage: Eukaryota > Metazoa > Chordata > Lepidosauria > Squamata > Elapidae > Bungarus > Bungarus multicinctus. Next base: position 23,234,246 of record CM042841.1, read on the forward strand.
ATTTTGCTTGCATAAATGGTCTTTTTTTTGCATGTCAATAACATTCTTTTGACATGGCCCCCAAACCTCAAATCCCTGGGGTATCGGTGCATTTCCAAGATGCAAGAGGTGTGTGTGTATCTGTGTGTGTGTGTGGTTGCAGCTACTTTCATCTGTAGCTGGATTCATTGGGGGGGGGAGAATATATTTTGTTCCCTCTTGCCCAGTCTTGTCATTGGTGGGGGGGGGGGTATCTCCCCAGCCCAGAGGGTGACAGAAACGAAACCATTAGCCTGGTGTTTAAATGCCGGAGGGTCTCGGTTTCCTTAATGACCCCTTTGGCGCTGGGGGGGAGGGGGGGCCATGGGGGGAGGGATGCTGAGTGCTTTGCAGATTCCTAAAGGGAATCCCAGCTCTGATAACATCTTTCTTTGCCTGTTTGGTCTCCAGGCTGATAAAGTCTGCCGTGGAATTAAAATGTTAAAAGCCAGGCTGAGATTTCTATCTTGCTGGGAGAAGGGAAGGGGGGAGAGGGGGGAGGGGGGGGGCTGTCTGGGGTCTTTAACTCTTGGAGCCTTGCAAAGTATTTAATAGGCATTGGCTGAGTGCTGCTGAGCCAGAGGTCTCTGCTGATATGCCTTCAGGGGCTGGGGGGGGGGGTGTTTGGAGTGTGAAGGAAGCCTGGATTGTGTCCCCTGCCCTTCCCTTCCCTGCCCTTCCCTTCCCTTCCCTCTGCTCTCCTTCCAAAGTTGTAGGATGAACTAGAGAAGCAGGGAGGGGAGATTGTGTAGTGTTGGGCCCAAAATGGAGAGGGGAAAAAAAAGCCACCCGAATACAAAATTGGCACGCTTTTCTTCTGGATGTCCACCAGAACTGGAACCAAACCAGTGAGTAGGTTTCCTTCCCCGGAAAAGGGCCCTTTGAAGTCATCTCTGGGACCGTTGGGGATTTTGGACTGGAGAAGGAGGCTGGCTGGAGGACTGAGGAGACTATTTGTAGCTCAGGGTTGAAGCTGAGGGGCGCTCTGGAGCTCAGGGGTTTTCTTGCAGGTGTTTCATGACCCAGCTAGGGGACATCCTCAGTGCTAGAAGGGGAGTGGGGTTTTTGGAGAGGAGGAGGAGGAGGACTGTGGGGTCCTTGGTGCTCTCTGAGCTTGGTTGTTTGCTTGCAGACGTTGCATTACCCAGCTAGGTGACATCATCAGCTCTCAAGAGAGCAAATCCCACTCCCTCGCATTGATAGTGTTACTCAGTTGGGTAATCAGACGTCTGCAAGACAACAATCAAGCTCAGAGAGCACCAAAGACCCCACAGCCTCCTCCTCCTCCCCCCACTCCCCCTTCTAGCATGGATAATGTTAGCTAGTTGGGTAATCGGAAGTTTGCAAGAACACAACTAAGCTCAGAGAGCACCAGAGACCTCAATGTTTGGGGAATTAATGGCCGTTTCAGGATTTGCAACGGGAACAAACATGCTGGAGAGGTTGTGTGTGTGTGTGTTAATCCTGCCTTTGGGGTAAGGAGGAAAGCATTTTAGGGTGCTTTGTCTCTTAGCACCTCTGCAAGCTTACCAAATATAAGCTGGAAAGCTATTTCTCAACTCGGTGACTTGTAGGCATAATGGACTCCTATCCCCAGAACAGGGAAGTGTTGTGTGGACCTACCCGGTTACTGCTTATTCGGTAAACCTCGACTGAGTTAAACCCAGGTCGATCCTATTCAGAGGTGGTCTCCAGCAGGTTCTGACCGGTTCTGCAGAACCGGTAGTGGAAATTTTGAGTAGTTTGGAGAACCGGCCAATCTCACCTCTGACTGGCCCCGCCCCCATCTATTCTCCACCTCCCATTGAGTCCCAGATGATTGGCTGGATCTCTTTTGGTTGCCCTGCACAGGAGAACAGAGCTGGAAAGCAGGTCAGTGGGGTGGGGAGGGAAGGGGGATTTTGCAGCATCCTTCCCCTGCCACGCCCACCAAGCCTTGTCACACCCACCAAGCCACGCCCACAGAACCGGTGGTAAAAATTTTTGAATCCCATCACTGATCCTGTTGTATGTACCGTATAAGGCAATATATCCCTCCTTCTTTTTCTCTGTAAATAACATCCTAAGCAGGAACACGCTGAACATTAGTGCTTTAATGTGTTGGAAGCAACTTTAGTTCTTCTAAAAGAAAAAAAAGGGAAAAAAAGACATATATTATGGGATGTTCTGAGACCTGCCTCGTAAACTCTCTCCAAAGCTTTTCATTCTGGCCTTGTGTGTGTCTCTGTGTGTGTGTGTGTGTTAAATGGACCGGATTTTAAGTGTTTTCTCCCTCCCGGCCTCCTTGCAATTGGAACGTGATGGGAGGTCCATTCCTAAATAATGAGAAGCCGGCGTTTCCTTCCGTGCTGCATTCAATTAAATTGGGCAGAGAGAGGACGAGCCGCTGTGAACTCCCTGACGGAGTTTCCATCTGGGCCCAGGGCTGAAACGACACTTCGAACAGAACCGTTTGTTTTTCAAAGGCTTCCTTCGGTCTCTCTCGGAGAGGAGAAGTAAAGTAAACATTGGCAGGAGAAACAGGCGATGTTGCAAACCCATTGTGGTCCGATCTTGGCTTCTTCTTAGAACCAAGATCAGGGCCCAAAGTCAGGGGTCTCTTCAACCTTGGCAACTTTTAAGACTTGTGGACTTCCAGAATTCCCCAGCTGGGAAATTATGGGAGTTCAAGTCCACAAGTCTTAAAATTGCCAAGGTTGGAGAGACCAAATTGCTGTCAATCTTCTACCTGTCAACTCACAAAATATTTCTATGGTCTTTTTAGAGTTGTCAACAGAAAAGGGGTGGGGGGGAACCAGTGCAGCAGCTTGCAAACCGAAAGTGCATTCCATAAATGTTTTCAAAGATAGTAACTAGGTGACTGAAGTTTCAGCCCCGCAAAATTCTAACTGGAGAGCCTGATTGATGACTCTGGGCTATGGAGGTGTCCCGTTGGAGAATATGAATTATGATACACCCAGGGGGTGGGGGAAAACCAGGATCAAGGGGGACAATGAATGATGTGTCTCAGACTCGGCAACACCCAGCCAGTGCCAACATGTTAACTTCCAATAAATCCTTTGGAAGTTTTGGAGGTTTGGCTCGAGACTCAGGATTTAAATGGGGGGTAACTGCTGGAATCCTGACACTACCATTGAGCTAAGCTGGGATTTATATTAACTGTGATTTGTTGAATGGCTGGGGCTCTTTACGGCCCATTTTCGAGCCTTCCATTTTCAAGCTGCCAGCGGAAGGGCTTTGAATGAGCTGCCATGTATGACTGCAAGCCCCCTTCTTTGTAAGCCAGGTTGATGTCTTAATGGGCTGTGTGAATCCACCCACCATGCAGGTAGTCCTCCACTTATGACTGTAATGGAGCCTGCAAATTGTAGTCACAAGATGAGGACTCCTTGTACTCTGCATGAGCATTCCATAACCAGATGATAGATACCTTAACCCTTTTAATATTTTGGCAGATTTCCTGCTGGTACACAACTATTGCTTTTAGTGTGGCCATCACAGTCTCTTAAGTCAGAATTTCTCAACTTTGGCCACTTGAAAACACGTGGACTTCAACTCCCAGAATTCCCCTGCCAGAAAGTGTGGATTTCAGCTCCCAGAATTCCCCTGCCAGAAAGTGTGGACTTCAACTCCCAGAATTCCCCTGCCAGAAAGCATGGATTTCAGCTCCCAGAATTCCCCTGCCAGCTTGGCCGGCTGAGGAATTCTGGGAGTTGAAGTCCACACCTTTTCAAGTGGCCAAGATGGAGAAACCATGAGGTGTAAAAGAGAGAATTGTGCAAAAATCTCCCATCTCAGTCCCTTGGAAACCCAGCATTTCCTGAGAGAAGCTGACTTCTAATGGCCCCTGGATTTTTTGAGGCAATTACCTCTCGGAGCCATTAGCGATGACAGCTCTTCCCAGAGAACCGTTTCTTGTAAATGAAGGTTCCGGCAAAGCAATTTATTAAGCCCACCCCTTCCATTAACCAGGGCACCTGCCCAAAAGGCCAGGAGAGGTCTCCTCCCCAGGCTGCTTTTCCATAAAATATTTGTCCTTGAAGGAACTTGGAAGGCAAAGAAGACGCTCAGCAGTTGAGCCAAGCTCGGGATTTTGGCTAAGAATGGATCGAAAGCCACGCTGGTGCAATTCGGCAGGGATTTCCCCCTTCATGCCCTAGTCTAGGGAAGAGAAGGACCAGGGGAGGCAGGAGAGCATCTTCCAATATTTGAGGGGCTGCCCCAGAGAGCAGGAAGGGGTCAAGCTATTCTTCAAGGCACCCAAAGGCCAGACAAGAAACAATGAATGGAAACTGAACAAGGAGCGATTCAACCTGGAAATAAGGAGAAACTTTCTGGGTGATAGGAACGATAAGAATACTAATAGTAATAGCAGTGCAGACATTGCAAATAGTTGAACAGTGTTGAGGGAATTATTTGTTTAGCAGAGTGATGGCGTTAGGGGAAAATCTGTCCTTGTGTCTCGTTGTTCTGGTGTGCAGGACTCTATCGTGTTGTTTTGAGCGTGGGAATTGAAACAGTTTATGTCTGGGATGTGAGGGGTCTCTAGATATTTTCACAGCCCTCTTTTGGACTCAGGGTGCAGGATCCAGGTCCTCCATGGAAGGCAGGTTGGTGGCCATTGTTTTTTCTGCAGTCCTAATTACTCTCTGAAGTCTGGGTCTGTCTTGCCGGGTCGCAAGAACCAAATGTTAGGATTCACGAATTTCAGAGATTTAGGACCACCGTTCCCATCATCCCCTGCCTGCCCCCTTCGGAGCATTGCATTCCAACGCACGTCTGCAGAAACGCTGCCCTAATGGTTCCCCGTGCTGTGTAGTAATGCCCGCGGGCAGCTTCCCAATTTTTTTTTGTGGCACTGATGAAATTTGCAATTACTTTAACTTCATCAATTGCTTTTGCGACGCCCCTGGATGTTTGATGCAGCCGCATTTCCCCCAGCAGAGAGGAATATAAAACCAATGAGCCTCACTGTGCTCAGCCTCCCACCGGCGGCCCTGGCAGAAATGGGAAGCGATGCAGGACGCCGGCACCAAAAACCTTCTTCCTAATTGTGCGAGAAGACTGAGGCTGAGATAGCCGGCGCTTCTTCCCTTGTGGTCTTCCTCGGCAGCGGGCAGGCGAGCTTGCTTTTTTCCACTTTCTTTGCCAAGGGGTGTGTGTGTGTGTGTGTGTGTGTGTGTGTGTGTGTGTGAGGATGGCTTGGCAAGAGCTCCCTGAGGTGGTTGGAAGGTTGCAGCGTAGGGTGTTGTTCTGACCAAGGCTCCCTGAGACCATAATTAAATACACGCTTAGTCCAAACAACTCTTGCTTTATTTCAACGCTGGGAATTATGTTCATTCCCAGCCCGTAATGAGTCCCTCGAGATGAGCACCCACCTTTCTCTCCTTTGAATTGCTGCCAGCAACTAAAGTGTCAAATGAACTATGAAAAACCAAGCGAAGTACAAAGTCCACATAGCACTTCAAGGTTTAATCCGAACAGAGCAAACGACTTTGCTTCCTGCAAAGGTTTCTTCACCTTTGCCCCTCCTTTATACCTTAGGGGATGGGGCAATCACCTCCAAGTCTTACTCCGGAGTTGCCCCTTTTGTCTCAGCTGTTCTTGCCTTCTGACAGCTCTGCGCATACGCACACTGGGAACAGGCTCCCCTTGTTCCTCTGCCTCGCTGCTGCCAGATTCTGGAGGCTCCGGAGTCAGCACATAACTCACAGATGGTCCTGGCCCCATCTCCATCGGATGCAAGCCCCTCGTCCGAGTCCTCCAGACTCCTGGACTGGTCTCCGTTCTTCCCCACTGTCCGATTCCACTGCCGCACTGCTCCCCCCTCCCTTTCTTTTGGCAACTCTAAAAAGACCATAGAAATATCAGTTGACACGTGGCGGCGCAGTGATTAGACGGTAGTATTGCAGGCTACTTCTGCTGATTACCAGGTGCCTGCAATTTGGCAGTTCAAATCCCACCAGGCTGGAGGTTGACTCAGCCTTCCGTCCTCCCAAGGTGGGTAAAATGAGGACCCAGATTGTTGAGAGCAAGAGGCCGACTCTGTAAACCACTTAAAGAAGGCTGTAAAAGCACCATAAAGTGATATAAGTGCTCTTGCTATGTTGCTGGCCATCTTTTCTTGATTTCATTGTCATTTCTTTGTTTGATTGCTGGGAGCTGCCCAGAATTTTTAGAAGTGATCCTCCCAAGCATCTCTTACCGAAAATCCTGCTGGCTGGGACTGCTGGGCTTTGGAGTTCAGGAACTCATTTACCCCCCCACCCCGTCCCCAACTTAAAACAACCTCCCCCTGTTGAGTTTCTTGCAGGTGTGAGGAACTTTACCGGACAGAAGACGGTGCTGGGAATTCTGGTGGATTTGTTTGTTTATTATTAGATTTGTTTATTAGATTTTTGGGTTGAAGCCAAACGTCTGGATTTGGAGGAGGAACATGGGAAAGCCTTGATGGGCCTGTTGCTTTCCATTCCACCCTCTTTGCTTTCCCTGGATCTGGGATCCTGTGATCCATCACCCCACTGGATCCTAGGCAGGAGCATGGTGGCAAGGTGAGGAGAAGCCCAGTTCCTAGGATTCTGAAGAGAAGGACATCAAACGCCATCGAAAGACAAATGAAGAATCATCTGTAGGCAAGAAAAGAAAACTCTGGTTTTGTTCCAGGAGAGCAAAACATCCTGTTTTGTTTTGCCGGATGGGGCCATTTTCTTTGCATCCCGATGGCGAGATTGTGCCTTTGGTTAATTTCCTGTTGAAACGAGTCTCTCTAAAAGGTGAGCCAAACGCCGCAGATAAAATGCACCCCTTTTGTTTCGACTGGCGCTGCACAGTTCAGAAAATTCTGGGCTTGTCATAATGGTTTTCCCGAGCAATCTTTCTAAATGTCAAGCTAATGTAGTTAGGGAGCTGTGAAAATCGCAACCACCCAGTGTGCGATGCACGCAAAGATGCTCGGAGTGGGGCTGGACTTAGTGGTGGAGAAATTCGACTTTAAACACCTCCCCCTTTTTTTTAATAAAAGGAAGAAAATTAGATTTATCATCCACTAGCTCAATACCCACGCGTCGCTAAGAAACGATGGGAGGAAAATAAGAGGGAAAAATGGTTCCTCTGCCCCCCAGCATCCATCGGTATTCATCTGGCTAGCGTCCTGTCAGTGTGTGAGAGAGTGGAGGGCTGTTTGGAAACTGAAAGAGTATTTGCTGTGTGAGCAAGAAGGAGACAGCAAGGAGCCTGGGCATGGCTTAGCTCAACTGTTCTGTACTAAAGCTGCTTGGTGCTGTGAAACTGAAACCGAAACTCCTCTGCTTGTGTTTTGCATTTGGAAGAGTTTTCTTTCCAGGTGGGGAGGGGGAGTAAAACTCCTTAGCATCAGAGCGTGTTAATAATAATAATATAGGAAATACTCTAAATGCTCTGATGGTCATTTTGAAAAATCCTTTCTTAGTGAGCACTTAGAAGCCAAGAGGAACATAGGTGTCAAATGTCAAGTTTGTAGGTTTTACGGTTCTGGAGATTTTGTGATGATGCGTGATATATATACAGTATATAGAGATATATAGATTTGTCTTCCTATTTATTATAGCTGCTTTTCACGAAGAATAAGAGTTTGGCTTAAAAAAGAACAAGCTTCATTTGTGTCCATGCAGTCTGGAGCAGGGGTCTCCAACCTTGGCCACTCGAAGACTTGTGGACTTCAACTCCCAGAATTCCTCAGCCAGGATTGGAGGCCCCTGCTCTGGAGGAGAGAAAGAGAGGAGAGAGGAAGAGGAGGAGGGAACAGGCATTGCGTAGAGTAGCGACATCCAACCTTGGCAAATTTAAGATCTCTGGACTTCAATTCCCAGCATTCCCAAGCCAAGGCAGCAAAAGCAGGATGTTTATTTATTTATTTATTCTTTTTATATACCGCCCCCCTCTCCCCAAAGGGACTCAGGGCGGTGAACAGCCAATAAAATACATATACAGAACACATATAAAGTATACAACATGATAATATTAAAATTTAAAAAATTGAATATAGTATGGCTCTAATTAAAAATATAAACAAGAATTAAAAGATATTAAAACCAGGTTAAAATTTAAAAGACCCCTAGGCCAGTCCGGCCTGCCAAAATAGGAGAGTTTTAAGTAACCGACGGAAGGCCATGAGATCAGGGGCGGCCCTTACCTCCGGGGGTAATTCATTCCAGAGAGGGGGTGCTGCCAATGAGAAGGCCCATGCCCTTGGGGTCGCCAGCCGTCCAGCCGGCGGCACCCCGAGGAGACCGACTCTATGGGAGCGCTCTATGGGAGCGCCCATTGCACTCAATGGGCCCCAGTCTCAACCATCTCTCTCTCTGTCCCATATGAGCTGCCAGCACTTCTTAGTTCTCTTCTGAAATGGATCCATGCCCAGAATTGCAAAGCCACTTTCCAAACTTCTTCATGGTGTCAATTTTGGGCATTCTGGGGAAAGAATTAATTGGCTTGCAATTCCAGGACTCTTCCATTACGTCCTTTGCTTTCGATGTTGCATTCATCGCATTCCCCCCCCCGCCCCCCCCCCATCACAGGGTGGGTGATTGGGCAAATTTTAAATCTGTCTGGATTGGACCTGATGCCGTCCTTATCTCAGCTTTCATGTCATTAAGGAGCAAAAAAAAAAATAAAAGACACTGATGTACTCCTTGGATTTTACCATCAGGATCGGGTTGCAATTTTTCTTCTAGGGGTCGGAATATAAATCGATAGAAAAACAGACGCTTCTAAATTTGAGCCCTGCCTCGTCCTGTCATTTCTCTATTGCAAATCCAGGGATGATGGATCAGATCGGCACTTCTGCTGTTGCAAGCAGACATGATTGAATTGTCGATAAAAAGAAGTACGCAGTCATTGGAAGAGAGCTGTCAGCACAATTCCAAAAATCCAACCGATAAGTTAAAATACTGGGGTACCTGCAGATTTTTTTTTTTCCTCCAGATCCGAGAGAGAAAAATAAACAAACTAGAAAATCTGTAAGCTACAAGGCTTTATAAATATACAGGTGGTTTATTTGAAAGGTGGATGTTTAGTGGCTGTGGGTTGCTTTCAGTGACAAATGGCTAGATAAATATTGATGAGGCATTGCAGGGCAAGGAAATGTAACAAAAGCAGGTTTTTTTTTGCTTTTCTCCTTCCTTATTTGGAGCCAGAAAGTTTCCTAATGGTTTGTCAGGCAAGTGAGAAGCTTAGATCTTGTGTTTTGCAATCTTAGCAACATTCAGATGGGTGATTTCAACTCCCAGAATTCCCCAGCCAGCTTTGAAGTCCCCCCATCTTAAAAATTGCTGAGATTGGAAAATATTAGTTAGATGGTGGATTTAATTTAGATTTCATCATGCATTCTTCAAAATCCTGGAGATCAGCTAAAAGTTTCTGAAGTTGAGAAGCTCTGGTTTAGCGTAAATCAGGGACAAATTCTGATGCCCAGGTGAGTTGGATGTGATAGACAAGCATCTAGAAAGAAGGAATAACTAAGTTCTATTAGTAATAGTAAGGAACTAAATTCCTTACTATTCAATAATATTCAGTTGCAACCCTATTAAGATGCATTTGAGTTTCAGAGTCTTCCTTATCTCATCTGTAAGGAAGCTAGCACAGAAGGTGGCTTGCTTGACTATGTTTTACTGAATAAACTACCTTTGCACAGTAAACTAAGCCTTAAACCACAACGGAGAAACCACAGTGATCAGGTTAATGGAGCAGGCTAAGCCAGCATCAAACCAACCAAAGGCGGACATAGCCTAGTTGGTAGTTTAGGTCCCTGCTGAGATTTGAGCTAAATCAGATCAGATTAATAGAGTTGGAAGGGACCTTGTAGGTCATCTAGACCAACCCCCCATCCAAGCAGGAGACCCTACACCATTTCTGACTAATAGCAATCCAATTTATTGTTGAAAGCCTCCAGTGATGGCGCTCCCACAACTTCCAAGGGCAACTTCTGTTCCATTGGTTGATGGTTCCCACTGTCAGAAAATTCCTCCTTATTTCCAGGTTGAATCTTCCTTGTTCAGTTTCCATCCATTATTCCTTGTCTGACCTTCAGGTGCTTTAGAAAATAGCTTGACCCCTTCCTCCTCTCTGTGGCAGCCCCTCAAATATTGGAAGATGCTCTCCTGTCTCCCCTGGTCCTTCTCTTCCCTAGACTGGCCAGGCCCGGTTCCTGCAACCGTTCATCGTATGTTTGAGCCTCTAGTCCCCTCATCCATCCTGGTTGCTCTTCTCTGCACTTTTTCTAGAGTCTCAACATCTTAGCTAGACTAACTTTAGGCCAAATCAGGATGAGGCTGGGATCAGTGAGTAAGGGAGGAGCCTATTGATTTCCACCTCTGCTGGACTGCTCCATAGGGAAATTTTATGCCCGAATCACTGTTTATTTAATGCAGAAAACACTTCATTTCACACGATGCTCTTAAGATCTCAAATCTTGCTATTTTCCCCTTTTATGACTCCGTCTCATCAGAAAATACTGTGAAGGCCTTACACACCCCAGGAATTGCATTGCTGTCATTTGCAAGTCCCCTCTCTCTCCTCTCCCCCCCCCCAGCTTCCCCCCCAATCTTTCCTGTGTGCTTGGTGCAGCTTTAATGGCACTTAGAGGCACTGAGAGTGTTTTTGTGGGGTTTTTTTCGCAGCTCAGAATGGATGAAGAGGATAATGGAGGTTGCAGAAATTATTATTTTTATTTTTTTTCCTACAGGATTCAAATCTATCTCAGTGCAGAAGCGCGGAGAGAGGCTTTAATTGCAAAATGGGGAAATGCTTCTGTTTGAGAGCAAGCGGCTCTCACCGCCCCCAGCTATGCAAAACTTGCAGTTTTAGCTGCGCTTTTAATTTTCTTTAATTGGTGGTAGGGTAGACCTTTGGAGTCTAAAAAGAAAGGCTTCCCAAGTTTATAGCAAATTATTGCCATTCCTAGGAACCCCGCCCCCCGATTTTCTTCGCTTTAAGGAAAGTGGTAAATACAGGAAGTCCTCAACTTACAACACCTCATTTAGTGTCAGTTCAAAGTTCGCTTAACAAATCTCACTTAGCAGCGGAAATTCTGGGCCCAATTGTGGTCCTAAGCCGAGGAATACCAGTACATGCCAGTTGCCAAACCCTCGAATTTTCTTCACGTGATCCCAGAGGTGCTACGAACGTCATAAGTGTGAGAACTGGCTACAAGTCATTTCTTTCAGTGCCATTGAACAGTCGAGGACTACCTGTGGATGTGAACTACTCAAAGTCCCCTTGTAAGAAAACCTTCCAAGCAAACTGTAGATATTTTCACAGCCCTCTTTTTGACTCTTGTGGACTTCAACTCCCATGCTGCCTTTTTGTCTTAAAGCCCCCGTCCTTTGCCGTTTGTGGCCGCGTCATTCTGAGCAGAACTGGCCTTCCTTCTGCCCGCAAGACCACAAATTTAAAGCCTGGTGAGACCAACCTTTGGAGTTGTATAAGGAGAAATGTTGATGTCGCAAGAGTTGGGGAATAACTCTCGCTGCCTCTTTTGCTCCAAATGTTAGATAACAGATAATCAGAGTTGGAAGGGACCTTGTAGGTCATCTAGTCCAACCACCCACCGAAGCAGGAGACCCTACACCATTTCTGACAGATGGCAGTCCAATCTCTTCTTGAAGGTCTCAAGTGATGAAGCTCCCACAACTTCCGAAGGCAACTTCTTTTCCATGGGTTGATGGTTCTCACTGTCAGAAAGTTTCTCCTTATTTCCAGGTTGAATCTCTCTCCTTATTCACTTTCCATCCATTATTCCTTGTCTGGCTTTCTGGTGCTTTAGAAAATAGCTTGATCCCTTCCTCCTCTCTGTGGCAGCCCCTCAAATATTGGAAGATATGCTCTCCTGTCTCCCCTGGACCTTCCCTTCACTAGACTAGCCAGGCCCGGTTCCTGCAACCGTTCGTCATCTGTTATGACCTTGTTTCTTCAGGGTTTTACCAGTTGAGTAGAATTTCTGTCTGGCTGATGGACAAAGTGTTCGTTTTAGCCTCTTTCTCAATTTTCGTCTCCAGAGGGAATCACAGTTCACTTCGATCCATATCACGAGAAGCTAATAGCTCCCTTGAGTTTTCCTGCTTTTTAAAAATCATGCTTTTCCCTCCTGTCCCCAGTTTTACATCTTAAAGGGGTTTCCATTCTGTTTCCCCCAAAAGAAAAAAAAAGTATCGATTGATAGCACAGTCCTGAATTCACGTTCAAAATCTTATTGTTGGACAGTTTTAGACAATGCTGAAGAACACAATAGAAACATTAAAATACACAACTGATGTTAAAGCTCATAGAAGATCATTTGATAATTGGATACTCTGCCTAAACCAATTATCTTTAAATTGCCAGATTACTACCTAATTCCTGTATTTTTCATTCTGAATATTAATTCTTTTCTTTGGATGCTCAGCTGTTTTGATTGTATTAACAGGAGCTTGAAAGCAATTTAATAAGGTATTAATGGGATATGAGCGAAATCAGAGAGTGACATCTTCTTCTTCCCTAATTCCTTCCTTCCCTGCTTAAAAAAGGAGACGAATTCACATTTGGTACTCCTGAGGGCTGAACCAGTAAAATCGTATCCCACGGTTTATTTTTAAAAAAATGTGTATAATGTTGCTATTTGTTGTGAGTGTTGAAGGATAGCAAAATAATCTCTGCTTGGAATGAGCAGCTCAACCAAAAAAAAAAAAGATAACATTTTGACAAAAAGTTCGAAATTAAATAACAGTTTTGGAAATTCAGAGAAATGCTTGGAATTAATTCCCTAGAATAGGGGTCTCCAACCTTGGCAACTTGAAGACTTGTGGACTTCAATGCCCAGAATTCCTTTGCTGGCTGAGGAATTCTGGGAGTTGAAGTCCACAAGTCTTCAAGTTGCCAAGGTTGGAGAGCCCCTGCGCTAGAATTTACAGGTTGAGTTAAAGAGAGTTTTGAAAGGGAGCTGTTGTTCAGAACGAAACAAGTTCTGATTATTTTCTTTATTTTTTTAAAAAAATGAATCATTTTCTTCTATCCGTAGCTGTGAATGGGTTAGTCTTCAACTGAAAATGGAAATGTTTCTCAGAGATCAAATTCCAGCTGCAAATAAAGTTATTTTCTCCTCCGTTCTCTTTCTCCCCTTTGAAGAAAATTGAAGGGGGGGGGGTCTGCCTAGCCTGGAATGGAATTTGACAGCCAGACAGTCATCCAGGACAGAGGCAAAAAGAACGAGGGAGTTTTGGACAGTGCTGAGCTATCTTTAAACTATGGTTTAAATGGGGTTGCAGGCTCTTTACAACAACGAGGCAGCACAATGCTGATCTGGGCATCTCATTTTGCAAATGTAAACTTTGCGAGCCTGAACGTTTCCATTCCTGGGGATGAATATTTAACTGCAGTGAAAAATGTATTCTCTGTTGGTTCTTGCATGCAACTGTTATAAAATATGCATTCTTGGTGTGGGGAAGATTTGAGTCTCAAGACAATGTCTTCGCTCTGCTTTTCCTGCTCCAAACCATCTCCTGATTATTTATTGATTGATCAACCAACCACGTGTCTCTCAGTCTTATCCAAAGCTGCCATTTGCAAACTTTTACAAGTTCGTTAAAAAATAGCTAATGTGAAACCATCCCGATGCGGAATTCTGAAAAAAATCAAAGGATGTTGTTTGTATCTGGATTTGGACAGGACTTCTCTCTATCTTTTTAATCAGATTTGTCCTGTTACTTGTTCTGTGTTAATAGCAATTTTTAAAGGGGTTTGTGGTGCAGTTGAATATTTACAGGAATCCTATGCGGTCTATTTCTGATGCAGCTACAGTAGATCTGCTTTAGAAAAAATTAATGGCTGTTATTAAACCTTGAGGCTTTCTGTAGCTGCTGATAGATAGATAGATAGATAGATAGATGATGATAGATAGATAGATAGATAGATAGATAGATAGATAGATAGATAGATAGATAGATAGATAGATAGATAGATAGATAGATGGAGAAAGATGGATGGGTGGAGATAGATAAATGGATGGATAGATGGATGGATGGAGATGGATGGAGATAGATAGATAAGTAGATAGAGATAGATAGATAGATAGATAGATAGATAGATAGATAGATAGATAGATAGATAAAGATGAATGGTTGGATGGATGGATGGATGGATGGATGGATGGATAGATGGATGGATGGATGAATGGAGATAGATAAGTAGATAGATAGATAGATAGATAGATAGATAGATAGATAGATAGATAGATAGATAGATAGATGGAGAAAGATAGATGGGTGGAGATAGATAAATGGATGGATAGATGGATGGATGGAGATGGATGGAGATAGATAAGTAGATAGAGATAGATAGATAGATAGATAGATAGATAGATAGATAGATAGATAGATAGATAGATAGATAAAGATGAATGGTTGGATGGATGGATGGATGGATAGATGGATGGATGGATGAATGGAGATAGATAAGTAGATAGATAGATAGATAGATAGATAGATAGATAGATAGATAGATAATGTAGGTAGGTAGGTAGATAGCTGGATAGACAGAGACAGACAGAAATAGGCAGCTAGGTAAATAGGTAAATAGATATGATAGACAGACACAGATAGACAAAGTAGGTAGGTAGGAAGGTAAGTAGACAGTCAGGCAGGCAGGCAGGCAGACACACCTGATCCCCCACCTCCCTTTTCCCAAAGAAACTTCTGTCAAGTCAGTAGATTCAGAACTAATTAAGATTTCTGCATCATCCTGCGTTGTCCATAGGAGGGAAGGTTTTAGCACACACACAACTTTGCTCACCAGCACTAAGTCTGTGTGGAAAAAGTCCCTTCCACTCACATCCGGGTTTTGGCAGCTTGTTTACTCCAAGGGGCCTTCCTGGATCCGCCCTCCACCCTCGAGAAGGAAGCCGGGGCAAGGCTCATCCTCTGGGTGGTCTACAGCACCTTTGGGATTTATGGTGACAACCCCAGCAATTGGAGAGTCTTGCCTTCTGTGGGGAAGAGTTCATCAATTCCTGAGTCTGAAATAAATGAAGGCGCCCCACCCCCCACCCCCCACCCCCGGCAATAGATGGATGCTAATTTTAAAATACAGTCGAGCTGCCTTTGGTTTTAAATCATCCCTTTCTGTAAATGTTGTAGATGCAATGGATCTGCTCGCTGTGGGTTGATGAAAAATGCATGACTTGGAGGAAAGCAGGCAGATGCATTTAATTTTAAAGGCCTCTTTAGGCAGAAGACACTGCACCCTGGCCCCAAACGAAGCTATCGTGCTTGCATTTATTAAATCTATTAGTAGGTAATTAGTAGAATACATCTGTTGGCTCTCGATCCGGTTCCAAAGTCAAGAAAGGAATTAACTTCTCCACTCTTAACGATACGTCAGTGACATCATTGCTTTTTGTGAAATACAAAGAAACTCAGAACGGGCCTACACTTAGGCAAGAAAAACCAAAAATCCACATACAGACTGGATGAAACCAGGCTCAATAGCAGTGACTGGGAGAGGGATCTTGGAGTCTTAGTGGACAACCAGCTAAATAGGAGCCAGCAGTGTGCAGCAGCAGCCCAAAAAACTAATGAAATCCTAAGTTGCATTAACAAAGGGATACACTCGAGATCAACGGAGGTACTAATTCCACTCTGTAAAGCCTTAGTAAGGCCACACCTAGAGTCCTGTATCCAGTTTTGGTCACCACACTATAAAAAAGATTGTTGAGGCTTTAGAAAAAGTGCAGAGAAGAGCAACCAGGATGATGAGGGGACTGGAGGCTAAAACCTACGATGGACAATTGCAGGAACTGGGTCTGGCTAGTCTAGGGAAGAGAAGGACCAGGGGAGACAGGATAGCACCCTTCCAATATTTGAGGGGCTGCCACAGAGAGTAGAGGGAGTCAAGCTATTTTCTAAAGCACCTGAAGGCCAGACAAGGAATAATGGATGGAAACTGAACAAGGAGAGATTCAACCAGGAAATAAGGAGAAACTTTCTGACAATGAGAACAATCAATCCATGGAACAGAAGTTGCCTTTGGAAGTTGTGGGAGTGCCATCACTTGAGACTTTCAAGAAGAAATTGGACTGCCATTTGTCAGAAATAGTGTAGGGTCTCCCGCTTGGGTGGGGGGTTGGACTAGATGACCTACAAGGTCCCTTCCAACTCTGATTATCTGTTATCTGTCTTTGCTGCCTGGTTTATAAGAGCAAAAGTCTACACTACAACTTCATGGTGTGTGTGTTTGTGTGTGTGTGTGTGTGTGTCGATCTTTTCAGAATGGGGGTTGAACTATACCTGTCAGCTCTATAATTCAAGTTTCCTGCAGTTCCACCAGCCCTCTCTTGTTAAGGTGTGTGGAAATATCTTATTAACGTCACGTTTAATTCCCATTTTTTTTTCTGCTGAAGATTTAAGCATTTGCTAAGGAAATACAAATTTAGGGAGCCTTGGATAATTTTGGAAGCTGATGTTATCAGGATGAATCAATAAATTCAGCCTGGCATTTTCCAAGAGCTGTGTCCTGGTATTATATTTGTTAGTATAGGTGCAGTGTTGACAATATTAAATTGTTAATATACCAATGCCTGTCATTATATTTCCCAAATATTTTTCTCACTTTCTTTTTAGCTGCAAACAGGAAGACATCTCTTCGAAGTGACATCTCTGTTAAAAAGGCAGAGATGACATTTTTTCATTAAAAAAAAATCTATTACACCAGTCAAAGGCTACAGGGTTTTCTGACGATATGTAATAAAAAAAAAGAAAAATCCAATAAAAACAATGGAATGCACTTTTAAAAAAAAAATTGCAGGAAACTAGAAAATCCCTGAGTTAAAAAAAAAAAAAAAGGAAGAAATATTTGATCAGTCTTTCATAAAAGATGAATTATGCCTTAAATGTGTTTTTTCCCTGCAGCAACAGTTAGTGGTCCCAGCCAGCCAAGATTCTGGGTTGCCCACAGACCCTAATTTTATCTTTCAATCTAGTAGTTCAATCCTGCAGGAGCAAGAGAATCCCCATTGCACCCATTTCATTGATTTAAATATTGGTAGACTGAGGCACAAGATCGGTATCAGTTGTCTTGATTTTTATCAGAATTGATTCCAGGGGGGCGCTTTTGCAGTGGATTATTTTTTGGGGGGAGCAGATTTTTCAGATTTTAACTCCAGATCCACTGCCTTGGACTGTGTGTGTTGTATTCCACGACAAGTCCCTCTGTTTCCCCCGTCTTGGAAATTGTCAAAATTAATCATGAATCTTCCGCCTACCCTTCTCCATCCTTCCTGCTCTTAGTTGCAAAGTATGATAATTAGACATCAGAAAAGCTACATAAAGTTTAATGCAGCAGTGGAGTACGATGTTAAATGATCTCAGACTGCATCCATTAATTAAAGAAAAGTTCTACCAGAAATGGAGTTTCCCTCCCCTCCTAATCTTTAAAAAGTGCATTGCTCTGTTCCAACCAGACTCTCCAGGAATAGAAAAAGGAAAACCGATGAATAGAATTGCGATTATTAGCGGCTAGAACAGCCTTTAACCTGGATAACAATCTGAGTTTGAAGTTGAACTGGCTGAGCCACCCAGATAGAAGTGTCCACCTTGAGGTCAGGGAGAGAAGAAGAGAAGGTGGCCTGAGCACAGTTGGATGGCTAGTTCATGGTTCAAGGCCTCCGTCACAGGTGTGGGGGCAGATCAAAGGTGAGGGGTCTTCGACAGTTCACCTGGATAAGATAAAGAAGTTGACTTGCTGTGATTTGATGAGAGAATGTGTCAAGTCCGAAATTGACATATGCGTATTTAGCCTTATTATTATATATTATTATATATTCCTTTTCTTTCTTTCTTTCTCTTTGCTGGTTATGGGGGGAAGGATTTCGGGCTTGCCACATTCCTAAGGTGGGAGGAGTGGAGATAGAGAGAGTTGTTGAGGCTGGATGGTTCTCCTTCCCGTGGGAATGAAAGCTGACCCTGCTGAGACCTGGAGGTGGAGATTGAGGACACAGGGCCAACGTTGATTTACTTCTATTGGCGAATGTGCCTTTTGGGGGCTGTTTCTAATTTCCAATATTATGTAGGGTAATTCTGGGTTGTGTCCGATCCGGAATTACAACAGACTCTGCCAATTGGATGCTTTCCTAAATAAAAGAAATTGTTTTGGAAGATGGATTTTGCTTTTTTGTTTCTTTTTAAATGGATTTCATCACTTGGAAACCTGACCGAATGGTGGTAACCAGGCCAGAAAGCAAAGGACGATGAGGTTTGCAGCACCATGGACAACTCCAAAGAAACTCTAGCTGGGTTGGGAACCAGAGAGGAGGGGAAGCCTTCCCAGGCCATGGCTTGTTGGGTTTGTGCAACACTATAAGTTGTAAAGCAAGGTTTCCATAGCACAGCACAATGTCTGGATTCACAAAGTCGGCTCAACCAAGACCGAAGAAAACCAATCCATGTTGGATGAATTGTGTGACTCTTACCCTCCACATTCTGTTTTTGAAAACGTGAAGGAGTGAATGTCTTCTGTAGATCGCTTTCCTTCACTTTGGGTCAGTCCCCTTCTGCGTCCTCTCCACTATTGTGTAAGTGCTATGCATAGTACATGTCCCTAGGGGATTTGGAATGCTAAGTTACGACATCCCAGGTTCTTGGGAAGAACTCGGTGAGTATCAAGACAATAACAGCTAAATAATTGGCTGTGTATATAATAATAAATCATCATCATTACCTTGATGGAAGAAACAGCATAAAGTTCCAATAGAAGAGAATATTGTAGCCCAGGGTTGAACTGTTGGGGTCCTTGAAACTCTCTAAGCTTAGTTGTTGACTTGTAGACATTTCAATATTCAACTACGTAACGTCATCAGTTTGAGGGAGTGTGGGGTTTCCTCCCTTTTTATATGCAGTCACTTAACCGACATGTGGGTAGAAGCATGGTTTTCTTTTTGGTAGTTTCTTCATTTGGTTTTCTACTTGATGGTTTGTCTGGTGTTGATCCCTGCTTATCTGGGTACCAGTTGCTGGATATTTGTTTTTATAGGAGTTTAACCAGCCTGATAATTTGGAATCGAACAGAAATATGAGTTTTCAGAAGTGATGACAATGTTACCTAGTCAGGGAATGAAACCTCTGCTGAGAATAACCAAACTCGGAGAGCATCAAGGACTCCACAACCTTTAACGTGCCCGATGCATAATCAACTTTATTTTAATGTGCAATGTGCTTCGCTTTAATGACAACCTTCACTAAAAGGTGCTGTGAACACCAGGCACCGGGCTTTTAATCTTGCTAAGTGGCTTAATTTTCAGCTCTGTCTTCCTGCGGAGACTCCCACAATAGAAACAATCTGTGATTCAGTTTGGATCTAATGTGAGCTGGGAACAAGACAGGGAAGAATCCAAACAAGCTTCAATTTTTCGTGGGAATCATTTTTAGGGGCTCCCCTCCCCTCCTCCCCCCTTTTCTGTCTACCATTCTGTTGAAAGCCGCTCTGGCAGGAAAGGTGAGCGACCTGCCGACTGCCAAAGTGCTTGTTAAGTTTCCATCCCTTTATTAAGGCTGCCCTGGAGGTTTGGAGGCCGAAGATGGTGTGGGACTATTTAACATTGAAAGAAAATCTAATGCCTCCTGCCTGTCACAATCCTCCACACACACACCTGTCTCTTCTCCCCCCCCCCACCTTTTGCTGTGCTAATTCATAGGCTGGTGGGATTGTGGGGCGGGGGGGGGGGGGAGCAGGGAGAGGCAGACATTCTTTGATCACCTGAGCAGCAGCAAAAGGCTTTGGGTGCTGGGGACCAATTAGTGGGAAATGGCCAAGGCCGGCCGGCAGCTTCAGAGAGAGAAAGGGGATTTGTGCGCTTTGGCACTTGACAGCATTACAGAATAGCAGAGTTGGAGGGGACCTGGGAGGTCATCTAGTCTAGGGGTGCCAACCTTTTGGACCTCGGGGACCACCAAACTCATAATTTTAAATCCCGTGGATCAGAGACCCTGGGAAAATCCCCCAAAAAGTCTGCAGGAAAATTCCCCCATCCCGTTTTCCTACCGATCGATCATTCCTTACTTGGGATTGCAGGATATTGTCTCCAGCTCCGTTCTCGGGGGAGAGAAAGAATTTGGCTTCATACAAGGAAAGCAGCAGAGGCTGCAGAAGTCTTTCTTTCTCTCCCCCAAACTCTGCCAGAAATGAGTTTTTGCCAGCACAGCCTCTTGGAGCAGGAGGCCTTATAAGGATCCCAAAGACTCATTTCTGGCGGAGTTTGGGGGAGAGAAAGAAAGACTTTTGCTGCTTTCCTTGCATGCAGCCAAAAGCAGAAGAAGAAAGAAGCGGAAAGAAGCAGCCCGGTGGCCAGGCCAGGCGCGGGGGGCAAGTGGGGCAAGTTCCCCCCCCTGCCCTTTCCCCCTCCCTTCACTACCTCATGTTGTTCACAATGCAAGCGACACAAGCCTTGTGTTCCCGCACAGCCTGGATTAATTGCTTTGGGGGTGACATTTCTCTGCGGACCACCAAAATTTTCTCGCAGACCACCAGTGGTCCCTGGCCCGCTGGTTGGTGACCACTTGGTCTAGTCCAACTCCCTGCTCAAGCAGGAGACCTTGTATCACTCCAGGCAAATGGTTGTCCCATCTCTTCTTCAAAGCCTCCAGTGATGGAGCACCCACAACTTCTAGAGGCAAGTCGTTCGCCTGGTTAACTTTTCTCACAGTCAGGAAATTTCTCCTTAGTTCTACATTGGATCTTTCCTTGAGAAGTTTCAACTCGTTGCTTCTTGTCCTGACTTCAGGTGCTTTGGAAAATAGCTTGACTCCCTAGTCTTTGCGGCAGCTCTTCAAATATTAGAACACTGCCACCATATTTTCCTTAGTCCCTTCTTTGAAGGGACATATTTCCTGTCAGGGAAATAGGGCGGTATATAAGTACAATAAATAAATAAATAAATACCCAGTTCCCGCAAACATTCAGCATATGTTTTAGCCTCCAGGTCCCCAATCATTGTTGTACATCCTTTCTAGACAACATCTTTTTTTTTGTATTGTAATGTCCAAAACAGGACACTGTCCTTTTTCTCCTGAATTTCTCCGGCTTTTTAATATCTTTCTCCCAGAAAATCCTTAACAAGATTGTGGTTGTGATTGTCTTGCTTGCTGACTCACTAGCCACCTCCTCTCTCCCGTTTTTCTAGAAGCCTTTGAAATGGTCGTGCGCCACTCCAGGAACTACACCAACTCTATGTTCAGGAACTACTACCGCCATGTGGCTGCCAGGACTTCTAAACTGGTGGGGGAATTCTTCACCGACATCTCCCTCTACATCTTGGGCTCGGAGATCAACGTCAACGACATGGTCAACGAGCTCTTTGACGGCTTGTTCCCCTTGATCTACCCCCACCTGATCCATCCGGGGGCCCCCGACCCTCCTGTGGAGACCCTGGAGTGCCTGCGGCTAGCCCGCCGAGATTTGAAGGCGTTTGGCCCCTTCCCCAAAATCATGATGACCCAGGTGGCCAAGTCCCTGCAGGTCACCCGTCTGTTCCTCCAGGCGCTCAACCTCGGCATCGAAGTGGTGAACACCACCGACCACTTGAGGTTCAGCAAGGAGTGCGGGCGGGCGCTGCTGAAGATGTGGTACTGCCCGCAGTGCCAGGATCTGCTCCTGGCCAAGCCGTGCGCGAGGTTCTGCCGCGGGGTGTTGCAAGGGTGCCTGGCCAGCGTGGTGGAAATCGATGGTCACTGGCGGGAATATCTCCGCTCCCTGGAAGGGATGGTGAAGGGCATGAAGGGCACCTACGACATAGAACACGTGTTTCTCAATCTCTTCTCTTTGGCTCAGGACGCCATCGGTCACATGCAGAAGAACGCGGGGAAGTTGGTCCCAACCGTAAGTTCTTCTTTTACTAGCAGCATTTGTTAGTCTGTGGGGTACCGAAGTTACAGGATGCGTGCGTCTGTCTGTCTGTCTGTCTGTCTGTCTGTCTGTCCGTCCATCCGTCCGTCCATCCATCCATCGATCCATCCATCCATCCACCCATCCATCTATCTCATATCTATATCTATATCTACATCTTTCTCTCTCTCATATCTATCTACATTCTCTCTATCTACATCTCTCTCTCTCCTATCTATCTATCTATCTATCTATCTATCTATCTATCTATCTATCTATCTATCTATCTATCTATCTCTACCTACCTACTACCTATCTATCTATATGTATCTACCTACTTACCTACTCTATCTATCTATCTATCTATCTATCTATCTATCTATCTATCTCATATCTCTGTATCCATATCTACATCCATCGATCCATCCATCGATCCATCCACCCATCCATCTATCTCATATCTATATCTATATCTACATCTTTCTCTCTCTCATATCTATCTACATTCTCTCTATCTCTATCTACATCTCTCTCTCTCCTATCTATCTATCTATCTATCTATCTATCTATCTATCTCTCTCTCTCTCTCTCTCTCTCTCTCTCTATCTATCTATCTATCTATCTCTACCTACCTACCTACCTACCTATCTATCTATATGTATCTACCTACTTACCTACTCTATCTATCTATCTATCTATCTATCTATCTATCTATCTATCTCATATCTCTGTATCTATATCTACATCCATCCATCCATCCATCCATCCATCCATCCATCCATCCATCCATCCATCTACAATGGGGAATTCTGGGAGTTGAAGTCCACACATCTTAAAATGGATATTGTTTAACTTGCAACTCTGGTGGTCTTTCATTCTAGTATCAACCAGCTTTCTGGAGATCTGCTCAGGTTCTCAATATAGCTTTGCTAAGAAACAGGACAAAGAAACAAAAAAAAAATGCATGTCAGCTCTTGACTTACGACTGCAATCAGGACTGGAACTTCTGTTGTTAAGCAAACTGGTTATTAAGTGAGTCGCACCAATTTTACGGCCCTTTTTCGCTACGGTCGTTGAAGTGACTCCAACTCTCCCATTGGCTTTGCTTGTCAGAAGCCCCCTCCCTTCCCCCCCCCCCAGGAAGTTTGCAAATGGTGACAACCCCCTCATGACCCCCATGCTGGCTGAGGAATGCTGGGTGTTGAAATCCACCTGCCTTAAAAGTTTGGAAACGCTACTGCAACCTGAATGAAGCCATGAAGGGGGTTGATGGAGGATTTCTCCAGCTCTCTAATTGCAAGGCATTAGCTGCTCTTGAGGGGCGGGGAGGGGAGGGGAGGGGCGGAGGGAAGGCAGGTGATTTTAAGCAAATGGCTTTTCTCTTCTGGGCGTTAATAACTCGTGAACAATTTACTGGTACATTAAAGGTAAACAAAGATTCAAATGAATAACCAGGGGAGAATCTTGATTAAGACAGAGCTGGTAAAGGGAAGCATCAGGTGCTTCTTCATTGTTCCTGGCAACACAAGGTGTTGCTAAAACCCGCAAGGAAGAAATGCAACTTCCCGCACCCCGTAAAGGCAAGTTAGGAAGGCAGAGCTAACCCCCCCTTTCCCAAAGAGGCTCAGATCTATTTTGGTCTAAATGGCTCCCAGGCAAATTATAGTTAGGAGTCGCTTGGGGTGGGAAGCCTAATAAATAATAATTGCATGCGATGAAATCAATTCAATTTGTACAGGAAGAGAAGCAAACCTGGGTTATTTAGGAGATTTCTCTATTAACCTCTTGGGGAGACGAAGGCGGGGGAGCAGGAGGTGCCAGCGGCTTAACTCACACCGTGTCATCCTTGCGGGAATAACGCCAATTGTATCGTGTGCAAAAATGTGTTTTGGGGTGCATTCACTCAATGCGAGTGTGAACCTGGGCACAGACCCGAGACTGGTTGGGGGTGAAAACACCCAAATGGGTGTCATTTCCAGGTGTTACTATGCCTTATTTTTGTCCTGTTGCGTCGTGTCCGGAAACATTCTCCCGTCGTTATGCTCCCGATCTGTAATAATTTTTATACTTTGGTTATCTCTCAGGCTCAGCTGTTTTGAGCAAAGGTGTGGCAAGGGAAGAAGGTATGGCGTAGCTGGCTGCCTCGGGTTCAATGGCCCCTTTAAATCTATGCTTCTCGGAGCACAGCATGATTTAAGGGAAGGAGGGGCAGAACCTGGAGGTGGAGTCAAAAGAGGAATCAGCCTAGAATCTCTACGGAGCCACAAACTGACCAAGTCCAACCTCTCTTGGATCCCGTTGTGCCTTACCTAATGCCAAGAGAGTGCCAACAGTTAGTCTAG
Source organism: Bungarus multicinctus (assembly GCA_023653725.1). Classification (NCBI taxonomy): domain Eukaryota; kingdom Metazoa; phylum Chordata; class Lepidosauria; order Squamata; family Elapidae; genus Bungarus; species Bungarus multicinctus. The sequence goes on from CM042841.1 coordinate 23,258,485, forward strand.
ATTCCTGCGCATAGGCATGTTTAGTAGTGAATCAATTTATTACTAATTTGTGATCCTGGTCTTTTGCAGTTGATGCACGATGCCTCTCCGAATTTGGGAAATGCTTGCTGCCCTGGTGAAGACAGACAGGGAGTGGAAGCGTGGCTCTGGAGGTTGTGGAGAGGCTGGGGAAGGGCAGAGGCCGGAGGAGGACCCAGGCCCATCCCCTCTCCATCCTAGGGCACACAGGGAAGACAGGATAAGGGAGAGACATGGTCTACTGGGGAGGAGAGGGCCTTGATCCTCTTCATGGGCTGCAGCTGTGACAACTGGATAAGAGGACAGACGTGCATACTGGCAAACGCTGGAAACAAAGCATGGAAATATCTCTAGTTTATGGTTCCTCTCTGAGTTTGGCATCCTTCCCAGGGTGTGTTCTGTTATCTGTGGGTGTCCTCCAGCCGTTATCATGCCTGGTTTGTGTTGTTTTTTTTTACTCTTTCTAATTTAAACAGCATTTCCTCCTTCTTGTAACTGCTTGTGTGGGAGTTTTTTGTCTCCAGTCAAGGATATTTGGAGCTTGGAAGCAAAGTGAAGGAATAAAAGGGGATTCACCTGGGTTTTTTGTGTTTATTTTGTATCCCACCCTGGGTCACGACGCTTGCACTTAGAAAACAGCTCTTCGTTTTCCTGTTTTTTCCCTTTTTTTTCTGCTTTCCCTTTGATTTTCAGTGTTGTGTTTCCACCCACCCTTTGACTTCAGAAGTTTTTGAACCACATTTTTATTGCTTGTATTTACATTTCCGATTTATGGCTACGCTGCTGCCCAGGGAACGTGAATTACTTAGCTATATAAAAGCATAACAAAGAGGCAAATGAACGCTGCCTTTTTAAGAACGCAGTCCCCATTAGGAGGCTGATCCTAAAGCCACGAACCGCAGAAAAGCTTTCCCATTACGGAAAGAGATCTCGTGAAGGGCAATAAAAGTGATTTAGAGAAAAGGTCGTGTCCAATCATAACAATTCTCTGCAATTAAGCATTTCTTCCAGTCTGCAGAACTTACTCATCCACTGCTGATTGGGTTAACCGGGACAGAGAAGCAATTGTTAAGGCTCAGGTACGTCCAGCTCTATATGCAGTCGCATTTCTGACCCAATGTCACTGTAACCTACGCTGCTGCGAGAGGGGCTGCATAAAAAGGCCCGTTTCCAGGAAGAATGGAAAGCGGAGGGAAGGCAGCTGCCTTGCCCTCACTCTGGATTTTCTGGAAAGGAAAGGAGAAAGAGAAATGAGATTGTAACCTGCCAGCTTCTAACCCCGAAGCGCATCTCTTTTCATCCGGACCTCTGGGAGAAGATTTGGCCATCAGAAAAGAACCTTTTGCCCTGCCAGCAAAATCTTTCAGCTCCCCCCCACCCCCACCCCCTGCTCACTGCCTAGAGTAGATATTTTTCAAGGTGAAAAATGTTCCGCTCCTTTTCAAGTCTCCTCCGAGTCCCTCCGCCTGCCTCCCTTGAACAGAGCGACGACATTTTGCAGAAGACGAAATCGCCTGCAAGCGACGGAGAAGGAGAAGATTTTCAAAAACTCCACTTCTTCAAATTCCTAAAACAGCCTTTGGAAAAAAAAAGGAAAAGCAAAAAACTTACCGTCCCACTTTCTCTGCTTCCCCAATACAGGAAGTCCTAACCCTTTCCGGGGCCTTAGCAATTTTGAGGTGCGTGGCCAGGGAATTCTGGGAATTGAAATCCACCCACCCGGGTTTGGGCAATTCTGGGAGTGGGAAGCCCAGCTCTCTTTTGAAAGTGGCTGAGGTTGAGAATCGCTGCTTTAGAAGACAAAAAAGGAAAAGACTAGGGAGTTAATGGACCCCGAAAGGCGCTTGTGTTTGCTGTTTTAGATCGGCTGAAAATACATTTAGGGGAGATTTAATCTGATGGTGCAGCCTCCGACGGAGGATTCAAGAGAAGAGCCGAAAAATGATGCACCCCCCCCAAAAATAAAAATAAATCATACGTGGCTTTCATATGCTAGAGCAGTGGCGGCTAACCTTTTTGGGCTCCTGTGCCAAAAATTGTGCGTGCGCTTCAACGCTCACGCTTGCGTGCCCGTACCCAGAAGGCAATGCGCTCTACCCTACGCCCCCTACGCATGCCCGTGCAATGCGCACCTGCACCCCACCTCCCCTTACCTGCACTGTGCCTCACAGCTGATTTTCGGCCTCCCAAAGGTTTGAGAAAGGCTTCTGCAGGCTTCTGCAGGCCGAAAACTAGCCCCATTTCGTCACTTCTGGTATTTTCAGAAAATCAGGAAGTGACAAAACGGGCCTAGTTTTCAGCCTGCAAACCTTGCAGAAGCCTTCCTCAAGCCTTTGGGAGGCTGAAAAAGGCCTCAAACCCGCCGAAAATCAGCTGTGGGGCACGCACATGCGCAGTGAGGTAAGTTTGCCTGCAGCTCGCGTGCCGGCACAAATGGCTCTGCGTGCCACCTGTGGCACATGTGCCATAGGTTCACCATCATGGTGCTAGAGTTTGGACTGGGGCACAGGCAGTTCTCGACTTGTGACCATTTAGTGACCGTTCCAAATTACATTGCTACTGGAAGAAGTGACTCACGGCCGTTATTCACACTTAATAACATTGGTAGAAACATGGTTTTCTTTTTGGTAGTTTCTTCATGTGATTTTTTTTACTTGATAGTTTGTCTGGTGTTAATTCACGCTTATCTGGGTACTGGCTGCTGGATAATTGTTTTGGTAACTGTCTTGTATTTATGACAGTTGCAAGGTACCAGGATTAACTGATCCCCTTTTGTGACCTTCGGATGAGCAAAGTCAGTGGGAAAGCCAGGTTCACTTAACGACCGGGTTACTAAGTGAGCAACTGCAGCGACGAACCACTGGCAGGGATGGCCGGAGCTGATTTTTGTGCTTACGTCCCCGTTGGCCCTCCAAGAGAGATACAAGCCAGAGGGCATCTTTTTAACAAGCCAGATCCTTGTAATCTGATGGATCTCTCACCCCCTGCCTGGCCTGGCTCCAGAGAGGCTCTTGATGGGGGAATGCAAATCTAAACCCTCTGGGAGCCTTTGCAAAGATGCTCCAATCTTTTAGAAAAACACGATTACCTTCTTCCGACTCTTAATTAAACGGCTGGCCGTTCTCGTTACACCGAACTGCTGCCTTGTATAAATATGTGCAGTTGCTGTGAAGATGCTAATCGAGAGGAAAGGAAGGAGAAAAAAGAGGCTTAATTAAGCAGCTCGGGCATCCTCGGCTCTCCTCCATCGTCCTCCACTCGGGTTTTTACGAGCAGCCACTTGTTTGGGGTCTTATTAAAGTCACGGCTGGACAAATTAATGCGCCGTTTCCCGAGAATGTTGCTCTTGGCTCCAGTGACGGGGATCAAAAGCCAAGCAACGGTCGCTAATTGTGGGAGTCATCTTAGAAAAAGCAGATCTCGTGACCTGCTCCTCTCTGGATGGCTTTGTGAATTATTATTATTATTATTTTATTCTCGCAAAAGACCTTGCGCATCATGAAGCAACGTGCTGGGAATAAGGCTGCCCATTTTCTGCAGCTGAATGATGGTTACTCCCCAAAATTCTGGCCCCCGTTGTCGTCATAAGTAGAGGATTCCCTGCACTTCAAGAGGATGCGGTGGCTCAGTGGCTAAGACGCTGAGCTTGTCGATCAGAAAGGTTGGCAGTTCGGTGGTTCGAATCCCTAGCACTGCGTAATGGAGTAAGGTCCCGTTACTGGTCCCAGCTTCTGCCAACCTAGCAGCTCAAAAGCATGTTAAAAAATGCAAGTAGAAAAACAGGAACCCCTTTGGTGGGAAGGTAACAGCATTTCATGTGCCTTCGGCGTTTAGTCATGCGGCCACATGATCACGGAGACGTCTTCGGACAGCACTGTCTCTTCTTTGGCTTTGTAACGGAGATGGTTGGATCAACGCTGAGGCTCCTATCTTGTGAACCCCCAGACCCCATGGTCATAGGAGACCAAACCCATTATGAGGTGCAGCAAATCCTCGATTCGAGGTGGCACAGGAGACAACTCCAATATTTAATCAAGTGGAAGGGCTACCCCTTATCCGAGGTATCATGGTTAAAGAATAGGAACGTCCAAGCCGATCACCTTGTATGCAAGGTTCCATGCAGAAAATCCAATGAAGCCTGGGCAGGGTTTGTGAGCATAAGTTCCTATAACTGCAATCAATTTGTGTGTGTGTGTGTGTCATACAGGTCACCTTCAAGCAGTGAGGGGAGCCGAATGTCAACTCATAAAACATTTTCTATACACGTTTTATAGTTGTCAACAGAGCTGGAAACGACTAGCATGTTTGTGCAAGGGGAACCTTTACCTGCACTTCAGCTTTCTTACTATTAATCCATCACACACCCACGCTCTCTTCTTGCTGTCATATGTACAGTCTAGGAAATGTGTTTGGGCAGACACACTCTAGAGATTAAAAATTAGGTATAATGTCAAGCTTTGCCTGAGAAAACACCTTTATTCTAGCAAAGGTGTGTGTTTTTCTTCTTTTTTCTTCTTCCTCAAAAACTCTGTCCAGTTGCCTTTTCAAAATAAAATACAAAACATTTTTGAGACAATCATGACTTAAATGACTAAGAATTTTCATAGACCTTTATTCTGGCAGCTTCCACACTTTGGGGTTTATGCTAAAGGCACTTACTTCTATTTTTCGTTGTTTATTTTATTAGTGGTCTTTTCAAATGTAACAACATTGATGTGCAGCCGTCTTTAAAATCAACTCAATAAGTTTCTTTATTTAATAAAGTGTCTGCCTCACTTGATGAGAACTTTTGTAGACTTTCTAAGCTTAGAAACTCCTCTTTCTCCACTAAGTAATAGATTTTTTTAAAAAAAAATATAGATCTGATGTGATGGTTGTCACTCAACTTTGCATGGTATCTGTCACTGGACTCCTTATCGTTGATCAAGGCATGCTTTCCAAGAAACAGCTGTGAATTGGTGTGATGGAAACAGTTTTTCCTGGTGTTCTTTAAAATGTTCGTATTTTGTTGGCTTGTTGCATTTTGCCAGTGAATTATTTAAAGCTCCTGCAATATTGAAGCACCCTCAGGGGCATGAAATATGTCTTCCTCATGAGGTCATGTCAGGAAGGTTTACATTTAAACCAGCACCTTTGTATAATTTTTCTTATTTGTTATTTTTAATGCACCTCACAGATTTATTTAAAGAAAAATAACCATGCTGTCGTAACCATGCTGAAAATTACTTTTTAAAAAGTCTTTGTATCTCAGTATGCATTTGGACCCAAGGTTTTCTAGCTTTTTTTACAAGTCCACCCTGTGTGCTAAAATGACCCTTTATTCCATCATAAATTTGAAGGATTTTTACATTCTAAATAACTTTTCATGGTGCTGGATACTAAAGGTGCCTTTTTTTGGTAAAAGTTCCCTTTTAAGTTATAGCATCATATAAAATTTAGTTCCTTTCAACCAAGTCTTCCCCTTTTGTTCCATCTGTACATTATAACCCACAGCTGGTTTTATCATACACTCTTTCCTTTGTTCTTCCATTTCAAAGTTCAGTAAAAAGATACATATTTTAGCAGTCCCACACTTATTTTCTCTTATCCCTTGGAAAGCAAGAAGACTGCGGAGGCTTTAAAACAGTATTTCAAAACTTTGGGGAGTTTTGATGTGTGGACTTCAACTCCAGGAACGCTGGCTGGGGAATTCTGGGAATTGAAGTCCACCCATCTTAAATTTGCTTAAGTTGAAAATCACGGCTTTAAAAAGAGCATGCAACAAAAATGTGTGTGGAAATATTGCCTTTATCACATCTTGCCAGTCCCTGATTCTACTTTTCTCTTGTTAAAATTGCATTCATGTTTTCCCATTTCGAAAGAGGAGAAGGCAGGATCCTTGAGAGCAGCCGAGTTGCTTGACTACATCCCTCCAAGAATAACAAATGAAGGCTTCTTAATTTGTTTTCCTTTTCTATTGGGCCCAGTTTTGGAAAAAAGACATTTGCTCCCTTTCCTTAATCAGTATTCCCCAGGGAGATGCACCTTCTCCAAAGAGGCCAATCCAAGTGAACAACCTGGCAGATTTAAATCTGCACTAACAGCCCCCGGGGAAATTAAGAAGACAAAACATGAACCACAGACTAAACATTAACATATATTAGCATTTTGATTACACCTGTAGAAAGGGGAAATGGGGCCCGACTAATACTATTAAAAAGTTTATGTCCTCCATCCTTTCGGTTTCAGAAATCTTCAGATTTGAAGTTTTCCTTGCGTTAAAAAAGAAAGAAGGAAGGAAGGAAGAAAAGAAAGAAAGAAAGAAAGAAAGAAAGAAAGAAAGAAAGAAAGAAAGAAAGAAAGAAAGAAAGAAAGAAAGAAAGAAAGAAAGAAAGAAAGAAAGAAAGAATAAAGGTAGAATTCTATTAGGGGAATCTATAGCAGACCGTAGGTAGTTCTTGACTCACAACAATTCATTTAGTGACTGTTCGAAGTTACGATGGCACTGAAAAAGGTGACTTATGGTGAACCATTTTTCACACTTAACGACCGTGATGGCCACGTAATCAAAAGGCTTAGACTAGAAGACCTGCAAGGTCCCTTCCAATTCTGTAATTCCTGCTGGAAGCATTGGCATTTGGAGCAGGGAAAGTGTCGGTGAGGCCTCAAGTGAGTTTCTCCACAACCAGGTTTTGCCTATGGCACTGCAGTGTGTGTGTGTGTGTGTGTGTTGGGGGGGGGGAGGAATGTGGAAAAAGAAAGAGAGGGAATGTACTCCCCACTCCCCGAAAGGCTGAAACTCCAGGGAGGAAGGGAGCAGCTGTGTGTGCCAGGTGCCAGGACTGCCTAGCAAGATCTCAACCCATAATTAAAGCGGAGATTGCAAAATGCAACAGCCTGTGCCTTGCTATTTCATGGAGTCAGAAACAAGTGTGTGTATTCTGGAATTTTATTTGCCAAAACACACAATTGGGGATGTTTGGTGGGATCACAAGATCTTTGAACGGTGGAGAAAGAGGAGAAGTTACAGGGCAACAGAAGGGAGACAGAAGGGACGGTGCCCATTTCCTATTTGAGCAGTGGGCATGCTAAATCTGTAATTTCTTCCCAAACCAAGAATCAGGGTTTGTAATTTTCCCTCCTGCACAATGAACCCTAATTGGCTGCTTGCTGCACTTAGAGCCTTGGACTTGGTGTCAGCTGGAAGCTGTGACTTGGCTGTTGAATCCAAACAGAGTGGTGGTTTTTCAAAGTTGGGAATTTTTAAGATGGGTGGACTTCAACTCCCAGAATTCCCCAGCCAGCCTTGCTAAGAGTATTTTTATTTTATTTTTAAAATTTGCTGCCATCCATTTCTCTGCAAGGCAAGTACAGCAAAGCTCCCTATTTCCACGTTTAAGACGAGGTGAATCTTTTAATCGTCCCAGAGCGATTCACAATCTCTAAATCAAACAGGGAAATGTAAATCTGACTTCAACGTAACTACAAATCTGATTCAGTTTGCAGTTTCGAGACACGCCAGGAAGTGGGTTTGAAATGATCAGGTCTGGAAAAGTTCTGGGATTCCTGATTTTTTTTTTCTCTTGCAGATCAACAAGCTTTGCGGCCCTTCCCAGCAGAGGCAGCACCGATCAGCGTGGAATCCCGAAGACCATGTTGCTGAGCAGGGGATGATGGCTGCCACTCTGGTGGAACCCCAAGAAACCTTATCCAGTCGAAAGAGGTGAGTTCACAGTTTGGACTTTGTAGTGGTGACCACAATCCACGCAGGTAGTTCTTGACTTACAACCCACAACAGCAATGATTGACTTACAACCAGATCAAAATTTGTGGGCTTGGCAATCGGCATATAAATCTCGAGGGTCCCATGATCACCAGTGGGGACTTTCTCAACCAGCTTCTGCACAAGCGAAGTCAGCCAGGAGCCTGGATTCACTTAATGTCCATGCTGATTCGCTCAACGACTGTATCATGTCCTTTGTAGAGTCGGACTCTGAGGGAGAGGAGGAACAGCCGACAGGGAGTGGAGGTGTGGCTCCGGAGGTTGTGGAGGTGGCTGGAGAAGGGCAGAGACCGGCTGGGCAGTCAGAGGAAGAACCAGGCCCATCCCCTCTGCATCTTAGGACACGCAGAGAGGAATAGAGAAGGAAACAACTTGGCTTGCGAGAGAGGAAGCGGCCATGATCCCCCTCATTGGTTGCAGCTGGGGAGAATGGTATATAAGAGAGAGGGTTAAAACACAGTGTTGCTAGAAGCAGAGCATGTTTTATTTTGGGCTGAAGTTATCTTGGTTGATGTCCTTCCAACAGACTGTGCCTTGTTATCTCCTTGTAGTTGGTAATTACTTATCCTGGTCCATTGTGGAAATTCCTTTGCTGTAGTTTGGTTTGGTTTTTTATTTCACCTCTATCTGCTCCTTAAGTTCGGACTGTATTGCTTTCATTTGAAGACTATTTTTGAGTATGTTTTATCTCCAACTGAGAATTATTGAACAGGGGGGCCAAGTTGGAGGCATTAAAGGGCAAAAAAAAAAAATCATAAAACCCGCCATGACTCACTTAACAACTGCCTTGCTTAGCAACAGAAACTCTGCTCCCAAGACGCCCTGCACCTGATTTTTATGCAGGCGTCCTTCAGGAGAATGGATACTCGGTGTGACGTTGACGGTTGAGGCCCTGACCGCTCGGTGGCCTGGCTCAGCAGGTCATCCCTCTCCAAAATCATCTGAAAATAAATGGAGAAATTTAATTACAGGCCATATCTGCCCTCTGGTGTGGTGGCCTGGAGGTGGAGCTCTCGCCTCTCAATCCGGAGGCTGTGAGTTCGATCCTGGGTAGAATTCTAGCTGATATTTTTCTTTCTAAGTACGATGAGAATGTATATCCGCTGAACAAAACTCCTCATTGGTGACAGGAAAGGCATCTGGCCAGCAAACACTCAGCTCCATTCAGTTGCCCAGATTCCAACCCGCAAGGGATTATGGGGTCATTAAATGAAGACGATGATCTGCCCTCTGGTGACGTAGCCGTTGACTTTCTCGTTCACTTGCACACCCAAAGTCAGGCCATCTGAGGCTCCTGACTCTGGGATGAACTTCCTTCCTGTTTGGATGGGAAAAGAGGGTTTTTTTTCCCCCTGTGTCACCTTTTTAGTTGCTAAACCAGAAACAGGCAGACATGCCGAAGTAGGCATTGTGCAGCCTGGCTCTGTAATTAAAGGAGCGTTTTTGTGGCCTTCCAGCTCGGAACAAATATAGCAGGAGAGGCATTTAAACGGTCAGAGAATGTGATCATTAGTGTCAGAAGTTCTTGGGGGAAACAAAAGCTGCAATTTTCAGCTCAGAAACCCACCCTGTCTTCTTCTCCTATCCGTCCCTCCTCCCCAAGTTTCGGGGGGGTTAAGATGCTTATTTCACTTTCTTTCTTTCTTTTTTTTCCTGGAAAAGATCCTGACTAATAGCAGAGTAGCAGATTCTGTGATTTGATTGATGATGTGGGATGCATCTTCCCAGCCCATCTGTGTTTTAAGTGGCACTTGGAAAGAGAAGTTTATTCTAGCCCATCTCGGCTTGAGGGAGGTGCCTCCAGAAGGGTTCCATCTGGTTAAAATGCCCCTCAACAGAAATTCTGCTGGAAAATAGGATTGCGCGTTATCAGAAAATACACATTTGAGTTGTAGTTTTCATCAGCAAAGGGGTGTGTGTATGTCCAGATTTGAAATAGCAGAACCTCCCTGGGCATTGGAGTGACTTGTCTTGAAGATAAAAACTTTAAAGCAAAGGTGTCCAACCTTGGCAACTTTTAAGACTTCTGGACTTCACAACTCCCAGAATTCCCCAGTTTGGCCCAAAGGTTATAAAATCAGACACATCCACGTGGCGACTTGCTTAATGACCACAGGAAGTTACGGCTGTAATTCGGGCTCAACTACAGTCTTAAGTGAGAAAAACCTGTATGACGATAAGGAGAAACCTACATAATTTATTGAAAGAGAGAGAGAGAGAGAGAAAATGCAAAGGCTTGTGATTATTTTTCCTGGTTCTTGTATGACGCACATCATAATAGTTTACTTTATAGGGAAGAGGGATTATTACCTTGGATTAGTCTGCTGGAATAAACAACAGGCAGAAGAAAAAGAAGGGGAGGCTAACACAAGCCCTGTTTTGCCAGTTGTGGCAAATTCCTGTGGGTGAAAAAAGGGAATGGAGTGTCCATTTGTGCATGCATGGGCTTGTACGCACCATTTCTATGCTTGTAAAAAAATAATCTGTAAAAATGGTCCTTGCAGCCCTTAACCAGGATGAATGAAGTTGCTTTGCTGGAATATTTCCCTCCTCTTTACATCCTAAAGACATCCCGACTTCGAGGCGCAATGTTGGTTTCATGTTTCTACGAAAAGTGGCTGTCCTTATCTGGCCTCTCATTTGCATGCTGGCTTGATTAGATCCCGGTTAGTTGCTGGCTTTGTCCTGAGCACCCTCTTCTGGTTGCCAACGTGCATCCAAGAATGCATTTGCAAATGCACAGAGCTTGCGGCTGCGGCTGCTTCCCAGGAGGCCAAGACCTTCTTTTATTTATTTCTGAGATTTATGGGTTCCCTGATAGCTAATAGTTGTCAGGAGGTTGTGCTACATAAGCATAAAAATTTGGTCTCCCAGGAATAGAATGCAACGAAGCTATCAGGTTGGTTTTTCTCCTTCTGTAAAAAGGCAGTACAAGCTGAAGGGCTGAAAGGCAACACAACACACACACACACACACACACACACAAACAATGTCATCCCTGTGAAAATGAGAAATGGAGCAGAGTTGCCAAAATGTAAGAGGTCAAAGGTTACCAAAGGGAAGATAAAAAACATGCTTTCTTGGGTGGACAATTCTACAGTTTGTATAATTGTTTACCTTACTTAGGTGGGCGATTCCGCAATTTAGATTGTAGAAGTTAACCATCTTGGGTAGGAATATGCAGGGCAGGATGGCTGCTTTCTTGGACTCATTATATACAGTAGTCCTTGACTTAGAACCATTCATTTAATGGCCGTTTCAAGTTACGGTAGCCCTGAAAAAAAGGGACTTAGAACCAGTCATACGGTAGGTACTTAACGGCCATTGTACCATCTCCAGAGTCCCATGAATAAAATCCAGGTGTTTGACAATCTGGGTGCATTTACAATAGTTGCATCATCCTGGGACCGGTGAATCGGTACCCCAAAGAAATGAATGCCCCACATTTGTAAGATTTCTCCCGGATAAAATTTGCATAATTGAGATTTTTTTAGCCGGGTAGAAATGGCGTCACTTATTTTTGGCAAAGTGCAGCATCCAGAGAGGTAGAAAGTTCAGGACTTGCATTGATAAGCCACTAAGAAAAGTGCCTGGGGTATATGGAACCCAGTATCCTTGTAGATTCTGGGTTCTACTTGCAGGTCGTCTGCCAAAAACTCCGCAGGTTGAGCGAGCTGCGGAAATCCAGTGCTGTTCTATGTCTGCATGGAATCTTTCTCACTCGTTTTACTCTGCTTATTGCATTTTTTTTATGATGCATTTTTAATTTCCTGTTGCCTTCTCTATCTGACCAGCTTCCGAGTAAAATAAAATCACATAAATTCTAGTCTAAGTGGATCAATAGAGTTTATAAGGTAGCTTGTTGCATATATATGCCTGGAAGACTATATCACCCCAGAAGAGTTATTGTTTAAGATATTGGTTGCATTGGGACAGATTAAACCCAGTTGTCTTTTTTTGGGAAGGATTAGATAAAAAAGTTGCTTTCAAACTGGGGGCAGAGTTCTTCATTTCCAACAGTGCTCTAGTGCCATCTAGTGGCAGAGAGCAGCATTATAACACCCCATTTGAACGTGGTGTCTAGCGCTCTTAACTACCCTCCTTTGGTGGCTGAATTTTCCTTGAAATTGATTGATAAGAATCGATAAACCTAAATTACTAACGACAGTGGGAAAGGTATCTGAGCTCTTCCTTGATTGTAGAAGATTCCTGCCTTCTGTTTTGTGGTCTGAGCTTTGGCACTGATTTCTCAACTTTAGCTGACTTTTAAGATGGCTGAACTTCAACTCCCAGAATTCCCCAGCCAGCATGATTAGCTGGGGAATTCTGGGAGCTGAACTCCACCCATGTGACAGGTTGAAAAACACAGGCCTGCTGTTTTCAGTTGGATGAAATGAGCTGTTATTTTAACTCGCCCTACTGTAATGCAGGATTTGGGAAGACCTACTACAAGGTCCTATGCTTTTGAGCAAAGGTAAAGCAATTGTGTAGCTTTGCTTACAAGTCCCACTTTTGTGTTTTTTTCTTCGCAGGGAACTTGTCACCAAGCTACGGGCCCACAGTGGCTTCTACAGCAGCTTGCCAGAATATATCTGCAGCCACAGTTCCACGGTGCACAACAACACTTTCTGCTGGAACGGACACGAAGTGGTGGAAAGGTACCTCCCTTCTCGTCTCCTTCCCCTTCCTTGAATTCCTACAGTTGGCCAAACTCTCATTTTTCTTCTGTTCCACTAACCCTTTTTCAAGTGTGCTAAACAGGATGTCTCAGAAATGGGCACAAGCCCACCAAATGCCCAGAGTGGCCAACTATCGATGGACATCACAATGTTCTGAAGACAAAATGTTCCACTTTCTGCATCTTGGGAGTCTTGGAGAAGACATTGGGCAGCTCTCTGGGGCACCCAGGGAGAGCTAACAGGAGCTGGAATGGAATTTGAGGCTCCCCAAAACTGTATGTTTCTTCCCCATGTCTGAGGTTCAAGGGGAAGTTACTGTCTGTCTGGCCTGCTGGCTGGGGAATTCTGGGAGTTGAAGTCCACATATAGAAACACAGAGAGCATCAATTGAATCTCGATCAGGGCTGTTAGATCTGGTCTGCCAACATCTGGACCACAATCAACTGGCAGCAAATAGACATAAATCATCCACCTCTGGAGAGGCTCATAATTGGATAGTTTATGCCTTTGGAAATAAAAATTATAAGGAGAACAATTTAGGTTCTGAAAAATTATTTTACATTAAAAAATAATGAAGGATTAAACGATCCAGCCTTTGGTCATTGTTGGATGCTCAAGAAGCAAATTAATTAAAGTTACAATTAGCAAACTACCAAGTAGCTTTTTTATCCCCAGCTTTCTTCCTCCCAAGGTCTGTGGGTTCCTGGAACTTCAGCAAAGTGAACTTTTAAGTTAGTGCAAAAGGAAGAAAATTTGCAACCTCTGTTTTTTCTCTGCTGCCTGGGTTGTTTTGGGGGTTTTGGGGTAGTTAGCTTGGGGGTGTGCACAAGTGTGATTGTAGCAGGACACTAAAACATGCCTTTTGCCATGCAACAAGGCAGTGATTCCAGCAGATGGCACCAAGAGAACAGCTGCCTGGCCTCAAGACCTTAGCTGAGTTCAAAGCTTGCACCCTCCTTCACCCCCCCTTGCCCCTCCCCCTCCAGGTTTCACCAACACTTTTTCTAGATTCTTCAGACCTTTTTCAAGACTTCGTTGCATTCCTTTCCCCTACCCCATTTCCACTCCCTTCTCTGGTTTCTCCTGCCATCCAAGGTCTTCCTTCTCCAAGGTCTGCAGAACCTCATTGCTCACTCTTGGTCCACCCACTGCTGGGCGAATTGGAGGGGCGGGGGGGGGGGGGAGGCTACGGAGGATGGATTGTGAAGTCCAGCACAGACTTCAGAAGACCGTCCTATAGTCGAAATATTTTCAGCTCTGCCTGAGAGGCACCAAACCTTCCCAGAGTCCAAGAATCCAGAAAGGATCCAGCTTCAAATCCCGGGAAAGCATCCAGAGTGAAGCTGGCAAATGGGCTCTGCTTCAGCACCCACCTGGGCACACACCCCCCCCCCCCCCGCGTAGCATCAGGTTCAGGCAAACGCAGAGTGAAACGCAAGGATTGTTTTTGTGCCCTGACTTTTTGGGGGGGTCTTCCCTCTGCAGATACAGCCCCCCACCCATGAGGAACGGAGGCCGCTCTCAGTCGGGGCAGCATGAAGCGAAGGCCAGGGGTCCTGAGCCGGTCATCAGCCAGATCATTGACAAGCTGAAGCACATAAACCAGGTGTGTGGGTGCGTGAGGATGTGTGTGTGAGGGGGTGTATGTGTGCTGCCTTCTCTTGGGGGAAGAGGAGGCGGGATGTGGGACGGGTGGCTGAGTTGGGGTTACCAAGGCCAGGGAGAAGGGGCTGGGCTGGGCTTGCACATGGGGCTAAGCCGTTATGGGGTGTCCCATGCTGATTGCAGATTAACATGCAATTGAGGTTTGAAACCACTGTTCATGGTTTAGCATTCTGCAGGTTCGTTTTCCTCCCTCCCTTAATTTCCTTTCCTTTCCTTCCTTCCTTCCTCCCTCCCTTTTTTCCTCCCCCCTCCCTCTCTCAAATTCCTTCCTACCCTCCCTTCTTTCTTTCTTCCCTCAATTTCCTTCCTTCCTTCCTTCCTTCCTTCCTTCTTTCCTTCCTTCCTTCCTTCCTTCTTTCCTTCCTTCCCTCCTTCCCTCCCTCCCTTCCTCAATTTCCTTCCCTCCCTCCTTCCTCAATTTCCTTCCCTCCCTCCTTCCTTCTTTCCCTCCCTCCTTCCTTCCCTTTCCTCCTTCCCTCCCTCCCTCCCTCCCTAATTTCCTTCCCTCCCTTCCTCAATTTCCTTCTCTCCCTCCTTCCTCAATTTCCTTCCCTCCCTCCTTCCTTCTTTCTCTCCCTCCTTCCTTCTTTCTCTCCCTCCTTCCTTCCCTTCCTCCCTCCCTAATTTCCCTCCCCCCCTCCCTCCTTCTCTCCTTTCTTTCCTTCCTCCCTCAATTTCCTTCCCTTCCCCCATTAATTCGTGGGGGAGATCCCAGTGAAAAAGTTGAAACTAAACCAAGTGGGGAGCTGGAGAAGATTAGAAGAGATTGAAAGCCATCTGGTTTGACCTGGAGTTCGGGGCTTTTTCTGCAAGCGTAATCTCTGAATGATTTTATTTACGATTATGTCCAGCATAACTTCTGCCTATTAAGGATGAAGCTCTCCAGCTCCAGACCCACTTGATCATAAGGGGCCTTGCATTTCTTTCCAAATTTAGAGGAAAGAAAAAAACCCCTCCCTAATTACCCGCCTTGGAGAAAGCCATTATCATAACCCTTCTATAGCAATTTGGGGGGAGGGTTTATTCCATTTCTAAGCGTGAAGAGAGATAAATGGGTCTGGAGAGCAGAGAGAGAGGGATGAGGGGAAGGAGGGGGGTGAAAGGAGGGAGATCAAACACCCACCTCCCTAATTTGCAATTCATAAGTCATTTCCAGGGAGGGCTTTGCAGAAAAGGTGGAATTGAGAGGAAGGGGCTGGAGGTGTGCTGGCTGGCTGGGAAATGCTTCTCCCCATCCCACCCAGGGGTTATACAGAAATTAAACTTGGGAACTATTTCAAGCCCTCCATATCACCACAGATCTTCGAGGGGTCAGACAAACCCACCCATGTCCTTAATTTGCAACACGGGTCCTTTCCCTTTTCCGTGCTTTTCCAAGGTGCTGGCCTGCCCCTCTTGAATTGCCCCACACTGGAAGCTGGGGATGAGGAGAGCAGCAGTGTGAAAAAAAAGGAGGGATCTAGCAGTCCTGGGAAGCTGATAAGATGCGGCTCTGCCCAAATTCCAGGTCTGCCTGTCACTTCAATTCATTGTGTTAACTAAAGGGGCTTTTGTAAGATGTCTTCCAACAACATTAGCAGCCAGAAAAGCCAATGCAATCCTGAGTTGCATTAACAGAGGGATACAATCAAGATCAAGATGCTAATACCACTCTATAAAGCCTTAGTAAGACCACACCCAGAGTACTGCATCCAGTTTTGGTCACCACACTATAAAAAAGATGCTGAAACTCTAGAAAGAGTGCAGAGAAAAGCAACCAGGATGATTAGGGGACTGGAGGCTAAAATGTACGATGAATGGTTGCAGGAACTGGGCCTGGCTAGTCTAGGGAAGAGAAGGACCAGGGGAGACAGGAGAGCATCTTCCAATATTTGAGGGGCTGCCACAGAGAGGAAGGGGTCAATCTATTTTCCAAAGCACCAGAAGGCCAGAAAAGGAATAATGGATGGAAACTGAACAAGGAGAGATTCAACCTGGAAATAAGGAGGAATTTTCTGACAGTGAGAACAACCAACCAATGGAACAGAAGTTGCCTTCGGAAGTTGTGTGAGCGCCATCACTTGAGACTTTCAAGAAGAGATTGGACTCCCATCTATCAGAAATGGTGTAGGGTCTCCTGCTTGGGCGGGGGGTTGGACTAGATGACCTACAAGGTCCCTTCCAACTCTGATTATCTGTTATGTGTTAACTTCTGACAACTTCTGGAATCCTCTAGTCATTCTTGTGCCTCTTGAATGGTCACAAACTTTGTATTGTTTTAAGGAAGAGTAAGAGAGGCTGTGAAGATGCTACAGGTTGATGGTGTGAAGATGAAGGTTGTAGCCCTTAGCCTGATCAAGTTTCTGGATTTGTGATCTGGTCCTAAAATGATTCTTCTGCTCACTTGTGTTCTTTTCCTGATGGCTGGAGAGCTGCCTTCTCTTGAGTCCATGCCCTGACTCTAATCTTGTGGTTTTTAGGTGCTGTGTGTGAAGTCTCCTTTTTGGATGGATTGTGGCTTGTTAATTACCTTACGGTTTCTCCACACTTTTAACACAAGGGGAGTGTGTTGTGTTGGGGAGAGTGAAGATCCTCCGTGAAGTGAGTGAAAAACCTTTGGTCTGAACCCACTTCAGAACACAATGCAGGTCGAGCTGGATCTTAGGTTGCGATTTTGCATCCAAAGATCCTTTCAGGCCTAGAATGCTGGTCTCTCTAATTTATCATAGTTAACCTTATTCTGCTTTCCTTAATTCACATGTCAAGCAGCTTCTCTTCTTCCACCCAAAGGCGAGTCTCTCCGAAAACCTATCCAAATATCCGTTTATAGCAATAGCACTTAGACTTATATACCACCTCACAGTACTTCACAGCCCTCTCAAAGCAGTTTATAGTCCTCTCTTAAGTCAGTATTTTGCCCCAAAAAATCTGGGTCCTCATTTTACCCACCTCGGAAGGATGGCAGGCTGAGTCAACCTTGAGCTGGTCAGGATTGAACTGCTGGCAGTATGCAGAGTTAGCAATAGCACTTAGACTTATATACCACTTCACAATACTTCAGTTTACAGAGCCAGCCTCTTGCTCCCCCAACAATCTGGGTCCTCATTTTACCCACCTTGGAAGGATGGAAGGTTGAGTCAACCTTGAGCCTGGTGAGATTTGAACTGCCAAATTGAAGGCAGCCGGCAGTCAGCAGAAGTATAGCCTGCAGTACTGCGCTCTGACCACTGCGCCACCGTGGCTCTTATGTTCCTTGGAAAGGGAAGATCAGGAAGAGAAGGTTGACCTTCTCCCATCTCGACCGGGAATGAGCTGAGCTGAACTTGCTCTGCAGCTCCAAAATGTTGGGGGGTTAAATTTCTTTGCTGGGGGTTTGAGATAGGAAAGCCATCTCGGGAGAGCCTGTGGCCTCTGTTGCCCCCCCCCCCCCGCCCCCAGCCCTCTTTTTGCCAGGTGTCCAGGCAGACTGGCATTTAATCAACACCTTGGCATCCCCTCTTGGATTTCAAAGGGAGCAGGCCTCTCTTTGAGGAGCCCACCACATGTGGGGGCATTTATCAACCTAACAGGAGTGTGTCAAAAGTAAACAAGAAAAAAGGAGACTGGGGTCCTGCAACAGACTGCAGCAATTAACCAAAATTTGTTCATTGAGACATTGAGTCAGCTCACAGACTGAGGGTTAACCCAGACGGCTTCCACACCACCGCCCTGCTGCCAGGGCTTGTGCAAAAGAGCACAGGCCAGATAGCATAATTGGGAAACATGGTTTAGGGCTTTAAGGGTTGTGGGAGCTCAACGGTTTGTCCCAGAGGTCCCCAAACTTGGCCACTTGAAGACTTGTGGTCTTCTGGAATTCCTCAGCCAGCCTTGTTGGGAGTTGAAGTCCACAAGTCTTCAAGTGGCCAAGTTTGAGGACCCCTGGTTTATCCGATCAGTCATGGTCCTAAAAAATATGATGCATGACCTGATCCAGCAGGCAACAAGCAGAGCCTTCCGACGTATGATTGCGTGGTCCCTTTCAGAAGAGTAAAAAAATAATAATAATCACAATTTCCACATTCGTTTCCCAGCTTGGGAATTGTGGTAGATGGAGAGACATCCAGTTTTGGCAAATGAGCAAGAAGATGCTAGCCAGAGAAACAACCCTGACCCTTCCCCCCCCCCCCCCCCCCCCCCCCCCGAGGTCCTCAGATGGAAGGAGATGCCCGAGAAGGACAAGCAAATGAATGGAAGATGAGAGAGAACTCCCATCTTCTCTGGCTTGTTCTCTTCCACCTCTCAACCCTAACCCTCCCATCCCTTCTTTTCCCATTCCCCCTTCAATTCTGGGTGTTGTTTCAGCTGGGAAGTCCTTTATCAACTTTTCCCAACCTTCTAAGCTTGATTAATGTTCCAAAGTTCTGGAAAAGTATGCGAAACATCTCCTTGCAGACCTTGGAATGTCTCCCTTTATTAAATTCCTTTCGCTCATGCAGACTCAATTAAAGGAGACCGTTTTGTGGCTCAGAAGAACAGAAAATCCTAAGTCAGAGCTATCTAGCTATCTCTGCCTTGTCTCTGACCAATTTCAAACCAAGTCCCCTCTTTCAGAAGAGGCTCTTTTGAAATTCTCCTTCATCACTCAACCATTGAAGTCACCATTGGCTGGTTTTGTTTTAGGTTTAATGTTTGGTGGGGTGGGGGTAGAAGGGTGGCCCATTAAAGCTTACAGAAAAGGCACAGCTGCTTTTATTATTCATCAGTGGCTCTCAGCTGGTATGTATGTATGTATGTATGCAAAAACAACAGTTAATTACAGGTGGGAGGCGGTTGGAAGGGCCTATTACACATGCAAGTGCTAAATTGATTAATGATATATAAAGGCATAGATCTCTGTAATGGTAGCTTAATACTCTGACGATGTCAGCAGAGGCTGATGAAAGCTTAGTAAGTACAATAAATATAATCTTAGTTCCGGAAATCGCAAGATGTCTGTTTCTTCTTTTAAAAGTATACCTGGAACTCGTTTTTTTAGAATAGTTTGTAATATTGCACTGAGCTGGAATCTTATTTGGGTTTCTTTTGGTGGCTTGTAAACCATGGTGCTTGGATTTGCAACAAAGATGAATCAGAGCATGTAAACAGTTAAAAAGTAAGTATGGCAAGATATGTGGGCTTTGTCTACGGTGCTCTGTAAGCCATGATTTGGGCTTCGTGTGATAGTGCCTGAGCTCAGCAACATCCAGCAAACCCTGGTTAAAGAAGCGATAGTTTCACAGTGCTAAGGGTCAATTTCTGCCACCCACTATGCCCTACACTCAGTGGCCATCTGACAAATGTCACGAATCTGGCATCCCTAAACTCACCTGTCATCTCAGGTAAGCCAAACATCATCTAGATCAAGGCTCTCCAATTTTGGCCACTTTAAGCTTGGCGGACTTCAACTCCCAGAATTCCCCAGCCAGCTCTGGCTGGAGAATTCTGGGAGTGGAAGTCCACCAGACTTAGATGTTTGGGGTTGCCATGTCTTGAAGTGGATCGGGACAGCGGGAAAGTCCTCCCTTCCACCTAAAGAGGAAGCCTCCACGTTGATGGGGAGAAGGCCGCGTGTGTGTTCTGTGCGATGACACACCCACACACAAATCCTGCCCGGACTTGGCTGATTTTCTTCTCGGAGTTGTGTCGTCTGCTTCTCCCTCCACCGTTTTTTGGGGTTTGGCAACGGGAGGAGCATTAACTTTGCCACTTAAACTCTTGCAGCTGCGTAAATGGTCATTAGGCTGGAAGCTGCTTATTGAGCCCTTCGGCCTGCTGATTATGGCTTTCTCCGGGCCCCGCCTCGTCCCACCGAGGGACCCTCAGTCAAAACTGCAGCGCCCACCCCCCCCCCCCCCGTGGTCGCAGTTATTTAAAACCAGGGAAACCATCAGAGGTGGGTCTGTGTGGAAAGAGAGGAATCCAGAGGGTGGTTTCAAAGGAGCTGGGTGTTGCTTATGGGTCCAGCTCTTCTCTACGTAAAAACAGCCAGGGGTTAAGGCACCAAGGCAGAAAGCAGGAGGCGGTGAGTTCTAGTTCTGCCTTATCATGAAAGTCAGCTGGGTGATTTTGAGCCACTCCTTCTCTCTCACAGTCCATCCTACCAGTGGTGGGATTCAAATTTTTTTACTATGGGTTCTGTGCACGTGGTTTGGTGGGTGTGGCTTGGTGGGGTGTGGCAGGGGAAGGATCCTGCAAACTCCCCCTTCCCTTCCCACCCCACTGACCTGCTTTCCAGCTCCGTTCTCCTGGGCAGGGCAACCAAAGGAGACGCAGCCGATCAGCTGGGACTCAATGGGAGGCAGAGAAGAGATGGGGGCAGGGCCAGTCAGAGGTGGAATTGGCCGGTTCTCCGAACTACTCAACATTTACGCTACCGGTCCTCCAGAACTGATCAGGACCTGCTGAATCCCACCTCTGCATCCAACCTCATAGGGCTGTTATGGGGAAAATAGGAGGAGGAAGTTGTGTGGGATATGTTTGCTACGTTGAGTTAAAATAATAAAAGGCGGGGTACCCCCCCCAAAAATAAAGAAAAATAAAATTCTTTCCCCTGGTGCTCTGGGACCCTTTCTGAGAAAAATAAATTTAGGAGCGTCCTGAACTTCTGACTGGCCTCGGACCAGAGAAGTGGTTTTCTGTCCTTCTCTGAAGTCATTCCCATTATTATTATTATTATTATTATTATTATTATTATTATTATTATTATTATTATTATTATTATTATTATTATTATTATTATTATTATTATTTTATTGATACAAGCATTCCATCTTTCATTTGAATGGTGTGTCCTCTGAGTATACATACCTTGTGCAATAGCCATGATCGCTTATTCATATTCATTGCTTTTACTTTAATGCTCTACTCTTACATCGCATAATCTACATCATGTATCTAATTCTTCTAAGATTCCCCATCTTAACGTTTTTAATCCTATTACTATTTTAATGCTCGTCTTCTTCAGTTTCTAACTTCCCCATTTATTTCCCAATCATTGATAAAAATGAATCCCATATCATATCATATTCAGTTGGTTCCTTCTCTTGGGTTGCTAATGTTAACCTATTCATTTCTGCACAGTCTAGTATTTTTCTAAGCCGGCCCTTCTTGTCCTGTCTCCTTCCAGCTGCTCAAAGGCACGTCTGCCTCGCGCCGGAAAAACCTGGAGCGCCTTGACGATGAGGAGGGGGCCGAAAGTGGGGACTGCGATGATGAAGATGCCTGCAAGGAGGCTGCGGCTTCGGGAGACGGGGAATTGAAAGGGAAGAACCAGTTAAGGTTTTTGGCAGGTAAGGTGGAACTGGAGTTATGGGCAGGGCTAGGATTCAAAACGTTTAAGAACCCGTTCTGTGGGCGTGGCCAGGTGGGCATAGCCATGTGACTGGGTGGGTGTGGCCCCCTCCTCTTCTTCTTCTTCTTCCTCCTCTTCTTTCTTCCTTCCTCTTCTTCTTCCTCTCCCTCTTCTCCTCCTCCTCCTCTTCTTCCTCCTCTTCTTCCTCCTCTTCTTCCTCTTCTTCTTCCTCCTCTTCTTTCTTCCTTCCTCTTTCTCTCCCTCTCCCTCTTCTCTTCCTCCTCCTCCTCCTCTTCCTCTTCTTCCTCCTCTTCTTCCTCCTCTTCTTTCTTCCTCTTCTTCCTCTCCTCCTCCTCCTCCTCTTCCTCTTCTTCCTCCTCTTCTTCCTCCTCCTCCTCTTCTTTCTTTCTTTCTTTCTTTCTTTCTTTCTTTCTTTCTTTCTTTCTTTCTTTCTTTCTTTCTTTCTTTCTTTCTTTCTTTCTTTCTTTCTTTCTTTCTTTCTTTCTTTCTTTCTTTCTTTCTTTCTTTCTTTCTCTTTCTTTCCTTGGCTGACCTCACACATGGTGGATGTTGGACTACACCTTCCCTTCAGGCTCCAAAGCTCCAGTTGCCCATTTCCCACGACCGAAAGCAACCGAACCTGGAAAGAATCAGTCCTGGAAGCTCTCACGTTGAAAGAGGGGGAAAAAAATGGAAAATGTTTCAAATGAGTCCAGATGCTTCCATCAATTCCCTCCCCTTGATCTGCTCCAATTACCTGGCACTTCATGAGTGGAAGCAGAGAAGGTGCTGCCTGTCAGATCCTCTCATGTGTCTGCATGTGTGTGTGTGTATGTGTGTGTGTGTGTGAGAGAGAGAGAGAGAGAGTGCATGCACATGCACACTGGCAGTTCTGTCCATCCTTATTCCGTAAATCAAACACTCCGATGATGAAAGACCAGGGGGAAGCCAGAGAGGGTATTACCTTCCCTGGCCTGAGAAACCAGGTTTGAAGGAGGAGGCCCCGGTGGGTTTCCTAAGGCAGGTTCTCTATCCAGCCTCCCGAAGACCAAAGCAACACAAACCGTGATTTGATCTCGTGACAGTTTCTTCCTTAATGAGCTGCAGCTGCAGGAAGAAGAGCCAGCCAGCTGGGGGGTTGAGCCCCTTTTCGATCTCAAGCAAAAAGCTTCCCATCGTCCTTCTCTCCCCCAGCCCCGGGATGAGGGAGGAAGACGAGGGAGTTCCTAGGCCCTTCGGGGTCCCCGGCAAGAATTTTGGAAAATCTCCTCCCATCTCGGCTGCTCTGCTCCGAATTAGCAGCCTCCCCTACCTGCAGTTCATTAGCAGGGGAGGGGGGGAGGGGGTTTGGCAGGCGGGCGGAACAACCGTTGCAGTGGCTCCCCCCGGAGAACGTGGTTTGTGGGAGGACGTGGGTGGGGCAGAGGTTGGAGGCACAAGGCTGTCCGCATTATTCCGGGAGTTGTGTAAGGAATTGACCCAAATTGATACAGGGGCCGCCCCGTTGGTTAGTTGAGGGAGAATTCAGAAAGTTCTGCGTGCAAATTTCCATGCTTTTCTTTAGCTGCCTTGGTTGGTTGGGATATTCAGTGGGAGGGAGGGAGGGAGGAAGGAAGGAAGGAAGGAAGGAGAGGGAGGGAAGGAAGGAAGGAGGGAAGGAAGGAAAGAGAGAGGGAAGGAAGGAAGGAGGGAAGGAAGGAGGGAGGGAAAGAAGGAGGGAGAGAAGGAGGGAAGGAAGGAAGGAAGGAAGGAAGGAAGGAAGGAGAGGGAGGGAAGGAAGGAAGGAGGGAAAGAGAGAGGGAAGGAAGGAAGGAGGGAAGGAAGGAGGGAGGGAAGGAAGGAAAGAGGGAAGGAAGGAGGGAGAGAAGGAAGGAAGGGAAGAAGGAAGGAAGGAAGTAGGGAAGGAAGGAAAGAGGGAAGGAAGGAGGGAGGGAGGGAAGGAGGGAAGGAAGGAAAGAGAGGGAGGGAAGGAAGAAATGATGGAGGGAAGGAAGGAAGGAGAGAAGGAAGGAGGAGGGAAGGAAGGAAAGAAGGAAGGAGGGAGGGAGGAAGGAATGATGGAGGGATGGAAGGAGGGAGGGAGGGAAGGAAGGAAGGAAGGGAAGAAGGAAGGAGGGAGGGAAGAGGAAGGAAGGAAAGAAGGGAGTGAAGGGAGGGTGGGAGGAGGAGGAGGGAGGGAGGGAGAAGGGTGAAAGGAAGGATTCTAGTCCTTATTGTTCTAAGCAAAAGGATTGATGCAAGAGAGAGAGAAGAGAAGAGAAGAGAAAACAAGGGGTTAAGCCATGTTCTCAGCACACTTCAGCATCCTGGGGGGAATTTTTATCATCTTTGCCTTTTCAGGCTACCAATTTATCTATTGCAAATTTCAGGGCAGTCCCGACAACAAAACAAACACGCAACACCACTTAAAAATGGAATTTCGGCACTGAAACGGCTGGGTAGGCAGACCCAGAAGACTTTGAGGCCGAGAACAAGACATTCCTGGGGCCTAATTAAAATCTGCCTCCTTGGCCAGGCAGTTCTGCTCCGGAGATGTCCTGGCCCTAAGTGCCTTTTCTCCAGCCGCCCCCTCCTGGCATCCCTGGGTGGTGATGGGGAGAGGAACAGCCCCTCCGCTGCTAAGACACAGAATGGAGTGAATGAGCTGGAATGGGGCCTTGGAGGTCCTCTAGTCCAGCCCAGGACGAGGGGCTTCCAAACCGCGGGACAGATGCTCTTCAGTAGAGAACAGCCATTAAACGGCTGCTTCTTGCAACGAGCGAAATAAAGAAAGGCTGCAGCCTGCTTGTCGAGGGGAGGGAAGTGTGGGAAGGAACCAAGCCGGAAATCCTGAATTAACTCAATGACTGGAGCATTGTTTCCGTCTCTGCTTACCGGCGAGCAAATTTCCAGGCAGACGTTTTAGCCTGTCGGAAGGGACTGTGTTGTTTTTTAGCCAACGCCGTTCCAGGGTGGTTGTTCAGCAGTAAGTTGGGTTGGGTTGCTCGTCCCCGGTTGTGTGAATTAGATTCGATGCCAAATCTGGGGGGCTGTGTATGTGTGTGTGTGTGGGGGGGGGCTGCTTACAATCTGGATATTCATCCTGTTTTGGTCTGGAAACACAGCAGTGGCCTGAAAAGACAGGCAGGCCGTTTGTGGTGGGAGGGGGAGGAGGAAGGAAAAAAGGAAGAAGAAAGGAGGAGGAGAAGGAAGTAGAGATGGAGGAGAGGAGCAGGAGGAGGAAAAGGAAGGAGAGGAGAAGGAGAAGAGGAGGAGAAGGAAGAAGAGGAGAAGGAGGAGGAGAGGAGGAGAGGAAGAGGAGAAGGAAGAAGAGATGGAGGAGAGGAGCAGGAGGAGGAAAAAGGAGGAGAGGAGAAGGAGGAGAAGGAAGAAGAGGAGAAGGAGGAGGAGAGGAAGAGGAGAAGGAAGAAGAGGAAAAGGAAGAAGAGGAGGAGGAAGAAGAGATGGAGGAGAGGAGCAGAAGAAAAAAGAAGGAGAAGAAGAAGAGAAGGAAAAAGGAGGAGAAAGAATAGGAGGAGAGGGAGAAGGAAGAAGAGAGGGAGAAGGAGAAAAGGAGAAGGAAGAATAGGAGAAGGAAGAAGAAGAGGAGGAAGAAGAGATGGAAGAGAGGAGCAGGAGGAGAAAAAGAAGGAAGAAGAGGAGAAGGAGAGGAAGAAGAGAAGAAAAAAGGAGGAGAAAGAGAATAGGAGGAGAGGGAGAAGGAAGAAGAGGAGGAGAAGGAGAAAAGGAGGAGAAGGAGAAGAGAAGGAAGAGGAAAAAGGAAGAAGAAGAGACCTTCCTTATTTTCAAAGGTTTTCAGTATCGAGAATCGTTGACTTCTGCTCCGTGGTGCACCTGCACAGGATTCCCGTCGGGTGGGTGGGTGGGAACGGCCTCGCCTCTCCCCTTCCTCTTCTCCAACTTCCCTGCCAGCAACTCTTGTTCCCACAGCTATAATTTCGCTCTGTCAAATGAAAAGCAGCACCTCCTCCTCCATCCCCAAGAACATGTGTAGCTGGCTGGGTTCCGCTTCCTGCTTTTACACCCTCAAAGGAGAAGTCTCCAAATCGGGGACTCTCGCAAGGGAAGCTGCCAGGTTTTGCCCTCCCCGATGGCGAGTCCTGCTGACCAGGGGAGGGGGCCAGCCTCCCCCCACTGTGGCAGGGTCCAAGAGCATCTCATAAGCGGCACCTCCGTTTCCACCCTTAGTTAGAAGGAATGAAAAGGAGACAAGACGGAAGAGAAATGCTGCCCAGGACGCCCTCAACTCGCCACCGGTTGCTTGCCAACTGTTCCGAGTCACAACGGACTTCCCAAAAGTTATTTACAGACCACTTTCAATGTTCTGAGAGCCGTCACAGGATCCCATTTGGGGTGTTGGCAACCCACAACTCACGTTTGCAGCTGTTTTTACAGCCCCTTGCAGTCACATGGCCATGGTTTTGTGATGTTGTTGAGCAAAAACTGGCGTTCGTTTCTGGTTTTCGGCAAAAAAACCCACCCCCCTATCCGTTGGGTACAATGAATTTGCTTAGTGACCACGGTGTTTGCATAAGGAGCGCCACCAAAGTAAAATAACTGGCCGTGGCCCCGTGGTGACCTGCTTAACAACTGCCGTAATTCTGGGCTCTGTTATTGTCCAAAGTCGAGGACGGTCCATCCCATCAGACCCATAACTATCCTCCGTACGGTGATTTACTTTTGATTTTTAAAGATAGTTTTTAAAATTGCTTGTAAAGGTTTGATTCAAAACAATCCCTGGACAGATTTAAAGTGTTTGCTTGACTGGTTTTTGCTGCTGAGTGCCATTGCATGGCTTGATAGCTGTCATGCCCTTGTCAGAATCTGATTCGGAGGGGGAGGCCGAGCAGTTGACAGGAAATGGGAGGGGGATCCCTTGGCTGTGGAGGAAACTGGAGAAGGGCACAGTCCGGGTGGGCAGAGCAGGGGGGATGTAGAGCAAGGCAGAGGGAATTCAGAGGAAGACCCAGGCCCACCCTCTTCATCCTACGGCATGCAGGGAGGGAACAGAGAAGGGAGCAACATGGGTTGCGTGGCTTACGGGGGAGGAAAGGGCCCTGATTACCTTCATTAGCTGCAGCTGGGAACACAGTGTTTAAAAAGGCAAGTTGTGCACAGCAAACCTATTGGAAGCAAACTGTGAGTTATCTGGTATTGTCGTGGCTTATCTGTGTTTCTGTTGTCTTCCCAACCGTGTGTGTTTTGTTGGCCTTTCAAGCTGCAATTCCTTCTCCTGCCCTGTCCAGTTAATTACTGCAGTGTGGTTTGTGTGGATTTTTAGAGTTTGTATGTACTTTGTTTTCAGACTGAATTTCCTCCACTTAAAGAGTTTTTTCTCCAGCCGAAGGTAACCTGGACATTTGGGGCAAAGTTGGAGGTACTAAAGGGACTCTTCTTACTTAGGTGACTGTGTTACCTTTGTGCCATGCCCCTTTGGGTCATCACAATAGCTTTGGAAAGGGCTTCCCCCAACCCCAGCTGCTTAAAAATTGAAGATATTTTAGGAGGGCCTAAGATTAGTTTTCCTTTTAAGGTGCATCAATCAACATCAGGCAGGCATATTTTCCTGAGTTTGCATGGCTCCCAGTGAAAACCCGCTGCTTATTTAAGGAGATGTTAACAGGGGTGGGGTTCAAATTTTTTAACAACCGGTTCTGTGGGCGTGGCTTAGGTGGTGGGTGTGACTTGGTCATGTGACTGGGTGGACATGGCTTGGTGGTCGTGTTATTGGCTGGGCGTGGCCAACTCAATATCCCTCACATTGAGGCATGCATCTCCTCGCCTGGCCTCTCATGACCGTGGGGATGCTGCAACAGTCATAAGTGTGAAAAATGGTCATAAGTCACTTTCTTCAGTGCCATTGTAACTTTGAATGGTCACTCCACACAAGCAAGGTACCAGCAAAGGAGGGGAAAAGAAACTCCAGAGGGGTTCCAGAGACAGGAAGTCTAGTCCTGCCAAGAATGTAATAAGGGTTAACGGAGAGGCAGTTTCTGTAAGCAACACCAGAATGTCTCCTTCCTGCCTTCCTTACAGGATTAGGCCAGGAATTTCTTCTAACAGCCGGTTCTCCGAACTGCTTAGAAGGTTAACAACCGGTTCTAGTGAATAGGTGCGAACTGGTAGAATCCCACCCCTGGATGTTAACTGGATGCCATGTTCAGGTGTCTCCTTTAAAGCAGCTTTTTTGCTTTGAACCCAAAGCATGGCACACCTTGGTCTGCGCCAGTGGTGGTATTTTACTGGTTTGGCCCAGTTCTGGCGAGCCGGTAGCGGCGATGAGCAGTGGAGAACAAAGTGGTTCTCTCTGCCTCTCTGCTATTGGGGCCACCTACCCGCCCAGGCTCTCATATTCCCTTTTATGTCTTGCTTTTGAAGCGCAGCTCCTCTGCGCAGCACGGCAGCTGCTGAAGTGACCGGGAGAGTGCAGGCTTGTAGGAGGTGAGTTGGAATGCCTCTGAGCCTGCACAAAGTGCATCTTTGGTACGTGCGCAATGTGTGTGCACACACACAAAGCACACCCACCAAGCCACACCCACTGGTAGTAAAAAGTTTTGCATCCCACCACTGCTCTGTGCTATATTTTTTGGGGGGGAGGTTATGATATGTACAGAATAACCCTTGAGTAACAAGGATATGCACATGGGAACGTTTATGAGAATAGTTATGAATAATTATCCAGCCACACACAGATGCACTAAATTGAGTTAAAGTTTACTTTAAGAAATAGCACAGTCTAATAAATGGTCCAGGTCATATATGTTTAACAGTCCAAAGAATATCCAATTACAAAGTCTTCTTACCAGTTGCCTTTGTCATTTCCAGTAAACAAAGATATCAAAGTATAAGCACAGCATAAATGCAACAGAGAACCTTAAATAGCAACAGAATGTCAGAGAGACAGAATGTCAGAGAGAGCAAGCTATGATCTCTAGCTCCCTCTTATGGTAGTTTGCAATATAATCAACCAATCGGAATATACTATAAATTAATACAGTGATTTTGTCTTAAAGCTACAAACATACATTGTTGGTTTATATATTGCCAAACCAACTAATTGGTGAACAGATTCCTAACAGGGCTTTTCATGGGGTTTTGAATCAGAGGCAATTTGAAATAGCTGGCTGTTTTACAAGCTGTTCATTCGATCCCCTAACACGGGGGCGAAGCTGAATACAAACGCCGAAGGGATCAACTTCCCCTGAGAAGCGAAATCCAAACCTTCTCCTTCCAAACGTGTTTATACATTTGCTGAAATGTTTGTTCTCTCCACACACCCCGGAGTGTGTTTCCCCCCCCCCCCCCCCCGTCCACTTGTAAATGTATTAGAAGAAAAAAAGAAAACAACTTTTTGCTTTCTTTTCTCTTCCCTTTTTAAGTTTCGTTGGACCATCTCAAGAGTTTCCAATTTTTGTTTGCTTTGAAGTCAGGACTGTGGTTTTCTTTTTTTAAGGCAGAGTCCTCGGTGCCTCTGCATTTGATGTGTTTTTAAAGGACTCCGTGCCCGGTTGTCAGCATTGGGTGGCGAGGGTGCAATCTGACACCCGTTTGGGCCTCTCTTTTTTCTTGCTTTGAAAAGGGTCTCACGGCGGCCTGTCTTTTTAAACGCACCTTTGCAATCGCGGAAGGTTTTTTTTTTATATAATAAAATTATTTATTCAACATTTTGACAATTAAAAACCAATTTCCACATTTTACAATATTACCATAGCAATGTTTACATTTGTAAGTATCTTCTGTTAATGTGTTATACATCTCACTATTTGCTTCTTCGTCATTCTAGGCATTTTATACATATATACATTTGTATTTACATTTATTCACACGTATTCCTTATTGTTTTATGGTATGACATACAATATCATTTGATGCTTTTGCATCTTTTTCTTATCCACTCGTATCAGACATTCCATATTTTATAGTATTCTCCTTCCTTATCTTTCAATAACTTCGTCAATCTATCCATCTCTGTGCATTTGTATACCTTATTAATTATTGTGGCTTCTTGGGTGGAGTCATAGCCTGCTTCCAATTTTGGGCGAAGGAGTTTCTGGGAGCCGTTATGATAGGAGCATCAAATATTGGTGTTTTCTATTCATGTTAGGCTCTAACATACCTAATAAGATTTCTTCATTATTTCCTCTTAACTATGATTTGATTTTTTGCCAGTATCTCCATGCATGCGGGCACATCCACCGCATGTGGAAATATGTTCCCTGGTTATGGTTACATCTCCAACACTTAGCTATCATATTTGGGAAGGTTTTATTTATTATGACTTTTGATTCTGCGTCCCTGCTTTCAACTCCCACAATTTCTTACTGTGAACCACCAGCAATCGGAAGGCTAGGAGGAAGGTTTATTAAAAATGGTTTTGGTTTGGATGGAGGGACTTCTAGACATAGTAAATGTAAATGGGGGGCTCTGTGCTGGACACCTATCTTCAACTTGAACAGCTCAGGGGTCTGTACTTTGACCTCTGCTCAGGAATGGGATTCTACCGGTTTGGACTGGTTCAAGGGAACTGGATGTTAAATTTGCATCTGGTTCATCAGACTGGTATTTGAATTGACTGGCTGGTCCTGTCCACCCCACCCCAACCCTCCCAGGAGTCTCCACGCAGCCCATTTTTGATGCAGGTAAGTGCAGGGTTTGTATGGAAGCTCTGGGAGGGGGAAAACAGGCCTTTGGGGCCCTGGCCTGTGCCCAGTCCCACATCCAATCCACTCTTCCCAGTTCACTCAAGGGCCTTCTCCCTTTTTGGGTCTGGGGATGGGGAAACTCAGCCTCAGAGGCTTTAAGAACTTTCCTTTCCCACCAGTACTTATCTGGGTTTCTTTCTTCCCCTGGAACTGGTCTCTTGGCTTCGGAATTTAAGGAGGGCTGATCTCCAGCTTTAATTATGCTATATCAGCTTCTGTTGGCTTCTGGCGGAGGCCAAGTCTGTTTCTCCTCCTGATAGCCCGATCTCTGCCATAGCTGCCTGAGTTTCTCTCTAGGCACCCCAGATGGCAGGGAGCGATCGGAGAGGCCAGGACTAGGATCCCAATGTGAGGCATCCAGAAAGTATCCCTGATATCAATCACTCCGAGACATTTTCTCTCCAATTGATTTATTTAGGAACAGATCTGGCATGTCAAAAGCAATTTTCCAAAGTGAAATTATTTTCGAGAGTTATACAGAATCCACCTTCTCTCCTCCCACTTCTACACTTCATAAATCACGAGAACCAATTAACTGCAACTGGAATTTCTTAATACAACATACAGAATAAACTTGAACTTTTCAACTCCTCCACCCACCCACCCCTTCCATGAAATGTGACAGCTGATTTTTTTTAAAGCTGACACCCGGTCATTGATTTATTGTGAGTGTCGGCTGGCTGTCAGGGCTCCGACAATCCATCCCCATTCAAATCATGAGTCTTTAGCTGCATCTCTCAGAGTTTAAAAAAATCATTTATTAGGAGTGAACATGTCAGCGTTACCTGGGTGCAGCTGACACTGAAACACACCATTCATTTCCCCCTTGACCTTGGTCTTCCTCCCACCCCCTGGATGTATATTCTCCAATGGGACACATCCATAGCCAAGAGTCATCAATCATGCTTTCCTGTCATAATCTTGCACGCCAGAAGCTTTGGCCGCCTAACAATTATCTAAGGTATGCATTACTCCCTCCACTCCCTTTCTGCTGACAACTCTAAAAAACGAGGCATGGGCCTGTTTCCGGCTTCCAGAGGGCCTCTAGAGCCCGGGGGAGGCCACTTTTGCCCTCCCAGAGGCCCCAGGGAAGCCTCTGGATTCTTGGGAAGGCAAAAAAATGGTTGCTGGGATTTTGGAATCCCACCCCTGCACCTACTCATCGCTAGGAGCGATTCCTGTTTATTTTCCTTACTCTCTGATTTATACAATCTCTTATATGGATATATTGACACATTCGGTTATTTCAACTCTCATTTCTGCTCTGTTGCTTTTTTGCCTTCTTCAAAACGAAAAAAATGGGAAAACGCTGCAAGAGTAGCCCACATTTTGAGGGTTTTGAGCCTCAGCTCAGCTCTCCCTAACTTCTCTGGATAGGCTGAACTACAGTGACTATATTCCACTGCTGGCTTGGAATAATGGTAGCCTGAAGATTTCCCCCTCCTTTGATTCTGCCCCCACCCCACCTTCCTTGCTTCTGTGCCCCACCTGTGCCAATCCCCTCGCTTGCGGCCTCCCCTTGGTCCCTATTTTAGGACTGGGGGAGTCCCACGGATTCAGGCAGGG
The DNA here is from genome assembly GCA_023653725.1 of Bungarus multicinctus. Taxonomy (NCBI): domain Eukaryota; kingdom Metazoa; phylum Chordata; class Lepidosauria; order Squamata; family Elapidae; genus Bungarus; species Bungarus multicinctus. The sequence continues at coordinate 23,290,165 of CM042841.1, forward strand.
GTTCAGGTGTGAAGAAGTTGCTCTGGCCAGCAGTTGTTGCTGAAAGATATTTTTTGGGACAAGGGGCAGGAGGTGTTTTTTCCTGTTTCTATTTCAATTCCCTCAAGTGGCTCAGCAATTTGGGGGAAGTTAGTAATATCCTTCCCGCACCATCATTTGGTGTTTCACTCTAAGTGGCTTCAGGTGCACGTGGCTTGCTTCTCCAGACAGTCCTGGATTGTATATCTGGGGGGGTGGGGGGTCCTGGGTGGCTGGCCGGAAGACGTTCAGGGGATCCTCAGCCCTGCTCAAAAGTCCGCATTGCACAAAAACTCAGTTAAGCCACGGAAATTTTTGCCACGTTGCTCTCCTCCCGTTTGCAGATGTGTGTGTGCGTGCGTGTGTCAGACTTGAGAAGACAAAAATCCTTCCCACCTCACTGCTCTGAACTAATTAGTCATTACTGAAGCTGGTAATATTATTACTGCTTCTCTTAGGATTTTGATTCTCATTACCCGAAAAAGGGTTTTTTAATCGTTTTACTATTGCTTTCATTCTGATTAAAGATTCTTACTCCCCAAAAACTTACTTTTTGTTTTTACTTTTATCCTGATTAAAAGACTTATTACAGAAAAAAAAAATCCCAAACTGCTTTATAATAATTGTAAAAACTTTCTAAAACGGATGCAGGCTAAAACCCATTCTGTCTACCTGCCTATCTCTTTATCATCTATCTATCTATCTATCTATCTATCTATCTATCTATCTATCTATCTATCTATCTATCTATCTATCTATCTATCTATCTATCATTTATCTATATCCATCCATCCATCCATCCATCCATCCATCAATCTCTCTATCTCTATCTCTATCTCTATCTCTATCTCTGTCTCTGTCTGTCTCTCCCTCCCTCTATCATTATCTATCTATCTATCTATCTATCTATCTATCTATCTATCTATCTATCTATCTATCTATCTATCTATCTATCTATCATTTATCTATATCCATTCATCCATCAATCTATCTCTGTCTCTGTCTGTCTCTCCCTCCCACCCTCCCTCCATCATTATCTATCTATCTATCTATCTATCTATCTATCTATCTATCTATCTATCTATCTATCTCTACCTACCTACCTACCTACCTACCTACCTACCTACCTATCTATCTATCTATCTATCTATCTATCTATCTATCTCCATCCATCCATCCATCAATCTCTCTATCTCTGTCTGTCTCTCCCTCCCTCCCTCCCTCTATCATTATCTATCTATCTATCTATCTATCTATCTATCTATCTATCTATCTATCTATCTATCTATCTATCTTTCATATATACAGTATATTGAAATATATTGATATATTTTGATATATATTGATATATTTTGATTTGTATACAGGATGGTCTGCAAATCTGGCTTAGTGTTGCATCCCTTTGTGTTCTGGGCGTCTTGCATCTCTCACGGGGTTTGCAGTGGTTCCTGGTCACAAGTGCTAATGGCCGAACTCAGAGTTGGGGGCTCAGTTGAAATGCAAAGCTTCTTGCCTCTTCCACGCCTACAATCTCCGGACTTCCTTCTTTCCAAATAAGAAGACAATCAGAACACAACATCCTCCCTTTTATGAAAAAGGAAATCTCAATCTGGAAGCTCTCCTGGGAGGAACGAGCACAGCTGCTTAAGGCTCATCATTGCTGGCCAGGTGTTTCGGGAGAGAGAAATCCCAGCGTTTCATGCCAAGTGGGACTTCCTGGCTGAACAGAACAAAACCTGGCTCTCCTCCCAAAGGGCAAATCTTGGCCTTTGTTTCCTCCATCTCCATTTATGGTCCTTTCTCTCCTGTCTTTGAGACCTTCCCAGGTGTGGGAGCTTTGCTATTTCTGAAAATTCACCTTAACCACAGGTGGATGCGCCAAGCCAAAGATTTACCTGGGGAATCCTCCTGCCCTCCTCAAAACGACCCCCTGTCCTTCTCACCCTCTTTCCCTGCCTTTCTGAAGACCCTTCCCAGGTGCAGGTAGGGGAGAAGGGGAGAAAACTTCCTTTGCATCCCCTCCCCCCCTCAAAAAAGAGAAGAACAAACATGGAAGATCTGGGACTTTGGGCTCTCCTGTCCTTGTGTCCTGCTTGGTCATCCCTGGGACCAGTAGCCCCAACCTTGAAAGAAACACACCCAGAAGTGGGTTTCTCTGCAAGCCCCATCTCTACAATCTGGCCTACGCGTGCAAGAAGTCCTCAAAACTTATTATCACGGGATCCGAATTTCCATTGCTAAGCGAGACAGTCATTAAGTAAGTTTTTTTGGCCCAACTATTTCCTGGGGCTGAGTGTGGCCTTGAACTTGGTTGTCCCCGGGGAGTGGCATTTTTAAAGGAAGGGATGGCATGTTAAACAGAATGAAATTCTGAAGCAGGATCATTGCTAAAGACAAGAGCACCACGCTCCTGTTGCCTCCCTTTTCATGCACCGCATAATGGGCCCCTTACGTGCCCGCTCCGCCTGTTGGAAGGCTCTTTTCACCCAGAGCCCAGGCGTGGCTGTGTCAAGGAATCTCTAGACACGATTTCACCGGTCAACGTTTGTGTTGGCTGCAGCAACATCTCCACGAAGGAGTTAGGTAAGAATGAAAACCAAGATTGTGCCAGGCATAAAAAAGGCTCCTTTTTCTTGTTTCCTTTTTCCAAAGGCCATTAAGAAATTCCAGATGACGAACGGCTTGGAATGGGGGACATGAAAACGAGCCGGGCTAATTCGGAGCTTTCAAGGCGATGAGATTGAGGGAGGGCTTTCAATTGGACCCCAGAGAAATTCCCAGACTGAAAGATTGCATTGGGTAAGGGGCATCTACTTTAAAAACAAAACAAGTCAACAAAAACCAAGAAAAGTAAGGATATGATTTGGAGACACACCAATGCGGCCTTGAGAGAAATTATTCAATATAATAAGTCCCAAACAGTTACTGCCCAGAGTGATTTTCTTCCTTTTCACTGAGGTTTTTCAAACGAAAACTGGCAATATCGAGCATTGACTCCTGTAGGGGGTTGGACTTGATGGCCTCTTAGGTCCTTTCTTCCAATTCTCTGATTCTAGGATGTGATCACAAGACACACTCGACTTCCTGCCGTCAAAATGAAATCCTTGGAATTGTTATGCAGCTGTTTCTGGGTATATTTCTCCCCCTTTTCCAGTTCTTTGTTCTTTTGTGTATTGTTTAGCCCTTGTCCCACCTGGATTTTAAGATTCCTTTGCAGCTTTAAAAGCCATTATTTGTTAATATTAACCTTGTTAATAAGAGGCTGGTTTTGTTCCAAACAGCGTACGTAGAACGGAGGATTGTAAGGTTTTCGGTCTTTAGCGTCATGTCCTTAAAAATAAGAAGGAAGGAAACATGGTGTGCAATTATAATGTGCCTAAAATAATGTTGAATTCAGTTGCACACGTTTTGCGCCATGCAATCTTGGTATTATGGAGATCTTAGGGAAGATTTATATTATATCTCAGCAGAGGAGAAGATTCTGAAGTCACTGTGGCTCTTCTGCCTTGTGGTTCCTAAGACCAATTATCTGTTTGCATGGAGTGTTTTTATCCTGTTATTCTCAGTTTAATCGGAAAGAGAGTCGTGCAGTTAAGCGGTGTCCTCCAGTCAGGCTGAGCTAACTTCTAACTTCCTAACTTCTAGCTCATGAGCCGGGAGCGATGGGAGGTATAGTCCAAACACCTGGATGGCCCTTGTTGGAAAAGCTGCCTTCCCTCTCTAAAACGGCGGTTGAGTTACACAGCAGGCTCTCTTTAGATATTTGTAGCTTGGCTTCAGTGCCTTTCAGATGAGTGGCTCTGCAGATCAAGGCAAAGGGAATTTGTCCTTTTTTCCTCCCCTTTTCTGTGGATTTTATTCCATCTTGTTTTTGCTCGCCTTTTTCTGCCTTTTTAAAGATTGCACAAAAACCAAGGTGTGGTTTTGGCCTCACCTGTGCCCAGTTCCCACCCCCGTGAATCTACCTAAAGTCGACAAGCCCATCTGGCCACGCACAGGTATGTTTGCACCAGTGGTGGGATTCAAAATTTTTTACTACGGGTTCTGTGGGCGAGGCTTAGTGGGTGTGATGTGGCTTGGTGGGCATGGCAAGGGAAGGATATGCTGCAAAATCCCCCTTCCCTCCCCACCCCACTAACCTGCTTTCCAGCTCCGTTCTCCTGTGCAGGGCAACCAAAGAAGACCCAGCCAATCAGCTGGGACTCAACGGGAGGCAGAGAAGAGATGGGGTTGGCGGGGCCAGTCAGAGGTGGGATTTGCTGGTTCTCCGAACTACTCAAAATTTCTGCTACCGGTTCTCTAGAACCGGTCAGAACCAGCTGAATCCCACCTCTGGTTTTCACCTGTGATCGGTTTGCAAAAACAGTGTGGCCGAATTCTGGAAAAAAAAGGCAGAAATGCAGGCGGATCTCCTGGAAAAAAGCAGGCGGCAGAACTTCAGGATGGCTTTGCCAGGAACCTGCAGTGCCTCCCTTCACCATGGCAATCTCTCTTGCGGCTGTTCCTTCTCAGCGGGGTCTCGGACACAGAGCGAGTTGGGAGGTGCCCAGCACAGCCTGTTCCCGCAGAAAAGAAGCTGATTCTGCATTGCAAAAAAGCAGAATTCCTGTGGCCGAGAGTCGGGGGCCTGGCAGGGTTTTTCTGGTAGGCTACCGGCTTCTGAAGGCCGAGGAGGGATGCTCGAGATGAATAGATCTGTCTGCTACTCAAAGGAAATCAATCCTCCTTATTTTGCCTCTCCAGGGGTCCTTGCAAAATGGGAAGGGGGCCCCTTCCTGTTTCCTACTCCTGGCCGGTGGTGTATTAACCAAGAAGCAGACTAAGCACATGTTTAGGGCACCAGGCCCAAAGGGGGCATCACAAATATGGCTTCGTTTGTACAGTATGTACCAAGGAGATGGGCATCAAGATTTGTCAATGCTGAGGGCACCAGTGAGCCTTAATCCGCCACTGCCACTGGCCTCCTTCATTTTGGGTAAAATGAGCTGTCATGCCTCTGTCAGAGTCTGAATCTAAGGAGGAAGCCAAACAGCTGACAGCGAGCAGAAGTGTGGCTCCGTTGGCTGTGCAGGAAACTGGGGAAGGGCAAAGTCTGGCTGGGCAGAGCAGGGAAGAGGTAGAACAAGGGAGAGGGAGTTCAGAAGAAGGCCCAGACCCACCCCCTCTTTATCCTCGGGCATGCAGGAAGGAACAGAGAAGGGAGCAACATAGGTTGCATGGCTTACAGGGGAGGAAAGGGCCCTGATTCCCTTCATTAGCCACACCTGGGAAGAGAGTTTAAAAGAACCGAATGGTGACTGCGGCAGCTTCTGGAAGCAAATGTGACTTTATCCTGTGTTGTCATTGCTTATCTGTGTTCCTGGCATCTTCCCAACCGTGTGGAATTATTGCCGTGCCTTCATGTCTGGAATTCTTGCTCCTGCCCTGCCAAACTAATTACTTCAGTTTGATTGGACTTAAAGTTACAGTTTTTGTTGACCACATTTTGGACTTGATTCTCTGCAGCCAAAGGCTGTTCCTGGGAGAGTTTTTCTCCAGCCAAAAGTATCCAGGACATTGGGAGCAAAGTTGGAGCTAATAAAGGGACTCCTACAGATTATATGACTGTGTTGCCTTTGTGCCACACCCCGGGTCATCACATGGACCTGGAGTCACTCCTTAAATGGCCTTCTGTCTTTTCATCCACCGTTGTGAAACTCTGGGCCGTCACTTGTGAACTGGTGTCCGTCCATGCCTCGAGTTCCTGAGAGAGTTCCTGACATGGCTTGTTTGCCTCCGTCTTGAAGGCCTTCCTGTGGGGAGGAACAGAAGCTGCTGGGCATCAGCTAGGCCATGCCTACCTAGATGCAGGGTTCTCGCTGAAGAGACGTTCGTTGGTGCCCGCCTCTGTTTTCCTTCTGTGTTCTCCAATGATTGGCTACTGGCCAACCAAGCACTGCCTGGTTTCTTTGGAGGCCTCATGTTGTGGTTCATTGGCAGCTTGTGCAGATAGCAGCAGAATTGGACAGTGGAGAAGAATGGGGACCAGTTTGGGGAGGGCTCAGAGAGGGTCCTGCATCCGATACAGAGATGGGGTCAGGACCATCTGTGAGTTATGTGCTGACTCCGGAGCCTCCAGAATCTGCCAGCAGCGAGGCAGAGGAACAAGGGGAGCCTGTTCCCAGTGTGCGTATGCGCAGAGCTGCCAGAAGGCAAGAGCAGCTGAGACAAAAGGGGCAACTCCGGAGTAAGACTTGGAGGTGATTGCCCCATCCCCTAAGGTATAAAGGAAGTGCAAAGGTGAAGAAACCTTTGCAGGAAGCAAAGTCGTTTGCTCTGTTCGGATTAAACCTTGAAGTGCTATGTGGACTTTGTACTTCGCTTGGTTTTTCATTTGACACTTTAGTTGCTGGCAGCAATTCAAAGGAGAGAAAGGTGGGTGCTCATCTCGAGGGACTCATTACGGGCTGGGAATGAACATAATTCCCAGCGTTGAAATAAAGCAAGAGTTGTTTGGACTAAGCGTGTATTTAATTATGGCCTCAGGGAGCCTTGGTCAGGATACCTCCTTTGGTTCAGACGGAGGATCTCTTGATCAAAAAGGGACTTTGAAAGGCAATGAATGGTGGATCTTTGTGGGATTGAAGAATCCCTTGGAGGAAGAAACGGTGACAGTTGCATTTCCAACATGGAAGTCTCATTCTCCAGGGACCTGTTGGGTACAGTTCCAATGGATGTTTGGCTCTCAAACGTTGGGCTTCCAGGAGCTTCCAGGAGCAAAGGCAGCTGGGAAGGGCTTCTCTCTGACAAGCATCTGTGGAGGCATAACTCAAGTGGCCTTTTCCCGGCGGGATGTGCTCCCCTCTTCCTTTGTTGACATGGAAATGGAAGAGACACCTTTGCAGGTTTACAGCTTCAATAGCTCTCATTCCTCTTGCATGTTGGAGCAAGCACGGAAGACTTTGGGTGTGTGTCACACTGCTGTACGAAAGAAGGGGAAGAAAAAACCGCAGGCAGGTATCTCAGCAACTCAACACTCCCTGGTGGCTTTTTACCACCCGGCCCACCCCCCAAAAAAGAGAGGGGAAAAAACCCCCAAATCTCCTTGAAGCCCCACCTTCCTCGGGCCTGGCAGGGGCAGAGGGACAGGAAAACACCACCTGATCTGGGCCACCGAGGAGCAGAGCTAATGATTTACTCCTTGTGTCAGTCGATTATCTAATCTGGAGAACAAAAGGCGGCGCTGGGAAGGGGAGGCTGGGAGCAAGGATTTGCCCTCCCCCTTCTGCTCCCCCCCCCTTTGGAAAGAGGCTCTTTCTCTTGGGACTAGCCTGGTTGGGCTTCAGGGGCCACGTTGACGTTGCCGGAAAGAGCTGCGGAGGAGATCTGGTGCGGTTGATGGGTTAGTAACAGGACAGATTAATTGGCTTACTAGCAGGAAGGATTCAACCAGGCTCTGTAGCAGGGGCCTTCAAACAGCTTTAAGACTCCCAGAATCCCTCCTCCAGTCATGTTAGCTCAGGAATTCTGGGAGCTGAAGTCCACAAGTCTTAAACTTGCCAAGTTCGGACAGCGGCGGCATGCATGCATGCGCAGTGGGGCTCTTCTAGGCCAGCTCTCGCGTGCCGGCAGAAGTGGCTCTGCGTGCCACTTCTGGCATGCGTGCCATAGGTTTGCCCATACAGCCCTAAGGAAATGGAGTCTCTGTTGGGCCTTTCTGGCCACCTGGGTTGTGTTGATTTCCAGGTAAGATCTTTGCTAAGGTAGACTCCCAGGAATTTAAAGGAGGAAACTCTCTCCACACAGCCCTCCCTGATGTGAAGTGGGGCGGGTTCCTCTCTCTTCTTCCAGAAGTGTAACACCATCTCCTTTGTCTTGCTGATGTTTAGGGGCAGGTTGTTTTCTAGGCACCATGAGGATAATTTTTGAACCTCCCCCCTGTACGCTGTTCCGTCTCCACCTGTAACGAGACCCAATAGGGTGGCATCACCTGCGAACTTAATGATCGCAGTGGATGGGTCAGACGATACACAGTCATCCCCATAAAGCAGAATTATCTCATCTGGTTGTGTTTCCTGAATGGTCTATCGAGGAAGGCTTGGCTGGTAGCACTTTCCCAGACCAACCATTTTATTAAAAGGCCTCAAACATTCATAAGCTCTGTCACAGTGGTGGCTAACCTTATTGGGCTCCTGTGCAAAATTGTGCATGTGCTTGCATGCTGGTACTCATGTGCCAAGCACCCAGAAGGCAATGTACATCCCATGCCCCTATGCATGCACCCCCCCCCCAAAGCTGATTTTCAGATGGTTTGAGGCCTTTTTCGGCCTCCCAGAAGGCTTGAGGAAGGCTTCTGCAGGCTTCTGCAAGCTTTGCAGGCCGAAAACTAGCCCCGTTTCGTCACTTCCTGATTTTCCAAAAATACCGGAAGTGACAAAACAGGGCTAGTTTTCGGCCTACAAAGCTTGCACAAGCCTGCAGAAGCCTTCCTCAAACCTTTGGAAGGCCGAAAAAGGCCTCAAACCAGCCGAAAATCAGCTGTGAGGTGCGCACATGCGCAGTGAGATAGGTTTGCCTGCAACTTGCGTGTTGGCACAAATGGCTCTGCATGCCACTTGTGGCACGCATGCCATAGGTTTGCCATCACGGCACTATCGCTTTCCTTCTTTGTTACCGTCTCTCTTTCTCCTTTCCTTCCTTCTAGAGCTTGCATACGACCTGGACAGCGAAGGGACCCCTTCAAACAGGCAGTTTGTGAACCAACAGAGCAAAGAGGCAACAGGTCAAAACCTCAGCGCCAAGGACCCAGCGCTGAATCTTCCACTCGCGGGCGCCCTCCTAACATGGTGGCTTTTCCTGATGGCCAAATGACTTGAACTGAGCCCTGGCCACAATCCGGGCTGGATCCATGATCCTTGAAAATGCCCAACCGAATCTTTCTGGCCCTTCAGAAGCCCTCGAAAAGAACAACTTCAGAATCGGGGCTTAATATTTTTCACTTTTAAAATCTAAAAAACAAAAAAACGTTTCCTAAAGCAATTCATTTGAGGTCTGTCCCCCCTCCTTCCCCCCCCCCAAAAAAAGACCCCAGTGCTTGTATTTTGAAGAATTCTCTTTCAGTTATTATGATAGGGTTAAAAAAAAAAGTACTTGGCTTGTATCACCTGTGAATTTTGTAAAAAAAAAAAAACCCTTTCCCCCTCCCTCCCCCACTGCTGTTTAGGATGACAAAAGCGCACGGCATCCTCAGTGGATCGGGATGAGCCAAGTTACTGGATGAAAGGCCATTGGGCAACTTTTTAAAATACACTTTGGTTTGAGATAACAGACAGATAACAGATAATCAGAGTTGGAAGGGACTTTGTAGGTCATCTAGTCCAACCCCCTGCCCAAGCGGGAGACCTTACACCATTTCTGACAGATGGGAGTCCAGACTCTTCTTGAAAGTCTCCAGTGATGAAGCTTCCACAACTTCCAAGGGCAACTGATGTTCCATGGGTTGATTGCTCTCCCTGTCAGAAAGTTTCTCCTTATTTCCAGGTTGAATCTCTTCTTGATCAGTTTCCATCCATTATTCCTTGTCTGGCCTTCGGGTGCTTTGGAAAATAGATTGACTCCTTCCTCTCTGTGGCAGCCCCTCAAATATTGGAAGACTGCTATCCTGTCTCCCCTGGTTCTTCTCTTCCCTAGACTAGCCAGGCCCAGTTCCTGAAACTGTCCATCGTATGTTTGAGCCTCCAGTCCCCTAATCATCCTAGTTGCTCTTCTCTGCACTTTTTCTAGAGTCTCAACATCTTTTTTATAGTGTGGTGACCAAAACTGGATGCAGGACTCTAGGTGTGGCCTTACTAAGGCTTTGTAGAATGGTATTAATACTTCCCTTGATCTTGATTGTACCCTTCTGTTAATGCAACTTAATCAAAGCCCAACCCGAAGTGGGACCAAGAGAACAATTCCAAAAAATACGGTTCTGCGGCTTGCAAATATTTGCTCTGCAATCTGCATTTAGCCATTTCATTGGCGGCAAACTCGACTTGAAGGTGCCCGTTTGACTGGACTTAACACTGGATTCTTGTTATGAATGTGCTGCATATTTATTTTTTAAAGCCAGCCAACTTTAGACCGGCTGTCCATGGCAGAAGCACCCATCGCTTCTTAAACAGGACTTATGGGATTTCCCCCAGAGTGGCTGATGTGAACACGGCAGAGAATGTTTTCCAGGAAGTCCATAGGATCAAGCATGCTTTTCTAATTTTTATTTTAAAAAAAAATGATCCTGTATCACTTTGTCTGTTCATTATAGATTGTGTTCTGAGCCTGCCTGTTGAGCATGGAAAAACAGGAATCTCTCCATTGGCTGCTCTGGAGATATTTTTCCTTTCTTTTTTAGACTCTTAATTTGCATCTGAAATATGAAGAGCTGGGAATAGGGAAGGCTGTTTTTTCTTCTTCTTCTTTTAAAAATAAATAGGTTCCACCATCATCAGTCACAGGTTGTGGATCACATGCTTGGCTATCTTGCATTTGTGTGTGTGTGTGTGTATGTGTGTGTGTGTTTGCACATCTACCTCTGCCTGTGAGAGGAAGAAATGGCTTTTTTTTAAACGTATGGAATAAGTGCAACACTATCACCGTGAGTTTTCTTCTTTCTTTCTTTCTTTCTTTCTTTCTTTCTTTCTTTCTTTCTTTCTTTCTTTCTTTCTTTCTTTCTTTCTTTCTTTCTTTCTTTCTTTCTTTCTTTCTTTCTTTCTTTCTCTTTCTTTTCTTTTCAGATTATGTTCTGCATTTTGCATCCTGTTTAGAAGACTATCCACATTGGCTGATATTTGAGCTGATCCTGTAGATATTTATTTGAGATTTAATTCCAGCTTTCCTATGAAGGAGGAGGAGAAGAAAGAGGAGGAGGAGGAGGAGGAAGAAAAATAAAAATAGAAAGAAAAGAAAAGTAAAAGAAAGTAAGAAAGAAAGAAAGAAAGAAAAGAGGAAGAAGAGAAAGATAAGAAAGAAGACAGAATAAAGAAGAAAGAAAGAGAACAGAGAGAAATGAAAGGAAGAAAAGAAAGAAAGGACAGAAGAGAAAGAACAAGAAAGAAAGAAAGAAAGAAAGAAGAAAGAAAGAATTTAAAATGGGAACAAATATCAGCAGAAGCAGATACCTTGGGGTGATGCCATCAAGCTAGTTGGAAGACATTTGGTGCAATTCTGTTTTTCCTTCCTTTGTGTGTCTTTTTGGGGGTAGTTAGGAAGAAGCGTTGGTGGGAAGGCAGGAAAAGTCTCAGCTATTGAACTCAAAGGGCACTGAGGGATGAGGGGAAACTGGGCTTTCCAGACGGCAGAGGTGGGGATGTGTCGGTTTTGACAGTTTCAGAAGGGACCAACCCAAGGAAGATACAGCAAATCCTCAACTTACGACCACAATGGAGCCCCAAATTTCGTTTGCTAAGTGAGATACTTGTTAAGTGAGTTTTGCTCCATTTTGTGACTTTTCTTGCTGCAGTTATTAAGTGAATCACTGCAGATGTTAAGTTAGTAACATGGTTGTGAAGTAAATCTCCTCTTCTTCTTCCCCTCCTCCTCCTCTCCTCCTCCCCCCTCCTGCCATATCCATCAACAGATATTGGCGATCATGTTTGCAATCCTATTTGGATCAACAGCCGCATGAAAAAGTGTTGTTGAGTTTTGTCCAAACTATTCCCTTAAATTTTGCAGCCATGATGGATCTTCTTCTTCTTCTGCCTGGACCTTCGTTTCCCTTCAATCTTTCCTTGGAGAGGATTAAGTGAAGGATGCCGTATTTTTCTGGGTGTCGCATCCCATGTCCAAAATATTCTAACTTTCGCTTTTTTAAATGGTTTTGAGGATTCCCCTTGGCTTTCCCAGGCGGCTGATCCCCTCCTTTCTGATTTTGTCAACCCAGCCTATACGTAATGGCCTCCTGTAAATCCACATTTCAAATGCTGCTTCCGGTCTCTTCAAGGGACTTTCTGTCCAGAGACCAACTCTCCAGTCTGTAGAGAGCAGGACAGAAAAGATGCAGCATCTTGACAAACCTGGCTTTCAATCTCAGGTTTATGTCGTGACTGCAGAAGGCCGTTTGACTGAAGAAACCCCTCCGGTTGCCTAGACTTCTGTTTGCTTGTAGCCTCTTCCGCAGCCGGTTGGTTCCGGAGACTGGTAGTGCCGGGGGGGGGGGTCACTTCTCTCCCCCACTCCCCACTTTCTGGTTTTCCACCTTGGGCTGACATCTCCACCGTCTTCCCCAAAGCCACCGGACCCAAAATGCAAGCTATGAAGAGCAACCCATCTGGATTGGATCCAGGCTAGCAGCAAATGTGTTGCCTTTTTAGTCTGTCATCTGTTGGCCTTGACGCATGTCTACTTTTGTTCTGGGGGGGGGGATGTCCTTGGGGAGTGGGGGGAGGAAGAGATGGGCCTTTGTGCTGACCCCCCGGAGCTGCTACAACAACTGGAGACAACTGGTGGCAATTCAAGGTAAGAATGAAGGGCATGAGAATGAGAGCAGGACACAATACAAAGCTAAGAATTAGAATGAGAACTGAATAGACCCTTAAGCAGAGGAGTAAGTAAGAATCTTGAAAGCAGTTAGTCCCTTTTAATAATTTTAAACCAAACTTGACAGTTTTAAGACTTGTGGACTTCAACTCCCAGAATTCTCCAGCCAGTATGGGAGTTGAAGTCCACAAGTCTTAAAAGTTGCCAAGTTTGGAGACCTCTGATTTCAACAATACAGTCAAAAGAGGAATGGAGGTGGATGCAAACATTTCCTATGGATTCATCAGTGCCTACATTCTTCCATAAGTAAGAATCAGTCAGTCTACTACTCCACTCTCCTTCTGAACCTTATAGAAAGCAGGCTGTGAATTAATATGGCTCAGTTAAAATCAGGATGTGATTGGGAGGGAACCTTTTTTCAAAGCCTACATCTTCCTGAAATTTAGGCCCAACTTAAGTCAGATTGGAAATGGATCCAGGAGAGATTCAACCTGGAAATAAGGAGAAACCTCCTGACAGAACAATCAACTCATGGAACAGAAGTTGCCTTCGGAAGTTGTGGGAGCTTCATCCCTGGAGGCTTTCAAGAAGAGACTGGACTGCCATTGGTCAGGAATGGTGTGAGGTCTCCTGCTTGGGCAGGGGGTTGGACTAGATGACCTATAAGGTCCCTTCCAATTCTGTAAATCTAATCTAATCTAGATAATCTAGAATGTAGTCATGGGTTGGGTTTTGGGCTTGGCCACCACTGTGGTTTGTAAATCGAATCAGCCTAGAGTAAAGATGTGGTTCAATCAACAAGCCGCGATTCTGAAAACCATGGCTTGGCATGGTGCGTGAATCCAGCCTAAGGAAAGAGCAAAGTTACACCCAGTTGTAACTTCTAGCAGCCTGCAACAAGATGACTCGGCTCACTCATCCTGATCTGCCGACGTCTCATCCTGGTTAGCTTCCACTGACTTTTGCACGCAGGCACAAGCACACGAAGATGCGTGCACACACACACGCGTTCACACTTACTTACCTGGGTAGTTCCTAATCCTCTTTGCAGGTGGCAGCAAAGCCATTGATTACTTTAGACAGAACAAGAAATGGGAGCCATCCTTCCTTATTATGAACCGGTTCTTAAACCAGCCAAAATCCTGAGCCTGCAAACAAAAGACATTTTTGTCAGCGTCCAAGTATATTGTTAAAAGGAGAAAAAGAAAATCTGTAGACTGCCAAGTAGGAAAAACCAAACCGTGAAGAGACCCCAGAAAAAAATGGTTGAATTAGGGCCATTAGAGCAAGGCTCTTCAAACTTGGCAAGTTTAAGACGTGTGGACTTCAACTCCCAGGATTCCTGAGCTAACATGACTGGAGGAGGAATTCTGGGGGTTGAAGTCCACACGTCTTAAAAGCTGTCAAGTTTGAAGACCCCTGCATTAGAAGGACAGCGAGGTACCTTAACAGAGTGACCTTCCTTTGAGGGGCATCTACGGGCAAGGAAGCCTGGCCTGGGTGCCTTGCTAAGGGTGGGCGGTCTAAGTGCTGTCAAGCCCTCGGCCCCCTCCTCAAAGAGGGAAGCCTCATCTGGACTGCATTTGGAAGCAGATGCCAAGCGTTCTTGGATTAATTTGAGCGCCCTGCCAAATGCCTTCCTTGGGGAAGAGCAGATGTGGAAAAGGCAGAAGAGAGAGATGGAGGAGTGCAGACATGCGGGGGAGGGGGTGTTGGGGGGGGTCTGTACCACGCGGAGGAAACGCTACTGAGGCTGTTGTGGAATTCCCACACACTTGGGTGGCTTTTCCCAGCGTTGATGGAAAAGCCGGTTTTGGAAGAGCAAAGCTGGTGGAAGTCCTTTAGTGATAGAATTGGTCTCTCTCTCTTTTCTTTCTCTCTCCTTTCTCTCTCTCCTTTCTCCTGTCTCTCTTCTTTCTCTCCTCTTTCTCTTTCCTTTCTTCTTTCTTCTCTTTCCTTTCTCTCTCTTCTTTCTCTCTCCTCTCTTTCCTTCTTTCTCCTTTCTCTTCTCTCTCTCTTCTCTTCCTTTCTCTCTTCTTTCTCTCTCTCTCTTCTCTCTCTCCTCTTTCTCTTTCCTTTCTCTCTTCTTTCTCCTTTCTCTGTCCTTTCTCTTTCTCTCCTTTCTCTCTTCTTTCTCTTTCTTTCCTCTTTCTCTCTCTCATTTTTCTCCTCTCTCTTTCCTCTCTCTATCTCCTTTGTTGACTTTGGTGGGCAAATAATAAATCAATAAACCTGGCTGGCTCCGTTTCCAAAAGCCAACTGGCCTAGTTGATTTTTCTCCTGGAAAACGTTTCGCTTCTCATCCAAGAATTCAGTTCTTCAGACCTGAACAAGCTTCTTGGTTGAAAAGCGAAAAATTTCTGAGGAAAATATCAAGAAAGCCCAGTTGCCTTTTGGGGAAAAAAAACCACCCTGACCTGGAGGATTGAGAACCGCCATAGACATTCCACAAGCCCTGTTGCAATGTTGGGGGTCAACCCAGCCGTTTCGGGGGCCAAAGTGACCATCTCTGTATCAAGATGTCCACCATCTGAGGTCAAGGTGGAAACGCCTACATCCTCCAGAGAGAGCTGCGGCTGAAAAGCTGCTGAGGAAAGCAAGATGGCAGATGATGCGGTGAGTTTATCCCCATTTCTAAGAGGGCCAGCCTGCTGGATGCGGCCCCTTCCTCAAGCCATTCAGCCCCAGACAGCTGCCATTTTGGGGTGGGGTCCTCCAGAGTGGGGTGCCAGCCTAGAACTGGCTGGAAGCTGGCAATGGCAATCCTCTGTCAGGTTCCAGTGGTGAATCTTACCTGCAGACCCAGTTTTCACCATTTTAAAAAAGAGATTGGGCATCCATTTGTCCAGAATAGTAGAGAGTCTCCTGGTTGTACAGCGGGTTGGGCTAGATGACCTCCGAGGTCCCTTCCAATGCTATTATTCTGTTCTGCTCAGGTTAGCAAAGCTCCATCTGGGTTCCACAATATTTTTTTCCGTAAATGCAGGTTCGTTGCTGAGGGTCAAAAGGCGGCCGTGTGACTCACAGTGGTGGGGCGGCCATCGTAACTTCGAATCTGGTCGTAAGTCCAGTGGTGGCATTCCATTTTTTTTACTACCGGTTCTGTGGGCGTGGCTTGGTGGGTGTGGCAGGGGAAGGATCCTGCAAAATCCCCATTCTCTCCCCCCACCCCACTAACCTGCTTTTCAGCTCCGTTCTCCTGGGCAGAGCAACCAAAGGAGACCCAGCCAATCAGCAAGTGGGCATGACTTGGTGGGCGTGGCATTCTGTGGGTGTGGCTTGGTGGGCGTGGCAGGGGAAGGATACCGCAAAATCCCCATTCTCTCCTCCCCACCCCACTAACCTGCTTTTCAGCTCTGTTCTGTGCAGGGCAACCAAAGGAGACCCAGCCGATCAGCTGGGACTCGGGAGGCAGAGAATAGGTGGGGTTGGCAGGGCCGGTCAGAGGTGAGATTTGCCGGTTCTTTGAGCTACTCAAAATTTCTGCTACTGGTTCTTGAGAACCGGTCCAAACCGGCTGAGTACCTCCTCTGCATAAGTCCCTTTTGCAGGATTTGTCTTAGTGCCGAACAGTTGCTCAACGAGTGGGTGCAACTTTGAGGACCCCCTGTAGTCGCCTAGCAAAAGAAACCACATTCTTTGCAGTTTCCCCCTTTTGCTGTTGAGCAACTGGGAGCTGCTCCTGACGACAATGGAAGCAGGCCTATATTTGTGCCATGTTTTCAGGTTCCTGCCCATTCCCTGCCCCCTCCCCACCTTCTGTGCCTTTCCTCCCCCCCCACCCCCCCTTTCTCTCCTCTCAACCTCCTTCCTTTGATCTGGAGCTGGGTGAGGTGGATGAAAATTGATCTTGCCCAGCCGCTCTCGGAGAAGGAGATCAAAGCAGGCGAGACTGGGTGCCCTGGCGTCCATCCGCAGGGTTTTAAAAGGGCATTTACTCTGCAGGGTGAGGAGGAGGAGGAGGAGGGCCAGAGAGGCCTGCCAGCTCCCTGCGCTAGTCTGGCTGAGTGATGGGTGCTTGGAAGCGCTTCAGAGAATGCCGTTGTCCCAGCCGCGTTCCTAAGATTATCCTCCGAGCAGCTGCGAGGGGACCGGGGAAGGGCCCCACCCCCTGCAAGCCTTCCTTTGCTGAGAGCCCCCCTGCCCTTGCACCAAGGGCACCAAAGGAGGTTGGCTTCAGAGACATGGGCAGGAGGACCGGGGGGGTGGAGATGGGGTGGCAGTCACGCCAAGAAGTTGGGATGGGATCCCATCCACGGCGGCTCCTGATCCTCTGTTGAGCGCTCAATGTTGGGATGAAGCATGGCTGCATCCCCCTTGCCCAGAAGCCGCACCAAGGAGGTAAGATGATCCAGACAACAGGAGGAAGGAATGTCTCTTTCTATAGATCTCCAAAGCTGCCCCTAATCTTTGGACCACAAAGTTGGCCCGGGAAACAGTGTTGCTTTCCCAGTGCGATGCCTTTCACCGTGTTCCTCGCGGCTGCCATCTCCTTGGCCATCAGATCTTGAAAGGGGACACGTGGCAGAATGCTAGTGGGCCTCCGGGGCGGAAGCCGTTGGGCTGTGTGATGTATGCCGAGTTGATTTTGGCCCCTCTTGGGAACTCCCATCTCAGAAGAGAGGAGAGAAAAGCTCTTGTGTGACAAGAGGAGGGCAAGGTTGGCTTGTCCTCTGCTTGGGTTCCAAAGCTGCTTCTCAGCCAAGATCCTTTTAGATCTTGACAAGCTTGACAAGCTTGAAGACTGGTGGACTTCAACTCCCAGAATTCCTCCCTCCAGCCATCTTAGCTCAGGAATTCTGGGAGCTGAAGTCCACAAGTCTTCAAACTTGCCAAGTTTGAAGACTCTTGCTTTAGATCTTCTGCTGGGGCCTGGCCAGGACCACTGTTGGGAATAACAAGAGCTAATATGGAGTCCTGTGGCCTATAGGCCGATTCGTTAGAAGGAAACCACTACTTAGGGCCCAAGAATTGGGGAATGTTGTGGCTTGCCAGCAGCAGGTACAGACGGCTGAGGTCTCGGAGAGAGAGGACTCGGATGAGGGCCCTGCGTGGGATGCAGGGAGGGGGCCAGGGATGGAGTGCTGCCTTCGGAGATGGTGGAGGCTGGCAGCAGTGAGGAAGAGGCATGTGAGTGCAGGGCTGCTCAAAGGAAAGAGCAGTTGCAGCAGCACAGGCGACTCGGGAGTAAAGCTGCCAGGTGATGGCCCCTCCCTCAAGGGATAAAAGCCAACCCTTCAGAGGTGGGATTCTTTGCAGGAAGCAAAGAAGTTCTTGCACTTCAAGTCTTGTGGAAGTTTGGACTATCCTGGTTTGTGTCTGGAGACTTTTGGGGTTGATTATTCCCTTGCAATTTAATCGAGTGTTCTGGGCAGCTTTGCACAACCTTGGCAAGGCTCGTTCTTATCTGGGATAATTAGTTTTTAATAGCGTTTTACTGTGAATGAATGGAATTCACAGAGAAGCATTAAAGAGGTTTTGCTTTTATCTCTGTTTGGTGTTTGTTTGCTTGGAACGAGGCTTGGGTCAGAACAGGGAAGGATTATTGGTCACTGCAAGGTCAGGAACGTGGTTCTTGTGGGCATTGTGGTGCCAGCTGGGTTCTTTCCTTCGCTCCCTTTGACTTTTACAAATTGCTTGATCAGACATTAAACTGGGGAGCTGCCCTGCACCAAATTCAGCATCCCGTGTTTGCAGCAGCCATTTTTGGTTTCGGAAA